>WNYA01000013.1:3504507-3650565 GCA_019512145.1 Engystomops pustulosus
TGGCTTGAGCTTTAAGTGGGAAACCTTATAAATATATTAGTTCCTGCAATGCGGTCTTCCGTCAGATTGGAACTTGTTTTGGTCTAGATTAAACTAAATTAATTACCTCTATTTTTTTCTTGTCAGAGGACAGCACCAGAAGCCCAGAGGGACGTCTAATATCACCAGATTTCACAGCAGAAGGTCATGGCAAAGTACAGGATCCATCTGATGAGCAAAACAAGATCCCAGATTTACCCTCAGCCCTCGAAGATCGATCATGTGATCCTATCCCACAGGTTCAATCTACTAATTCATCACAGACTGGGAAGCAAAATAAAAGTCGCAGAAATGTTGTACATAAAAGAAATGACGTGAGGGAATTTTCATGTTTAGAATGTGGGAAATGTTTTAACTACAAATCAAATCTTGCTAAACATCGGAAAATTCACACCGGGGAGAAGCCATTCACATGTTCAGAATGTGGTAAAAAATTTAATGATAAATCAGTTTCTAGCTATACACGAGCGAATTCACACAGGGGAGAAGCCCTTTCAATGTTCAGAATGTGGGAAAAGTTTTAACCGTAAATGGATGCTGTCTATACATTTAAAAGTTCACACAGGGGAGGAGCCATTTTCATGTTCAGAATGTGGGAAACTTTTTAACTAGTGTGATATCTGTCCTGTAGGTACTGTTGCATAATCACTATTACAGACCCCCCCCCCCCATTGTCCATTTTTCCTTGCGTTATTCCCAGCACCGTCCGACTTTTCCTTGCATTATGCCCCTTATTGTTTGTTTGCCTTTCCCCCACGCTGCACGCTGTGTGCGGAGGATGTAGTGGTGCACGCCGTGTGCGGAGGATGTAGTAGTGCACGCGATGTGCGGAGGATGTAGTAGTGCCTGCCATGTATGGAGGAGGTAGTAGTGTACACCGCGTGCGGAGGATGTTGTAGTGCACGCCAAGTGAGAGGATGTAGAGTGCCGCGGTGTGTGAGGTGGTAGTGTGCACGCCGTGTGCGGAGGATGTAGTAGGACCACCTATGGGAGGATGTGTAGTGCACGCCGTATCGGAGGATGTAATAATGCATGTCATATACAGAGGAAGTATGTTAGTGCACGCGTGTGCGGAGGATGGTAATGACGCAGCGCAGAGGAAGGAAGTAGGTAGTGCACGCCGCGTGTGAGGATTGTAGTAGTGCACCGTGTGTAGAGAAGTAGTAGTGCATGCCGTGACACAGAGGAAGGTAGTAGTGCACCTGTGGTGGGAGGAGTGTAATAATGCACGCAGTGTGTGTGGAGGAGTAGTAGTGCACATGGTGGGTGCGGAGGATACAATAGTGCACGACATGTACAGAGGACGGTAATACTGCATGCGTGTTGGATGATGTAGCAATAGCATGCCAAGTGCGGAGGATGTAGTGTTACACTGTGTGCGGAGGAGGATTTAGTAGTGCACACACAGTGCAGGGATTTTCTGTAGTGTGCACGCGCGTGTGGAGGAGGTATGTCATAGTGCAACCCTAGTGCGATAGGAGTAGTAGTGCACACCGTGTGCGGTGGGAGTGTAGTAGTGAAGCATGTGTGCGGAGGATGAGGATGTAGTAGTCCACGCCGTGTGCGGAGGAGGTAGTAGAGCAAGATGTAGTACTGCACGCTGTATGTGGAGGATGTAATAGTGCACGCCGTGTGCGGAGAATGTAGATGTCCACACCATGTGTGGAGGATGTAGTAGTGCAGGCCGTTTTAGAGGACGAGTTAGTGCATGCGGGTGTGTGGAGGATGTAGTAGTACACGCCCTATGTGGAGGATGTGAGTGCATGCCTCGTGGGGGAGGATGTAGTAGTGCAGCCGTGTGTAGAAGATGTGGTAGTGCACGCCTTGTGCGGAGGATGTAGTAGCAAGTTGTGTGCAGAGGGATATAGTAGTGCATCGTGGGTGGAGGATGTATAGTGACATGCCGTGTGTGGAGGATGTAATAGTACACACCGTTACAGAGAGACGGTAGTAGTGCACACGATGTGTGCGGGAGGATGGAGTTGTCCACACGTGTGCGGGGAGAAGGTAGTAGTGCACGCCGTGTGCAGAGGATGGATAGTGCACGCCATTTGCGGAGGATGTAGTTAGTATACATGCCTTGTGTGCAGAGTAGTAGTGCAAGGCAGAGATGGAGTCGGGAGAGGCAGGAGGTCAGGACGGGCACGAAGGGATCAGATCAGAGACGTAGTGGAAGTTCAGGAGAGGCGGCACAGGAGCAAAGTCAGGATTGGAATCGAGGACATAACAGGAAATCAGAGCCGTCTCGCTTGCACTGCACTAGGAGAGGAGGATGCAGGGGGACTGCAGAGACCACCACTGGAGCCAGGGAATGTGAGTAAGGCTGCAGACGGCTCTAGGGGTACAGAGAGGCACGGGGGACACTGCGACCCCGGATATGGGTAACAGGAGCACCCATGACAGGACCCTCTCCTCGGCCCTCCCCCTCTTCTTGGTTTGGAAGAAACCTCTGCAGGAGAGGATGTTATCTCAGGTCCCATGATCTCCCTCACGGCCACCCTTCCAGTACACAAGGATGAACAGCTTCCTCTAAGCCTCTTCATATCCAGGACCTCCTAAGGAGCCGGAGGAGACATTTTCAGAGAAGCGATTCAGGATAACTGCTTCAGAAGGGAAGGAGTTCGGGTGTGCGCATAGTGGGAGGAGGCAGAGCTCACAAACAGGGTTTATGCGCTCAGCACAGCACAGTCCGAGGACAAATGTGCAGAGGGAGTCCATGAAGCCAGAAAATATGGAGGAAAGAAACGGCTGGCAAGACGAGGAGACGAGGGTTAGACCAGGCGGAGACATCTTAGAAAACCAATCGTCACCACCTAGATGTCTGTATACCAGAAGATGGGAATCCGTAATAAAGTCCATGGCTATGTGAGTTTAGGGACTTGGTATCGGCAATGGCTGGAACAGATCCGCTAGCTTGAGACATGAGCCTTGTTAAGGGTACAGGAAGCGCAGAATGAACCAAAAAATCTTGAATGTCCTTGACCAAATTGCCCACCAGTAGAATTGAAATATGAGAGCGACAGATTTCTGCACCCCCGGATGCCTGCCAACGAGAACAATGTCCCCAAGTCAGTATCCTTCGGACCGCTGGTCGGACGTAGGTGGTGCCAGAGGCAGTTGCCGTAGATCCACAGGGGCGGCCACAACAGCACGCTCAGGACAAACAATATGTTGAGGAGTCTGTTCATCCAAAATTATGTCAGAGGCTCTAGAGGGCATTGGCCTTGACATTCTTCTCTGGCAGGACGGAATGGATCCGGAAATTAAAGCGAGAGAATAGGGACCATCAAGCTGAAGCTGATTGAAGTGGTGAACGGTTGGAGATGCGGAGATTTGTGGTTAGTATAGATACAGACCGGATAATGTGCTCCTTCCAGAAGAGACCATTCTTCTAGAGCAAGCTTATGGCCATAAGCTCCCGTTTCACGAAGAAGCCGAAGTGAGATTCCGCCTTTGGGCCCATTCTGGTGAGATCGGAACAGCTTTACTAGGAGGCGTCAACATCAAGCCAGAAACGGTTTCTTCTATACAGACTGAGTGAGACAGGAGCAGAAGCCAGGGGAAGACTTCAGCTTGGAGAAAGCTTTTTGGCCGCCAGAGGCCCGAGCTTAGGAGTCACAAGAGAGGAAAGTGTGGTATAAACTGCCTGTAGTAATTAGCAAAGCCCAGAGGAATCTTTGGATGGACTGAAGAACCGCCGATAGTTTTGAGGAATCAGAGGCAGAGGGTAACGGTTCTTTGCAGTAATTTTGTTTAGGCTGTAATAGTCTAGGCACGGACAGAGGGAACCATCCTTCTTGGCACAAAGAAGAACCCAGCACCAGCAGGGGAAGAGGACTTATGTATGAACCCCTTCTGCAGGTTTCTCTTTACATAGGCAGACATAGCTGCAGTTTAGGGACAGAAAGTGGGGTACACCCGACTCGTGGAAATGTGCAGACAGAAGCTCTAAAGGGCAGTCGAGGGAACAATACGGTGGCAGAGTCTCTGCGTGATACTTGAGAAGGGGCAGCAAAGTTCATATAAGAAGGGGAGACCCCTCAGAGGCTTGGAGGCACCGGAGAAGGCATGGAGGCCACAGATGAGTGACACAGCATAAGTGCATGGCGATGCACAAGAAAGACTGAGAAACCTGAAGACAGAAGATAGACGGGGTAGCACATAAAATGAAGTTCTCTTTGTGCAACGCTCTACTTGAAGCATAAGAGGCTCGGTGGGGTAAGGAATGGTCTTAGAGAATCTGCCCCGACAGACGAGATGACAGCAGCTTCTCGAGACGGAACACAGGAAGATGATGTTGGGAGACCGAGGCAGCATTGATGAAGTTTCCTGCAGGCCGGAATCCAGGAAGGCAGAAGCCGGGATGGGACTTGTCCCAGAGCTAAGAAGAACAGGGATATTAGACGTGCAGAAGCTTTGCTCTCACCTAGGGACGCTTTCCCCAAGAACCTTAGGTGCTGGGCATTTCCGGACGCTGAGGACGGACTGGAAAGTATGAAGAAAGTGTTTTGGGATGGCACAATAGAGACAGGTTCTCCAGTCTTGTCTGGAACACTCTTGGGGGGATCAGCCGAGCTTTATCCCACTGCATGGGTTCCTCAGCAGCAGACCGGTGATCTTTGAAAGACTGAGCCAAGAGGGGTAGTTGTCGGATCCTTGCTCACTGCTCCTCCAGGAGTTCAGAGAAGCCCATGTCAATCCTAGTGGCCAGGGAGATCAGGCTGCTCAGGGGAGATGGCAGGTCCCATGCAGACAAGGCAATTTAACACCTTAAGGAGTGGCCCTTTTTCATTTTTGATTGTCATTTCACTCCCCACCTTAAAAATCTGTAACTTTTTTATTTTTCCATCTAAAGAGCTTGTTTGGGCTTGTTTTTGTCACAATTGCACTTGATAGTGATGGTATTTATTATTCCCTGCGTGTACTGGGAAAACAGGAAAAAAATAAGATAAGATAAACCGCATTTGCGCCATATTCTTTGGGCTTGGATTTACAGCTTTCATTGGAGCACACCCCAAATCACATGTCTACTTTATCTTGGTCAGTACGATCACGAGGATACCAAATTTGTATAGGTTATAATGTTTCATACATACCAAAAAAAAAAATTTCATTTTGCCATATTCTGGGACATAAAATTTTTCATATTTCAGTGCACGGAGCTGTGGTGTGTATTCTTGTGCTTTGATGACGTTTCTTAATGCTATCATTTTATATTTTTCAAATGGCAAAAAAGTGGCACTTTCGA
Source organism: Engystomops pustulosus (assembly GCA_019512145.1). Taxonomy (NCBI): domain Eukaryota; kingdom Metazoa; phylum Chordata; class Amphibia; order Anura; family Leptodactylidae; genus Engystomops; species Engystomops pustulosus. Next base: position 3,509,795 of record WNYA01000013.1, read on the forward strand.
CTTGGGCGCCATTTTCCGTTACAGGGTTTAAACGCTGGGAAAAATCGCTTTTATATTTTGGTAGATCGTACATTTTGGGACGCAATACCAAAAATGTTTATGATTTTATGGTTATTTGATTTTAATTGGATTAGGGAAGGGGGTGATTTAAACTTTTATTTTACTATTTTTATATATTTTTAAAAAACATTTTTACCATTATTTCAGATCCCAGGGTGATTGCTAATACTATATATTGCAGTAAAGCTATTTTACTATGATTTCTAATAGCCTGCCCTCAAGCCTACGAGTCTCAATGAGAGGCTGAACCCTCTTCATACTCCCCCATGCGCAACAAAACGTACAGGTACGTCTTATTGCGCTATGGGGTTAAAGAAGGTTTGATTTTAAAAACTCTATTCACTATGTTTTTCCATTTTTTTCGGGAGTAACGAGTGTGACTTAACAGTGGGTGAAACTGGAGTAAGCGGCGTAGTTGGCAAGATCTTCTTTCCTACACCCAGATTACCGTGTAGCTGGGCGAACATGGTCAACGAGTAAGACATCAAACCGATATAGTGAATACTAAATATATCTCTACACCTAAAATCGATAATAGACTACAGGTAACTGTTCCTTCTTTCTTGGTTTCTGTGCAATTCTTTGCAAAACTCTGAGGAACATAGAAGCGAAGGAAAGCATTTTTAATTTTTTGGACTTGTGGAAGGTTTGGACTTTTGCTTTTTCTTTTGGCACTGTTGTCTCTCCTGTTTTATAGTGGTTGAGTTGGATTGTTTGCTTGTTGTTACTGATTTTATAATGAGATCAGGGGCTAACTTGATGCAGCTGGCCCTAGTATTGTTTATTGATGTATTGTGTTATAGTAGTAGTCTTCTCAAAGTTCCACCTTGTGGGCCCCCTAAGGCTCTTGGGGATGGTTGCGCCCCCGCACCTCTGCAAGCCTCAAGTGATGCCCCTGACTGAGATGTGAGCAGAAAGTCCTTTAAAATTCCATGCTGACAGTTTGTAATATTTGAAAAATTCTTTATTTTCAATGTTCTAAATTCTCTATTTTTGAGCAGATAGTCATAGGACCCAAAAAAATTCATAACTTAACTCCCAAATGTCTGCTTTATTGTTGGATGTTTTTTTTAAGATTCCACATTTTACTAGAATGTCATGGGCTCAGGTATCATTTTCACATTTTTTGTAAAATCACCAACATCGTATTTAGATGGAGCTGCTCAACTTCTAATTGACACGAGAGGCCTAAATAATAGCAAACTACTTAAAATCTACCCCATATGGAACACACACCCTCAACGTATGAAAAACCACTTTTAAGAAGTTTGTTAACCATTTAGGTGTTTATAGGGTTAAAACAAAATGGAGGTGCAGTGTACAAATGTAATATTTTTTCACAATACACTCATTTTGGGTGGAAAATTAAAGATTTTACAATGGATTAAATGAAAAAAGGCTACACAAGTTTGATACCCGATTTCTCCGAGTACACAGGATACTTACATGTGGTGGTAATCTGCTGTATGGGGCACGGCCGGGCATAGAAGGGAAGGAGGCGCCATCCAGATCAGATTTGCTATATCACATTGTACGGCTAATTTTTTTCTGTTTAATGGGACCTATAGGGCTTATTTTTTGGTCACATGAGATGCACTTTCTGGTTTAATTTGGTGGCATCATAGCTAAATTGGTGAGATTTTATAACTCTTTGTTGGTTGAGGAAATGAAAATCATCAATTTTAAGGAAAATTTTTATGTGTTTTTTTGGGGCCGTTAACCATACCGTAAAAATAGTATATTATTTTTATTCTATGAGTCGCCACGACAGAAAAGATCATAAAGACCTCATTAATAGATTTTTTTCTTTTCCATTTTTACTGATAAAAAATTAATTTGGCAAAAATGTTAATTTTCTCCTCACAATCTGTTTAAGGGCTTATTTTTTGCGAGAAGGATATGTTCTTTTAGTGGTTTATTTTAAGTGCATAACATTTTTTTATCACCTTTTATAGCATTTTTATAGGGTATAATTAAAAATATCTTTTGGAGCGTGTTTGGGGTTTTTTTTTAAACGGGGTTCACTTTGCGGATCTAATAACGATTCCTTTTATTTATGCAGATTGTTACGGACGCAGGGATACCAAATATGTGGGGGGTTTTGGTATTTTATTCAATTGTACTGAATAAAAACTAATTTGGAAGAAAATCTTGTCATTTAGCATCACCATCTTTTCATATGCAGAACTTTTTTTATTTTCGGGGACAAATCTGGTAGGGGTATTTTGCGAGAAGAGTTGTGTTCTTTTGGTGGTCTATTTAGACTGCGTAACATTTTTTAAATCACTTTATAGAGCATTTTTTTATAGGGTATTAAGTAAAAATTATCTTTTTTCGGAATGTTTTTTGCATTTTTCCTCCGGCATTTATCGTGCGGGTCCAGTAACGATCTGTTTTATTACACAGATTGTTACGGCAATACCAAATATCGGGGGGGTTTTTTGTGTTTAGGGAAAGTGACGTTTTAGGGGCTTATTTTTATGTATTATTTTTTTATATTCAATACATCCCATACACTGCTCTACAATACTTTTCATTGTAGAGCAGCGTACAGTCAGACCCGGAAGGGATCTGACTGCCAGGGAGATCGGGCAGCTCGGGCACACTGCAGTCCTCCGGGCTGCCCAGAAGTGATCGGATACCCGGTAAGTGGCAAGAGGGATCTGATCCATAGCAGGGAAACACCTACACGCCCGCGGTATGCTGACGCGGCATGTAATGGGTTACGATCGGAGTCGGCTTGACGCGGGGTGTTAGCGCCGGCTGTCAGTTGTGAAGACAGCTGACAGCCGCTGCTTCTGGTGCCGGCTCCGTTCATGGACGCGGCCGCGGAGGACGTACTAAACTATCTGGTGCGCCTAGGGTTAATTTCTGTCCCCGTTTACGTTCCCATAAAATCATTCCAAAACAGAGTTGGTATTCATTATGGCAAACAACTGAACAAAAGCTTGCAAACCCATTGACGTTCTATGGTCTGCAAATAGAAAGTGAATAGCCATAAAGAAAAACAATGGGTCCATTGGATTGAAAATCACGGATAGCACACCGACTCATCCACAAAGGCATTCAAACAACAGGAGAATCAGGAAGGGAGGAGAAGAAGATGAGGTATCCAAACCTATAAACAAGTAAGTCCAGATCCATGTGGTACGTAATAGTTGTGTGGATTGGACCGTATTGGTTAAGAAACACAAAGGCATTGTATGGCACATAACCCTAGCGCACAGCCTGCACACAGAGAAGAAAGCCAGTAAACACCTGATATCGTGACCTATTGACTCCTCCCACACATGAAACTAGTCACATGACTATGACATCATACAGGTCCTGTAATTCCAGATAGGATCGTGTTTTCGTGTAGAATCTCAGCAGGAGGAGGTGAGTGGCCATGACTAAATCAGGATTACTGGGGACAATATTCATTATACTTTAGGAGATGTCTATTAAAGATTTTTTCACTACTTTTGATTTTCCATCAGTATTTAGGACAAGAGTATTTTAATTATTTGTACCCCGGGGACTATAAGCAGTGGATACAGGCACTACAACTTTTAGGAACTATTGTAGAGAGGTGAGATACACGCAAAGTTACCATTAACCATTTGTATAGACAGCAGAGGTAAGTACCAGTCCCCATCATTCCATGGAGGTAATCTGTACAAGATTTTATCCCTCAGGCCCCATGCACACGACTTGTACAGAACATATTATAACGGCCACCATACGGCCCCATGCATTCCAACAGGCAATAAGGCCATCCATGTACATGGCTGTATTTTCCACCATACCTTACAGTGAGCGGAACATATAAAAATATAGTGTATGTCCTATTTTCCACCGTATTTCTGCTCCGTATGGCTAATAGAAGTCAACGAGAACGTATATAATCTGGGCTAAATACGTGCTGTGTGCACGTTTGCTGCCGTATATATGTGCAGAATCCAGAACCAGTGGGAGGAGCGTTCTGTCAGCCAAAATTAAACTAAAAGTTTTATATTATATTTTTTAATTATTTCCTTTCCATATCTCTAGAAAAATTTCCTCACTGACCCGTCACAGATGGAGAGAGACAAGTTGTCGGAGAAAATATTCCAGCTCACCCTAGAGATTCTCTTCTATATTACTGGAGAGGTGAGAGTTGTGATGCAGGTCACATGAAATCATATATATGGAATAAACAGATGATAGGACTGGAGAGGTGAGACTTCTGGAAATGTATGGAGGGTAGATTATCAATGCTGGTTCTCCATAACCAGTAACACAGTAGTGAAGGAGAACCTTATGGCGCTTGTCAGGCCGCCGTGTATGAGGACGGGGGGGAACCTGGCCCAATCCCGGCTCCATCCACCTCACCCCTGATATACATCTATGACATCAATGAGAGAAGATCCTAGAAGTCACCCACAAGATGATGGAGCGTGCTGACTGGAGAGGTGGACAAGCTGCTGGGAATGCGGGGCATTATACACGTAACGCTAGAAGATCTGGGTGTGACGGGATCATTGTGGTGGTCAGGTCCTCTAAAGGTGTAGCGATGGGCTGTCTATTTCTCCATGGAGGAGGGGGAGTTATTAGAGACACAAGATTGTGACAGGCGTCATGATGGAGGACACCGACCCTCTCCCATCAGCAGGTAATAAGACAGGACCTAAATCCACACGTCCTTCTATCTGTATGGAAGAAGGAATTCAAATGGCCTTATTGCCTGTTGGAATGCATGGGGCCGTATGGTGGCCGTTATAATATGTTCTGTACAAGTCGTGTGCATGGGGCCTGAGGGATAAAATCTTGTACAGATCACCTCCATGCAATGAGGAATGATGGGGACTGGTACTTACCTCTGCTGTCTATACAAATGGTTAATGGTAACTTTGCGTGTATCTCACCTCTCTACAATAGTTCCTAAAAGTTGTAGTGCCTGTATCCACTGCTTATAGTCCCCGGGGTACAAATAATTAAAAATACATCTTGTCCTAAAATACTGATGGGAAAATACAAAAGTAGTAGAAAAATATCTTTAATAGACATCTCCTTAAAGTTAATAATGAATATGTCCCCAGTAATCCTGATATTAGTCATGGCCACTCACCTCCTCCTGCTGAGAAGTTCACTAAACACGATACTACTCTGGAATTACAGGACCTGTGATGATGTCATAGTCATGTGACTAGTTTCATGTGTGGGAGGAGTCAATAGGTCACATGATCAGGTGTTACTGGCTTTTCTTCTCTGTGTGTGCAGGCTGTGCTGCTAGGGTTATGTGCCATACAATGCCTTTTGTGTATTACTTACCATACCGGTCCAATCCACACACTATTACGTACCACATGGATCTGGACTTACTTGTTATATAGGTTTGATACCTTCATCTTTCTTCTCTCTCCCTTCCTGATTCTCCTGTTGTTTTGAATGCCTTTTGTGGATAGAGTCGGTGTGCTATCCGTGATTTTCATCCAATGGACCCATTGTTTTCTTTATGGCTATTCACATTTCTATTTGCAGACCATAGAAGTCAATGGGTTTGCAAGCTTTTGTTCAGTTGTTTGCCATACATGAATACCAGACTCTGTTTTGGAATGATTTTATGGAACGTAAACTGGGACAGAAATTAACCCCTAGGCGCACCAGAATGTTATAGTACGTCTCCGCGGCAGCGGCTCATGAACGGAGCCGGCACCAGAAGCAGCGGCTGTCAGCTGTCTATCACAACTGACAGCCGGCGCTAACACCCGCGATCAGAGCCGACTCCGATCGTAACCCCATTACATGCCGCGGTCAAGCATGACCGCGGCGTGTAAGGGTGTTTCCGCTATGGATCAGATCCCTCTTGCCACTTACCGGGGTATCCGATCCACTTCTGGGCAGCCCGGAGGACTGCAGTGTGCCCCGGAGCTGCCCGATCTCCCTGGCAGTCAGATCCCTTCCGGGTCTGACTGTACGCTGCTCTACAATGAAAAAGTATTGTAGAGCAGTGTATTGGATGTATTGAATAAATAAAAAATAAATACATAAAAATATAAGCCCCTAAAACGTCACTTTCCCATAAACACAAAAAACCCCCGCATATTTGGTATTGCCGTAACAATCTGTGTAATAAAACAGAATCGTTACTGGACCCGCACGATAAATGCCGGAGTAAAAAAATGCAAAAAACATTCCGAAAAAAGATAATTTTTTACTTAATACACTATAAAAAAATGCTCTATAAAGTGATTTAAAAAATGTTACGCAGTCTAAAATAAGACCACCAAAAAGAACAACTCTTCTCGCAAAAAATAAGCCCCTAACCAGATTTGTCAGCCGAAAAATAAAAAAAGTTCTGCATATGAAAAGATGGTGATGCTAAAATGAACAAGATTTTCTCCAAATTAGTTTTTATTCAGTACAATTGAATAAAATACACAAAACCCCCACATATTTGGTATCCCTGCGTCCGTAACAATCTGCATAATAAAAGAGAATCGTTATTAGATCCGCAAAGTGAACCCCGTTTAAAAAAAACCCCAAAACGCTCCAAAAAAAGATAATTTTTAATTAATACCCTATAAAAAATGCTATAAAAGGTGATTAAAAAAATGTTATGCACTATAAAATAAGACCACTAAAAAGAACAATCCTTCTCGCAAAAAATAAGCCCTTAAACAGATTTGTGAGGAGAAAAATTAACATTTTTGCCAAATTAATTTTTATTCAGTAAAAATGGGAAAAAAGAAAAAAATCTATATAAATGAGGTCTTTTCGTAATCGTGGCGACTCATAGAATAAAAATAATATACTATTTTTACGGTATGGTTAACGGCCCCAAAAAAAAAACACATAAAAAATTTCCTTAAAAATTGATGATTTTCATTTCCTCCACCAACAAAGAGTTAATAAAATCTCACCAATTAGCTATGGATGCCCCAAAATTACGTACCAGAAAAGTGCATCTCATGTGACAAAAAAAATAAGCCCCTATAGGTCCACATTAAACAAAGAAAAAAATTATAGCCTGTACAATGTGATATAGCAAATCTGATCTGGATGGCGCCTCCTTCCCTTCTATGCCCGGCCGTGCGCCCATACAGCAGATTACCACCACATGTAGAGTATCCGTGTACTCGGGAGAAATCGGGTATCAAACTTTGTGGAGCCTTTTTTCATTTAATCCATTGTAAATCTTTAATTTTCCACCCAAAATGAGTGTATTGTGAAAAAATATTACAATTTGTACACTGCACCTCCATTTTGTTTTAACCCCTATAAAACACCTAAATGGTTAACAAACTTCTTAAAAGTGGTTTTTCATACGTTGAGGGATGTAGTTTCCATAATGGGGTAATTTATAAGTTTTGCTATTATCTAGGCCTCTCAGTGTCAATTACAAGTTGAGCAGGTCCATCTAAATACGGGTTTTGGTGATTTTACAAAAAATGTGAAAAATGATACCTAAATTTTGAGCCTCATAACATTCTAGTAAAATATGTGGAATCTTAAAAAACCATCCAACATAAAGCAGACATTTGGGAAATGTAAGTTATGAATTTATTTGGGTCCTATGACTATCTGCATCAAAAGTAGAGAATTTAGAACGTTGAAAATAAAGAATTTTTCAAATATTTACAAACTGTCAGCATGGAATTTTAAAGGACTTTCTGCAACATCTCAGTCAGGGGCATCACTTGAGGGCTTGCAGAGGGTGCGGGCGCAACCATCCCCAAGAGGCTTAGGGGGCCCACAAGGTGGAACTTTCCCCCTATGAGAAGACTACTACTATAAACAATACAATACAATAAACAATACTAGGGCCCGCTGCATCAAGTTATGCCACTGATCTCAGTATAAAATCAGTAAACAACAAGCAAACAATCCACTCCAAACCACTATAAAACAGGAGAGGACAACAGTGCCAAAAGAAAAAAGCAAAAGTCCAAACCTTCACAAAGTCCAAAAAATTAAAATGCTTTCCTTCGCTTCTATGTTCCTCAGAGTTTTTGGCAAAGAATTGCACAGAAACCAAGAAAAGAAGAACAGTACCTGTAGGTCTACGATTTTAGGTGTAGAGATATATTTAGTAATTCCAATATATCGGTTTGATGTCTTACTCGTTGACCATGTTCGCCCAGCACACACGGTAATCCGGGTGTAGGAAAGAAGATCTTGCCAACTACGCCGCTTACCTCCAAGTTTCACCCGCTGTTAGGTCACACTAGTTACTCCCGAAAAAAATGGAAAAACAATAGTGGAATACAGGTTTTTTTAAAATCAAACGCTTCTTTAACCCCATAGCGCAATAAGACGTACCTGTACGTTTTGTTGCGCATGGGGGAGTATGAAGAGGGTTCAGCCGCTCATTGAGACTTGTAGGCTTGAGGGCAGGCTATTAGAAATCATAGTAAAATAGCTACATACTGCAATATATAGTATTAGCAATCAGACCCTGGAGGATCTGAAATAATGGTAAAAAATGTTTTTAAAAAATATATGAAAAAATAGTAAAAATAAAAGTTTAAATCACCCCCCTTTCCCTAGATCACATATAAAATCAAATAAACAGTAAGAATCATAAACATGTTTGGTATTGCGTCCCAAAATGTACGATCTACCAAAATATAAAAGCGATTTTTCCCAGCGTTTAACCCTGTAACGGAAAATGGCGCCCAAAGTCGAAAGTGCCACTTTTTTGCCATTTTGAAAAATATAAAAATGATAGCATTAGAAAACGTCATCAAAAGTCACAAAGAATTACACCACCACAGCTCCGTGCACTGAAATATGAAAAAGTTATGTCCCAGAATATGGCAAAATGAAGAATTTTTTTTTTGGTATGTATGAAAACATTATAAAACCTATACAAATTTGGGATCCTCGTGATCGTACTGAACCAAAGAATAAAGTAGACATGTGATTTGGGGTGCTCAATGAAAGCTGTAAAATCCAAGCCCAAAAGAATATGGCGCAAATGCGGTTTATCTTATCTTATTTTTTTCCTGCTTCCCAGTACACAGCATGGAATAATAAATACAATCACTATCAAGAGCAATTTGTTACGCAAAAAACAAGCCCAAACAGAGCTCTTTACATGGAAAAATAAAAAAGTTACAGATTTTTGAAGGTGGGGAGTGAGAAATGAAAATGCAAAAATGAAAAAGGGCCACGTCCTTAAGGTGTTAAAGATGCCTTGTCTGCATGGGACCTGACATCTCCCCTGAGCAGCCTGATCTCCCTTGCCACTAGGATTGACATGGGCTTCTCTGAACTCCTGGAGGAGCAGTGAGCCAGGATCCGACGACTACCCCTCTTGGCTCCAGTCTTTCAAAGATCACCGGGTCTGCTGCCGAGGAACCCATGCAGGTGGATAAAGCTCTGCTGATCCCCCCAAGAGTGTTCCAGATGAAGACTGGAGAACCTGTCTCTATTGTGCCATCCCAAAACACTTTCTTCATACTTGTCCAGTCCGTCCTCAGCGTCCGGGAAATGCACGCACCTAAGGTTCTTGGGAGAAGCGTCCCTAGGTGAGAGCAAAGCTTCTGCATGTCTGAATATCCCTGTTCTGCTTAGCTCTGGGACAAGTAGCCAGTTCCAGGCTTCTGCCTTCCTGGATTCCGGCTCTGCAGGAAACTTCATCAATGCTGCCCTGGTCTCCCAACATCATCTTCCTGTGATCCGTCTCGAGAAGCTGCTGGTCATCTTGTCCGTCAGGGGACAGATTCTCTAAGAACCGGTCCGGTACCCCACCGAGCCTCTATGTCTGCAAGTAAGAGCGTTGCACAAAGAGAGACTTTCATTTTATGTGCTACCCCGGTCTACATCTTCTTTTCTTCAGGGTCTTTCTTGATTGCATCGCCATGCACTTATGCTTGTGGCACTTCATCCTGTGGCCTCCATGCCTTCTCTGGTGTCCTCCAAGCCTCTGATGGGTCTCCCCGCTTCTTATATGAACTTTGCTGACCCCTTCTCAGAGAATCACGCAGAGACTCTGCCACCGTATTGTCCCTACGACTACCCTTTAGAGCTTCTGTCGTGCACATTTCCACGAGGTCGGGTGTACCCACTTTCTGTCCCTGAAACTGCAGCTATGTCTGCCTATGTAAAGGAGAACCTGCAGAAGGGGTTCATACATAAGTCCTCTTCCCCTGCTGGTGCTGGGTTCTTCTTTGTGGCCAAGAAGGATGGTTCACTCTGTCCTTGCCTAGACTATTACAGCCTAAACAAAATTACTGCAAAGAACCGCTACCCTCTGCCTCTGCCTCTGATTCCTCAAAACTATCTGCGGTTCTTCAATGGCCTTGCAAAGTAGGACTTCAGTCCATCCAAAGATTCCTATGGGCTTTGCTAATTACTACAGGCAGCTTATACCGCACTTTTTCCTCTCTTGTGACTCCTAAGCTCGGGCCTCTGGCGGCCAAAGAAGCTTTCTCCAAGCTGAAGTCTTCCCCTGGCTTCTGCTCCTGTGCTCACTCAGTCTGATATGAAGAAACCGTTCTTGCTTGATGTTGACGCCTTCTAGGTAGAAGCTGGTGCCGTTCTCACCCAGAATGGGCCCAAAGGCGGAACTCTCACTTGCGGCTTCTTCTTGAAACGGGAGCTTATGGCCATAAAGCTTGCTCTAGAAGAATGGCGTTATCTTCTGGAAGGAGCACATTATCCGGTCTGTATCTATACTAACCACAAGAATCTCCTGTATCTCCAGACCGCTCACCACTTCAATCAGCTTCAGGCTTGATGGTCCCTATTCTCTCGCTTTAATTTCCTGATCCATTTCCGTTCTGCACAGAAGAATGTCAAGGCCAATGCCCTCTCTAGAGCCTCTGACATAATTTTGGATGAACAGACTCCTCGACATATTGTTTGTCCTGAGCGGCTTGTTGTGGCCGCCCCTGTGGATGTACGGCAACTGCCTCCTGGCAAGACCTACGTCCAACCAGCTGTCCGAAGTATACTGACTTGGGGACATTGTTCTCGTGTGGCTAGGCATCCTGGGGTGCAGAAATCTGTCGCTCTCATATTTCAATTCTACTGGTGGGCACATTTGGTCAAGGACATTCAAGATTTTTTGTGTTCATGCGCTTCCTGTACCCTTAACAAGGCATCATGTCTCAAGCCAGCAGATCTGTTCCAGCCATTGCCGATACCAAGTTGCCCATAAACTCACATAGCCATGGACTTTATTACAGATTTCCCATCTTCTGGTAATACAGACATCTAGGTGGTGACGGATTGGTTTTCTAAGATCTCTCCGCCTGGTCTACCCTCGTCTCCTCGTCTTGCCAGCCTGTTCTTCCTCCACATTTTCTGGCTTCATGGACTCCCTCTGCACATTGTCTCGGACTGTGCGGTGCTGAAGCGCATAAACCCTGTGGCGTATGAGCTCTGCCTTCCTCCCACTATGCGCACACCGAACTCCTTCCCTTCTGAAGCCAGTCATCCTGAATCGCTTCTCCTGAAAAATGCCTCCTCCTGTGCCGGTATCCACCAATGTCTTCGAGTTTAAGGAGGTCCTGGATATGAAGATGCTTAGAGGGAAGCTGTTCATCCTTGTTAACTGGAAGGGGTTTGAGCGTGAGGAGAGATCATGGGAGCCTGAGGATAACATCCTCTCCTGCATAGGTTTCTTCAGACCAAGAGGAGGGGGGAAGGCCGAAGGGAGAGGATACTGTCATGGGTGCTCCTGTGACCCATATCCGGGGGTCGCAGGCGCCCCCGTGTGCCTCTCTGTACCCCTAGAGCCAGTCTGCAGCCTTACTCACATTCCCTGGCTCCAGTGGTGGTCTCTGCAGTCCCCCTGCATCCTCCTCTCCTAGTGCAGCGCAAGCGAGACGGCTCTGTAAGGTTTAAAGGACCAGCACGCCGATAATTGATGCTGGCCGGCCGCCTGCCCTGATTTCCTGGCCGCCTGACCTCGATTCCAATCCTGACTTTGCTCCTGTGCCGCCTCTCCTGAACTTCCACTACGTCACTGACTCTGATCCCGTTCTGCCCGTCCTGACCTCCTGCCTCTCCCGACTCCATCTCTGCCTTGCACTACTACATTCTGCACACAAGGCATGTACTACTACATCCTCCGCAAATGGCGTGCACTATTACATCCTCTGCACACGGCGTGCACTACTACCTTCTCCGCACACGGCGTGGACTACTTCATCCTCCGCACACATCGTGTGCACTACTACCTCCTCTGTATACGGTGTGTACTATTACATCCTCCACACGGCATGCACTTATACATCCTCCACACACGGCATGCACTACTATATCCTCTGCACACAACTTGTAGTACTACATCCTCCGCACAAGGAGTGCACTACCACATCTTCTGCACACGGCCTGCACTACTACATCCTCTGCACGAGGCATGCACTACTACATCCTCCACATAGGGCGTGTACTACTACATCCTCCACACACCGCATGCACTACTACGTCCTCTGCACACGGCCTGCACTACTACATCCTCCGCACATGGCGTGGACATCTACATCCTCCGCACATGGCGTGCACTACTACCATCTCCACATACAGCGTGCACTACTACATCTTCCGCTCACCGCATGCACTACTACATCCTCTGCACATGGCTTGCTCTACTACCTCCTCTGCACACGGCGTGGACTACTACATCCTCCGCACACAAGGCTTACACTACTACATCCACCGCACACGGTGTGCACTACTACTACCTCCACACACTGTGTGCACTACTACATCCTTCGCATTAGGCGTGCACTACTACATCCTCCGCACACGGTGTACACTACATCCTCCGCACATGGCATGCACTGCTACATCATCCACACACGGCATGCAGTATTACCTCCTCTGTACATGTCGTGCACTATTGTATCCTCCGCACAACGTGTGCACTACTACATCCTCCACACACTGTGTGCATTATTACATCCTCCGCACACAGCGTGCACTACTACCTCCTCTGTGCACGGCATGCACTACTACATTCTCCACACACGGTGGCACTACTACATCCTCCACACGCGGCGTGCACTACTACTTCCTCTGCGCATGGCGTGCATTACTACATCCTCCGCACACGGCGTGCACTACTACTTCCTCTGTATATGGCGTTCATTATTACATCCTCCGCATACGGCGTGCACTACTACCACCTCCACATACGGCGTGCACTACTACATCCTCCACATAGGGCGTGTACTACTACATCCTCCGCACACGGCGTGGACTACTACATCCTCCGCACATGGCGTGAACTTCTACATCGTCCACCCATGGCTTGCACTACTACCTCCCCCGCACATGGTGTGGACTACTACATCCTCCGCACACGGCGTGCACTACTACCACCTCCACACACCCCGCGAGCACTACTACATCCTTTGCACTTGGCGTGCATTACTACATCCTCCGCACGCGGTGTACACTACTACATCCTCCGCACACGGCATGCACTACTACATCCTCCGCAAACGGCGTGCACTACTACATCCTTCACACACGGCGTGCACCACTACATCCTCCGCACTCAGAGTGCACTACTACATCCTCCAAACACCACACACACTACTACATCGGTCGTGCACTACTACCTCCGCAAGGCACCACGTGCGCTACTCCTACTATCACAGCACACTTGCAAGAGCAGTTGGGGGAAAGGCAAACAAACAATAAGGGGCATAACGCAAGGAAAAACGGACAGTGCTGGGAATAACGCAAGGAAAAATGAACAATGGGGGGGGGGTTTGTAATAGTGATTATGCAATAGTACCTACAGGACAGATCACACGTATCTCCAACACAACCAAATGCAGAAAGGTGGTGTTGGAGAACGGCGGATGTGTCCCAACTTACAATATGTCATGACACAATCTTTTATGACTGAGATCACTGTCACAGGCCAGTCTGTATTGACTGGCAAGGATGGTCTTTGCAGGACCAATCAGATTGGTCCTGTGATGTCAGCGGGTGGGTGTCGCCTTGCGATCCCCACCTGCCTTGTCACAGAAGAAGGAAGCGCTCGTGTCTGATTTATCGGGCGCTGAACACTAAGTAGTTAAGGGGGGAGCCTGTCAAGGTAGCAAAAGGAGGCGTGGTTTTCCACTTCCCATATTGGAAAACATATAAGCATATTTCCTTACTCTACGTGTGCAGGATGAGCTCAAGGTTATGTTATGTACAACGCCTCTTTCAGACAAGGGTTTTCACATCCGTATCCTATCTGATTTTCATCATACTGACCCATTGTTTTCTATATGGCTATTGACTTAACCGTTTGCAGACCCCAGACTTCCATAGAAGACAATAACAATTATTTATTATGGCCTTTCAAAAGGAAAACTTCTTTTTTCCTTTCTGCGCCTCTTGTGCCTGAATTTATGAAGTGTCGGCACCAGAATATTGGTGTTTTCCTAACTCTAGACTTATTCTATTTTTGGGCGCTAAATTTTGGCACTAATTGTGAATCCACCTTTTTGTGGTTCTGAAAGAGAGCAGCAAAACGCTGGTCTGGGGAGTTATAAACCTTTTAGTCCGTGCGCCAATTCATTAATCTTTTGCGTCACAAACTTACATCCCACAGAATAATCTAGCACGGTTCCAGCACCATCCTGCGCCCAAATTAATGCCTCTCAATGGGTCTGCAAAGTTTTTTTGACAGATTGTTAGAAATCTCGTATTAAATATTAAATCTTTCCCGTGTCCTTTAATATGTTCTTCCAAAAATAGAAGGACTCAGGATAATTATTATAAAAAGTTACGTTTATTGCCGTCGTCCAGGTTGCAGAATACAGAAAACTTGTGCAGATTATTAGTCATGTGTTACAGTCAGTCAGTCCATAAAATTATGTTCAGGTGAAGGTTTCATCATCTTGTGTTGGTCTTTCTTCCTCCATTCTTCATCTAAATGTACCCATCCCCCTTGGACAGAGTCACTTTTAAAGAGTACAGTCCTATAGACTTGCATTTTGAGCCAAACTCATCCATTGGCCTTGTTCATAACCTTATATGGTAACATTCCTTTATGACCCGCTAACACAGAGACCATTATATGGTAAAGGATAACTAATGCCATGTGATAGGATGTGGTTGGGGGAAGGTTGCTACCTTCCATAGGGTTTTAGGTATATGTCAAGAATGTACATACAACACCAATGCTGCCCATATATGGTCCTGATCTTTCACTCATGATTATTATACACTTACTCTCCATTTATATTTTAATCATATCACATTTGTATCTCATTGACCATGTCGTGCTTGATCAACTCTTGAGTACATTTTCACACCCAAATTAGAATATTGTAAATCAGTAATATTTAACACAGATTATGTTGGGGAAATTTTTTTGCCATCCATGAAACTGAGACAGGACTCTGATATAAAAACGATCAGTAATGTCCTAGCATTTAATGAAATGATACTGACCCTGACACATGAGGCTCATACCTTTAAGCGAAAAGTGCTGAGCGTAATATAATATACAGGCGGTCCCCTACTTAAGAACACTCGGCTTACATACGACCCCTAGTTACAAACGGACCACTGGATATTGGTAATTTATTGTGCTTTAGTCCTAGGCTACAATAATCAGCTATAACAGTTATCAAATGTGTCTGTAATGAAGCTTTAGTGTTAATCCTGATTCTTATGACAACCCCACAGTTTTAAAATCCAGTTGTCACAGAGACCAAAAAAAATTCTGGCTGGGATTACAACGATAAAATATACAGTTCCGACTTACGTACAAATTCAACTTAAGAACAAACCTACAGACCCTATCTTGTATGTAACACGGGGACTGCCTGTATTAATATTGTGAATAGCGGAGGTTCTTTTCAAGATTTGGTAGGATCAGTGATGTTAGATTAAGAATGTTTAGCCTTGGCGCAGTTAGGCACAAGGTGGGTTAGGTATTGCATAGTTGGGCTTCAGCTTATAAGGTTTTCTTAATACTACATATGTTTTCAAATGCAGCGTAAAGTCGATCTACAGATATACAATCTACATTTTCTTTGGTGTCGCCTTGCGATCCCCACCTGCCTTGTCACAGAAGAAGGAAGCACTTGTGTCTGATTTATCGGGCGCTGAACACTAAGTAGATAAGGGGGGAGCCTGTCAAGGTAGCAAAAGGAGGCGTGGTTTTCCACTTCCCATATTGGAAAACATATAAGCATATTTCCTTACTCTACGTGTGCAGGACTCTTGCTGGATGAGCTCAAGGTTATGTTATGTACAACGCCTCTTTCAGACAAGCGTTTTCACATCCGTATCCTATCTGATTTTCATCATACTGACCCATTGTTTTCTGTATGGCTATTGACTTAACCCTTTGCAGACCCCAGACTTCCATAGAAGACAATAACAATTATTTATTATGGCCTTTCAAAAGGAAAACTTCTTTTTTCCTTTCTGCGCCTCTTGTAATGTCCTAGCATTTAATGAAATGATACAGTCCCTGACACATGAGGCTCATACCTATTAGCGAAAAGTGCTGAGTGTGATATAAAATATTAATATTGTGAATATCGGAGGTTCTTTTCAAGATTTGGTAGGATCATTGATGTTAGATTAAGACTCTTTCGGCTTGGCGCAGTTAGGCACAAGGTGGGTTAGGTATTGCATAGTTGGGCTTCAGCTTATAAGGTTTTCTTAATACTACATATGTTTTCAAATGCAGCGTAAAGTCAATCTACAGATATACAATCTACATTTTCTTTAAACTAATTGTCAAAAGAGGATTCCATAATAAATCTTTGATGATAACAAAAACAGGTATAATAGTAATCTTTATTTATATAGCTCCATCATATTCTGTAGCTCTTTATAGTTCATGGAGGAGACATACAACAAAATATGACAGCGTAAATACATAGTCATATGGAACAGTAGTAGTGAGGGCCCTACTCCCCAGAGCTTACAATATAGCCATTCTTTATAATGGAATACAAATATTTTTCTAAATAATAATGCTGTTTGAATCAGCCACCAGCCGCCATCTTATATACAGATTCCAAGGTCAATGGGAGAGAGAAGCCTGGAGTTTGGTATTTGGTGTCTACCGGATAACAGATGGGAGGAGCACACAGGATGGGTTAGTAAAGAGAGTTGAAGTTTCATGCAGTCAGAGAATGTGTTATCAATTATTTCCATCTTACGTGCATATTTCTCATGGTCAACAAGACCAACAATTTCCAATTGAAACATTTCCCACGTTGTCAGCCTCCAGATAATTTTCAAGTTCTTTAATATCTAGAAAGATCTGATTTACCATTAAAACATTCCCCAAATTCTCAATCTCAAACCTGTCTTTTTCCCTTTTATGAATTTTGTGATGTCTATCGAGACCTGGTCTACAGTTAAATCATCTCCCACATTGTGAGAATAAAAATGGTCTCTACCTTGAGTGAATTTTCAGGTGTTTAAGAAGACCTGCTTTCTGATTAAAACATTTACCACATTCCGAACATGAAAATGGCTTCTCCCCTGTGTGAATTCTCTGATGTATAACAAGAGATGATTTCTGTATAAAACATTTCCCACATTGTAAACATGAAAACGGCTTTTCCCCTGTGTGACATCTTTGATGCGTAACAAGTTCTGATTTGTGGATAAAGCATTTCCCACATTGTAAACATGGAAACGGTTTCTCCCCTGTGTGACTTCTCTGATGGCTAACAAGACCGGATTTGTTGTTAAAACATTTTCCACATTCTGAACATGTAAATGGCTTCTCCCCTGTGTGACATCTTTGATGTACAACAAGCGTTGATTTCTGGGCAAAACATTTCCCACATTCTGAACATGTAAACGGCTTCTCCCCTGTGTGAATTCGCTCGTGTATAACTAGAGCTGATTTATCATTAAAATTTTTACCACATGCTGGACAAGAAAATGGTTTATTTCCTGTGTGATTTCTCTCATGTCTAGTAAGCTTTGCTTTCTCCATGAAACATTTCCCACATTTTGTGCATGAAAACCTTTTTTTCCCAATATGAATTTTTTCATGTTTAACAAGATTTGCTTTTAGGTTAAAGGATTTGCCACATTCTAAGCATAAAAATGGCTTTTCCCCAGTGTGGATTCTCTGATGCTTAACAAGATTTGCTTTCAGGTTAAAAGATTTGCCACATTCTGAACATGAATATGGCTTCTCCCCTGTGTGAGTTCTCTGATGTATAACAAGAGGACTAATTTTGATTGGTGTTATGTTGATTTTTTTTTTTTTTTTGATTTTTTTTTTTTTTTTTTGTTTTTTTTTTTTATTTTATTTTTTTTTATATATGGGCACAGCACAGTATACTTCTTCCTATCTGTATGTTTGGGCACAGACACAGTACTAAACTCCTATCCTGTATATATAGGGCACAGAACAGTTACTATACTCCTATCTGTAGTTTGGGAACAGCCAAGTACTACTACTTATCCCATGTTTATATATGGGTACAGCACAGTGTTAAATACTACTCATGTCCTGTATAATGAGACAGCGCAGTACTACTACTCCTATCCTGTATATATGAGCACAGCACAGGACTACCCTATCCTGAATATGGCACCGGCCACAGTACTGTAATTCTATCCGGTTATCTATATGGGCACAGACAGTACTGGCTACTCCTATCCTGTATATATATGGGCACAGCACAGTACTACTACTCAAATCTGATATATGAGACAACAGCCACGTACTAATTCTTCCTATCCGTATATATATGGGCACAAGCACAGTACTACTATCCCAATCCTGTATTTATGAGACAGCACAGACTACTACTCCTATCCTGTGGATATATGGGACGACAGCACTACTACTCCAATCCTGTATAATGAGCACAGCACGTACTACTACCCCTATATGATATATAGGCACAGCACATACTACTACTCCTATCCTGTATATATAGGGCACGCCCAGTACTAAACTACTTTTATCCTGATGTATGGGCACAGCACAGTACTATACTTTTATCCTGTATGTATGGGTAAGCATCAGTACTTATAATCCTCTATCATTTATTATGGGAACAGAACAGTACTACTACTCTTATCCTGTATACATGGGCACCAGCACAGTACTACTTCTCCTACCTGTATATATGGGCACAGACAGTACTACTACTCCTATCCTGTATATATGGATACAGCACAGTACTACTACTCCTATCCTTATATATGGCACAGCACCAGTTCAGTACTGCTACTTCTATTTCCTGTTATAGGGGCACTGCACAGAAATACTACTACTCCTATCTTATATATGGGCACAGCACCAGTACTACTACTCATATCCTGATGTATGGGCACAGCACAGTAGACTTACTCCTATCCTGTTATATATGGGCACGCACAGTTAATAATACTCCTATCCTGTATATATATGGCACAGCACAGTATACTACTCCTATCCTGTATATTATATGGGCCCCCAGCACAGTATACTACTCTATCCTGTAGTAGGGCACAGACAGTACTGCACTCCCGATCCGTATATATATGGCACAGCACAGTACTACTACTCCTATCCTGTAGGTATGGGCACAGCACAGTAGGACTACTCCTATCCTGTTAATAAGGGCACAAACAGTACTACTACTCCTATCCTGTTGTAATGGGCCAGCACAGTACTACGACTCCTATCCTGTAGATGTATGGCACAGACAGTACTACTACTCCTATCCTGTATGTATGGGACAGCACAGACTGCTACTCCTATCCTGTAATTATATGGGCACAGCCCTCAGTACTACTATATCCTATACGGATGTTTTTTTATGGGCAACAATTCACCCCCCAGTACTAATTACTCCAATCCTGCTAATATGATGCACAGGACAGTACTACTGTTCCCTATCCGGTACTGTATGGGCACAGTCCATCTTTAGTTACTACTACTCCTTACCCCTCCTTGTACTATACATGCGGCAAAGCACAGTTACTACTTCTCTCTTTGTCCGTTAGAATGTCACGGTTTGGGCAAATTTTGCCCAACACAGTATAATACTCCTAGCCTGGTATATATATGGGCACAGAACAGTACTAACTACTCCTATTCCTGCTATGTTTGGGCACAGCACGAAGTATACTACTCCTATTGATATTGGTGACAGCACAGTACTACTACTTCTATCCGATATATGAGCAAGCGCAGTACTACTACTCCTATCTGTAATATGCGGTAACAGCACTTACTACTACTCCTGTCCTGTATATATGAGCACCAGCGAAGTACTACTATCCTATCCTGTATATATAGCACAAGCACAGTACTACTTACTCCTACTGTTGTATATATGGCACAGCACAAGTACTGCTACTTCTATCTGTAGATATATGGGCACAGGCACAGTAATAAACTGTTTTTTTTGTCCCCCTATCCTGTTATTGTATGGGCACGCAACAGTACTACTACCCTATCCTGTATGTATGGGCAACAGCCACAGTACTACTACTCCTATCCGTTGTATTATATGGGTACAGCACAGTACTAGTCTCCTATTCCTGTTGTTTGGGGCACAGCACAAGTACTATACTCCTATACTGTATTAGATAGATGGGCACAGAACGTACTACTACTTCCTATCCTGTATGTTTGGGCCACAGCACAGTACTAACTACTCTATCCTGTATATATGGGTACAGCACAGTACTACTACTCTATCCTGTTATATGGCACAGCGCAGTATATACTCCTATCCTGTATATATGGGTACAGACAGTACTACTACCTCCGTCCTGTATATATGAGCAAAGTGCCAGGAATACACTCCTATCCTGTATATAGAGACAGCACAGTTACTACTACTCCTATCCTGGATATATGGAGCACCGCACAGTACTGCACTTCTTCCTTGTATATATTTTTAGGGGCACAGCACAGTAATGCTACTCCTAGCCGTATATATATGGGCACAGCACAGTACTACTACTTCAATCCTGTATATTGAGCACGCACAGACATACTTCTCCTATCCTGTATAGATATGGGGCACAGCACGTTACTACTACTCCAATCTGTATAAATGAGCACAGCACAGTACTACTACTCCTATCCTGTGTATATATGGCACAGCACAGTCTATACTCCAATACTGATATATATGAGCACAGACAGTAACTACTACCCCTATACTGTATATATAGCAAGCAACAGTACTACTACTCCTATCCGTATAATATGGCACAGCACAGTACTACTAACCCCTATCATGTATATACTAAGGCACAGCACAGTACTACTACTCCTATCCTTTATATATAGCAAAGCACAGTACTACTACTCCTATCCTGTATGTATGGGCACAGCACAGTACTACTTACTTTTTTTATCCTGGATGTATGGGTACAGCACAGTACTACTACTCCTATCCTTATATTGGGCACAGACACAGTATAATATCGTATTCCTGTATAAATAGGCACAAGCACAGTACGACTTCCCTATTGATAATGGCACAGCACAGTACTACTACTCCATCCTGAATATGGAGACAGCCACAGTACACTACTCCTATCCTTGATATATGGGCACAGCACAGTACTGCTACGCTATCCTGTAGATATGGGCACTGGCACAGTAACTACTACTCATTCCGTGATATTGGGTACAGCACAGTACTACTACTCCTATCCTGTAATATGGGCACGCACAGTACTAGTACTCCTATCCTGTATATATGGGCCCACAGCACAGACTACTACTCCATTCCTGTATATATGGCACAGTACCGTAATACTACTCCTTCCTGTATATGGACACCCAACACAGTTGACTTTACTACTCTATCCGGGTATGGGCACAGCACAGTTACTACTTATCCATCCTGTATAGATGGACACAGCCACAGTATACATCATCCTGTATATAGGGGCATGCCACAAGTACTACTACTCCTATCCTGTATATATGTCACAGCACAGTACTACTACTCCTATCCTGTGTATATTGGGTACAGCACAGTATACTACTCCTATTCTGATATAGGGTACGCCACGTACTACCCCCCTACTAAATATGGGACACAGCCAGTTACTACACTCCTATCCTGTATATATGGGCCACATCAGGAATACTACTACTCCTATCGTATTTATGGGACACAGCACAGTACTACTACTCCTATCCTAAATATAGGGCACAGCACGTACTACTACTCCTATCCTGTATTATATAAGCACAGCACAGTATAAAACGGCCCAAGTGTCCTATAGGGACAGCACAGTACTACTCCATTCAGTACTAATTCCTATTCATGGATAGATGGGGCACAGCACATTACTACTCTCTGTCCTGTATTAGGCACAGCACCAGTACTACTTACTCCTATTTTGTATATATGGGCACAGCACAGTACTTCTACTCTGTCCGTATTATGGGCACAAGAACAGTACTCCTACTCCTATCCTGTATTATGGGGACAGACACAGTACTAATACTCCTATCCTGTATATATGGGCACAGCACCCCAGTACTACTCCTCCTGTCCGTATTATGAGAACAGTACTACTACCCTCTCTTGTATATATGGGCACAGCACAGTACTACTACTCCTTATCCTGTTTTATGAGACAGCACAGTATACTAATCCTATCCTTGTATATACTGATGGACACAGCACAGTATACTATCCTATCCTGTATATATGGGCAACCAACTACTACTCCATCTGTACTATATGGGCACAGCACAGTACTACTATCCTATCCTGTATATATGGGCACAGCACAGTACTACTACTCCTTCAGTATATATAGACAGCACAGTACTACTACTACTACTACTCCTATCCTGTATATATGTGCACAGACACAGGACTACTTAGTCAATGTCTGTATCTCTGGCCACAGTATACTACTCCTATTTGTATATATGGGCACAGCACAGTACTACTACCCCTATCCTGTATATATAGGCACAAGCACAGTACTACTAATCCTATCCTGTATAATGGGCACAGCACGTAACGACTACTCCTATCCTGTTATGATGGGCACAGCACAGTACTAGTCTCCTGTCCTGTTGTATTATATGGACACAGCATAGGACTACTACTCCTATCTAATATAGAGACACAGCACAGTACTACTACTACTATCCTGTCTATATGGACACAGCATGATTATACTCCTATCCTATATAGAGAGACCACAGCACAGTTCTACTACTCCTACCCTGTAATAGGGCACAGCACAGTATACACCCCTATCCTGGTATATGGACCCAGGGCAGTACTACTACTCCTTATCCGTATATATTAAGCACAGCACAGTATAACTGCTCCTATCGTGTTATATGGGCACAGCACAAGTTACCTACTACTCCTATCATGTATAGATGGGGCAAAGCACGAGTAATACTTCTCTGTCCTGTATATATGTGGGACGCCACAGTACTACATACTTCTATCCTGTAATATGGGCACAGCAAGTATACTTCTCCTATCCGGTATAATAGGGCACAGTACTACTACTCCTATCCTGTATATATGGGCACAGCACAGGTTACTACTACTCCTGTCCTGTATATATGGGCACAGCACAAGTACTTCTTCTCCTATCCTGTATATTGGGAACAGCACGGGTACTTACTACCCCTATCCTGTGTATATGACCCCAGGGCAGTACTACAACTCCTATCCTGTTAATGAGACAGCACAGTACTACCTTATCCTTGAATAATGGGCACAGAAAATGTACTACTACCTATCCTGTAATATGGGCACAGCACAAGTACTACTACTTCCTGATCCTGTATATTATGGCACAAGCCACAGTACTACTACTCCTATCCTGTATATAGAGCACAGCACAGTACATTCTCCTATCCGTGTATTATATAGCACAGCACAGCACTACTTATCTATCCCTGGATAATGAGACAGCACAGTACACTACTCCTATCCTGTATATATGCGACAGCACAGTCACACGACACTCCTATCCTGTATATGGGCACAGCACAGTACTACTACTCCTATCCTGTATATATGAGCATAGCACAGTACTACTACTTCCTATCCGTATATATAGGCACAGCACAGCACTATACTACTCCTTCCGTATATATGAGACCGCACAGTCTACTACTCTATCCTGTCTTATGAGACAGCCGTACTACTATCCTATCCTATATATATGAGCACAGCACAGTACTAACACTCCTTATTCTGTATATATGGGGACAGCAAAGTACTATACTTCCTATCCTGATATATGGCACAGTACTCCTATTACTCCTATCTTGTATATATGGGCCACAGCACAGTCTACTACTCCGGTCCTGTATATATGGGGCACAGCACAGTAATACTTCTCCTATCTGTATATAGGGCCACAGCCGGATACTACTACCCCTATCCTGTGTATATGGACCCATGCAGTACTACTACTCCTATCCTGTATATATGAGACAGCACAGTACTACCTCGATCCTGTATATATGGGCCACAGCACAGTACTACTACTCTATCCGTAGATTGGCACAGCACAGTACTAATATCCTATCCTGTATATATGGGCACAGCACAGTACACTACTCCTTCCTGTATATATGAGACAGCAGTACTCCTACTCTAGCCTGGATATATAGGCACAGCACAGCACTACTAATCCTATCCTTGTATATATGAGACGCACAGTACTACTACTCCTATCAGGTATATAGGAGGACAGCACAGTACTACTACTCCTATCCTGTATATGGCACAGCACAGTACTAATACTACTATCCTGTATATATGAGCATAGCACAGTCTTACTACTCCTATTCCTGATATATATAGTGCACAGCACAGCACTACTACTCCTATCCTGTATATAGGAGACAGCACAGTACTATATCCCTATCTGTATATAGAGACAGACAGTTAATACTACTTCCTATACTGTATATATGAGCACAGCACAGTACACTACCCTATTCTGTAATATGGGGACATACAGTACTACCTACTCTTATCCTGTATATATGAGACAGCACAGTACACTACTCCTACCCTGTATATATGGGCACCAGCACAGTGATACTGACTCCTATTCCGTATATATGGGCACAGCACAGTACTAATACTCTATCCTGTTATATAGGGCACCAGCACAGTTATTTACGACTCCTATCCTGAATTGGGCACAGCACATACTTCTACTCCGATCCTGTATATAGGGAAAAAAGCAAGAGTACCACTAATACTATCCTGATATAGGGCACCCAGCAACAGTACTACTACTCATCCTGTAGATAGGACACAGGCACAGTACTATACTCCTATCCTGTATAATGGGCCCACAGCACAGTACTTACTATCCTATCCTGTATATATGGGGCACAGCACAGTACTTCTACTCCTTGTCTGTATATAGGGCACAGCACAGTTACTACTTTCCTATCCGTATATATGGGCCACAGACTACTACTCTAGCATGTATCTTATGATGGGCACAGACTACTACTCCTATCCTGTATATATGGGCACAGTACTACTACTCCTATCCGTATATATGTGCACAGCAGTACTACTACTCCTATCCTATATATGGGCACAGTACTATACTCCATCCTGTAGATATATGGGCACAGACTACTACTCCTATCCTGTATATATGGGCACAGGTACTACTTACTCCTATCTGTATATGTGGCACAGCACAGTACTACTACTCCAGCTGTATATATGGGAATAGTACTACTACTCCTAGCCTGTATATATATGGGCACAGTCTACTACTCTATCCTGTATAATATGGGCAAGTACCTACTACTCCTATCCTGTATATATGGGCACAGTACTACTCCTCCTATCCTGTATATATGGGCAGTACTATACTTCCTATTGCTGTTGTATATATCACTGGCTGTCTCTGTGTCACAAGTAGGTGGCGCGTTGAGCTGTTTGCTATCTCTCTCACGTATTCTTTCTCCACTATCCTATGTTCCTATGAGCCGCCCATGTAGGCCGATTCTTCTGTAGTGAGCACAACCAAGCTAGCTGATGGGAGCTGTGAACATTGGTCAGGCACATAACTCCACCCACTGGACAAGCTGACGAATCAGAAGGGGGCGGTGAAGAAAGAGAGAAGATACTCTGAGGTAATTCTGAGAGGTGAGAGCTCGGGATGTTCTGAGGTAGGTTGTAAAAAAAGTCAGAGAAGACGCTGAGAGAGAAGAGACATCATATACAGGAGAGGAGAGAGACAGGACACACTCTACAAAGAGGGACAGGAAGAGAGCAGCGGGAGACTCTCTACAAACGAGACAGCAAGTGCAGGAGACTCTCTACAAAGAGACAGGGAGTTGTCAGGATACTCTCTACAAAGACGACAGGGCGGTGCAGAGAGCTTCTAACAAAGAGACAGTGAGTGCAAGGAGGTCTCTCTACAGAGAAGCGGGAGTGCAGTCTCTAAGAGACGGTAAGGACCTCACAAAGAGACAGACGAGAACAGGCGACTCAACAAGAGACAGGCGAGTGCAGGAGACTCTACAAAGAGACGGCGGAGCAGGCGTACTCTACAAAGAGACGCGAGTGCAGGAACTCTACAAAGAGATGGATAGAGAACAGGAGACACTACAAGAGGACAGGCGAGTGCAGGAGACTCTACAAAATATAGGACGAGAACAGAGAACTACAGAGACGCGAGGAGAGCAGGCGACTCTACAAAAGATACAGGCAGTGCAGGAGACTCTACAAAGAGACAGGCGAGTTAGGAGACTCACTACGAAGAACTGCGATATTGCAGAGACTCTACAAAGACAGCACGAGTGAAGAGACCTATACAAAGAGACAGAGCGAGTGTTAGGAGACTCTCTACAAAGAACAGGCCGAGTGCAGAGAGTCTCTACAAGAGGACAGGCGAGTGCAGAGATCTCTACAAAGAGACAGGCGAGTGCAGAGAGACTCTAACAGAGTACGTGCGGAGTGCAGGAAGAGTCTCACAAAAGACAGCCGAGGTGCAAGAGACTTCTACATAAGAGACAGGCGAGTGCAAGAGACTCTACAAAGGACAGGCGTATGCAGGAGATACTACAAAGAGACAGAGTGATACCACAGTTATGAGGGAAGGCACTGCTGCTTACAGGAATATGCGTCTCTGATATATCATCAGAGAACAAGTGCAGTCACCAGTGAGGATGTAGTACCGACAGTGCTTTACAGGAAGGTAGGTGATTGGTAACTGATCTGCAGATTGATTAGTTTGAATATGAAATTAGTCATTAAAGGAACACGTCAGCCAGAATTGATAATAAACATTACCAGTATGTTTGTCAAGCAGCGAACACCTTCTAGTTATTGTTTTCTTCCATGTCCACGATGTGGTGGGCATCGTTCAGCAAACTCTACTTTGAATGGGGATGTAATTGGGTTTTGTTATAAAGTCAATGAGGCGGAGAGTTAACACTGATCAAGTCTCTCTCCTTAGAACCCTCCTGCCAATGTGTAATGTGGGCCTGCACCTCCACTCATCCCATCTATCTCTGAAGTCCAATTGAATGAAGGTCCCATCACAGAGGAGGAGATCCGTGCTCCCCACCTTGACTTCACGCGTTATTAACAACTCCTCCTCCTAGACTTTATCAACCAATTTCCTGCTCATTTTCGGATAAGCCACCACACGGACCAGGGAAGAATACAAAACTAGAAGGTGTAACAGCTGCTGACAATATTCTGGTAATGATCATTTGGCCAATTACTAAAAGACAGTGTTCTTTAAGACTAACGTTTTTTTTTTAACAAGGTTACAAGGCACCATCCCGTATTAGGACTGAGGCCCCTCATGCGTCCTTAAAAGAGGAAGGATATTCCTCTATTACCAGTGTAGTCATGTTGCGGGGGTTTGTATGCGTCTTACACAATGGATTCACATTCCGGCCGTACATTATCGTGCCCCTGTACAACTAGCCCAAGTGTGGCCCTATCCCCCTCTGCTCCACACTCCTGAGACGAGGTTCGGAGTTGATAAACGTAGCAAACCTTAACCAGGTATAAGGATAAATGTTTATTAAAGACAATCTGGTTACCCCAAAAAAAATAAGGTACAAAATAAAAAGGTTAGCGCAAGTCCAAAATATTATAAATAAATGACAGACACCTTCATAACTCTTTGTCGACCTATGCAAACATATGGTTAAAGATTGAAATTACTAGATATCATCGAGAGAACGTATGTAACTAGGAATTGTTCCAATAATTTGGGTTTCAATTACTAAGGGCCTTGGCACTTTCAATAGATTCCTGTTCTATTAGACATTCTTTGCTCTCTGAGAACTTCAGCCTCTCCTTGAAATCTCACCAGGCTGCCCTCTGCATAATCCACAACATGCCTCTTCTCTCACAGTCTATCACTCGGACGGACACAGGTAGAGGGAGGGCAGACGATTCATAACGCCTGCTGCAGGCCCCTCTCATTCATTAGTGCTCCATCAAGAGTTCTACGGAGAGACCAAAGTTAAGTTAGCAGGGAATGCTGAATACACTATAACATTCAGGGCATTATTAGCAGTAAGGCACATAATGATAACTTATGTTAAATAGTGACCACCTTTTTTAAGGGCATCTAACCACAAGATCAGGGACTGTAGCAAATGAGCCTGCAGGGTTTTAATGGGAGCCTGGAAGCCCCACAGGCATCTTGCATACAGTATTTCTTCTCGTGGTAGATGTACCTTAAGATGTAGATGTATTAAAACACCTTGGAAAGGTGGGGTGAGAGCAAGCATCCTGCAGCACCGATAAGTCACATGTAGTTTTTTGAAATGCAATCCAAACCAAAGCCGCACCCCTGGGACTACACAGAGGATTCGTCAGGATGCAAGGTAAGTACAACACGCAATTATATTGTAAATGAAAATGCTTAGAGAAAGCACAAGGCGTTATGTGCACTGCAGGTGTGGTGGGCTTCTGCAGCCCGTCTTTAGGACATGAAAATGAGTGTCCCTGGTGACAGTTCCCTTTACGAGAGTTTTACCCTATATGAGTTTGTAATGTTTTACTAAGCTCTGGCCTGACGTGTAAAACTTTAACGCATCAGAGCATGAAAAATGGCTTCTTCGCCCTGTATGAAGTTTCTGATGTTTGATGAAGAGGATGAATCTGGTTTAAAACATTTCCCACATTTCCGAAATGAAAATGGATCTCTCCCCTGGTGTATGCTCTGATTGTCTAACCAGAGCTGATGTTATTGTTGAAACATTTTCACATGCTGAACATGCAAATGCTTCTCCTTTGAGTGAACGTTCGATGGTATACCGAGACCTATCTCTGATTAAAACATTTACACATTCTGACATGAATATGGTTCGTCCCCTTGTGAATTCTCTGATGTTAATAAAATCTGATTTCTGAATGAAAACTTTTTTTCACATCATTACATGTACAATGGCTTCTCCCCGTGTGAATTTTACTGTGGTTTAACAAGATTTTGATTTTGTAGTTAAAAAAATTTCCCACATTCTGAACATGAAACAGGCTCCTCCCTGGTGTGAATTTTCAAAGCCAAAGAAAAAAGTGCTGAATATGTTTAACAAACATTTTCCACATTCTGAACAGGGGGAGAAAAGGTTTCTTCCCCTGTGTGACTTCTCTGATGTTTAAAAGATCTGATTTCTTGGTTTATTGAAACATTTCCCCACATTCGTGGCAAAGAGTAATGGCTTCTCCCCGTGTGGGTCTTCGTGTATACCTAGAGCGGATTTATCTTATACTGTTTACTCACATTCTGAACAAGGGGAAACTGGCTCTTATTTCCGTGTGATTTCTCTCATGGTTTAAGAAGCTTCGATTTCTCTATAAAACATTTCCCACATTTTTCGCATGAAAAGTTTTTTCCCCAAGGAGTGTAATTTTTCATGTTTAACCAGATTTGCCTTTTGGTTAAACGATTTTGCCACATTGTAAGCATAAGAAATGGCTTCTCCCCGTTGAATTTTTGTGTCTGTCAAGGGCGAGAGTTTTAGGCTAAAACAATTTGCCACAATTAGAGGCATGGAAATGGCTTCTCCCCGGTGTAATTTTTGATGTCTGTCAAGGACTGATTTAAGGCTAAACATTTCCCACCATTTAGAGATGAAAATGGTTTTGACCCCTGGTTGAGTTCTCTCATGTTTAACAAGTTTCGATTTACTGTTTAAAACATTTTCCACATTCTGAGCATGAAACCGCTTCTCGCCTTGTGGAATACTTTGATATCCATCCTTTGCCGACTTTATTTCTGCGTCTGTGTGAAGAAGATGGGAACCGTTGTATAATAGGACCGGAGAGGGTAAATCTGCATCCTTGTCAATGATCTTGTCGATAGACGCGACCTTCCACTTGGAAATCTGTAGATATAATTTATAACAAAAACAATGCACATATCTAGTAGTCAAACAATATGTTAAAATAAACAATATATACCAAATCAGAAGAACTACTGAATATATACAAGTAACTTAATAAACAACCACCCACCATGTATCTTTGAACAAAAAACCATTGTGATAAGATACAAATTACAAATGAAATTCAGATTTTTTCAACGTAACCCCTTATCGATGCGTATGTATAGTAATGTAAAAATAAAAAAAATTCTAATCACTCCCTTACCTAGAAACTGATATAAATGAACTGTTAGGAAATCATAAAAATGTAGGTATTCAGGCATCCCAAAATTCATGTATAACAATAAAAATGCCTAACGGAAAAATAGCGTTCAAAGTCAGCGAAATGCACATTTTTTGCCATTTTCAAAACTACTGAGAACTATGTTTCAACCACCAATTATAGGTTAGTGATGGCTCTTAGTATCTAGGTATATTAGAGATGTCCTTATGCTTTAACTACCACCTGTGAGGCCTGTAAGAGATGTATCCTGTAGGGATGTTGGTTGAATATCAGTTTGATGTAAATATTTTTTTTTTGTTTCGAGCCATATGCGTTTTGAAATACAAACTGTGAATACGCTGCCCCAATAATATCATGTAGGTTAAGATGTCATAACTTCACGTGGATGAGGGGGATGAAATATTCATGATGTAAATGTTGGATTCAGTATGGACTATCCAATGGGGTTAACTATGATGGTTAGTGTTGACACCATGTATGGCACATAAGTCTGATGAAAGTGGAAAGAAACAAAAGATGGCATATTTGTGGTGAGTTCTCTTACTGGATCTACCTGTAGGAAACACATCCAGAGACTTGAATTCCTTCTTCCATACAGATAATGAAAGGACGTGTGGATTTAGTCCTGTCTATTACCTGCTGATGGAGGGGTCTGGTGGTCCTCCATCATGACGTCCTGTACACATCTTGTGTCTCTAAAATCCCCACTCCTCCATGGAGAAATAGACAGCCACATCCTGACACCTTTTATAGGAACCTGACACACACAATGATCCCGTCATCACCCAGATCTTCATAGCGTTACGTGTATAATGCCCAGCATTCCCAGCAGTGTCCACCTCTCCAGTCAGCAGCTCCATCATCT
The DNA here is from genome assembly GCA_019512145.1 of Engystomops pustulosus. Lineage (NCBI taxonomy): Eukaryota > Metazoa > Chordata > Amphibia > Anura > Leptodactylidae > Engystomops > Engystomops pustulosus. The sequence goes on from WNYA01000013.1 coordinate 3,541,259, forward strand.
TGTGGGTGACTTCTAGGATCTTCTGCTCATTGATGTCATATGTATAAGGGGTGAGGTGGAGGAGCCGGGATTGGGCTCAGGGTTCCCCCCCGTCCTTCATACACAGGGCCTGACAAGCGCCCATAGAGGTCTTCTCACTACTGTGTAATACTGGTTATGGAGAGACACATTGATAAATCTCCCTCCATACATTTCCAGAATCTCTCACCTCTCCAGTCCTATCATCTGTTATTCCCATAATAATGATGTCATGTGACCTAATCAACAATCTCTAACCTCTCCAGTTAATACAAGAGAATCTCTAAGGGAGCTGGAAATTTCCCCGACAACCTGTTGTCTCTCCATCTGTGACGGGGCGTGAGGAAATTTCTAGAGATATGGAAAGGAATAAATTATAAAAAAATATACGTAATAAAAAACTTTTTTAGTTTACTTTTGCTGACGGAACGCTCTCCCATGGTTCTGGATTACTGCAAATATCACGGCGCAAACGTGCAACAAGCACGTCTTACCCAGATTATTCACGTTCTCGTTGATTTATTACCGTGCGGCGCGGAAAATACGGTGGGGGTGAAAAAATAGGACATTACACTATATTTATATGTTCCGCCACTGTAAGTATGGTGGAAAAATACAGCCATGTACATGAGGGTCTCTGGATGTTTCCTACAGGTAGATCCAGTAAGAGAACATCACCACAAGATATGCACATTCTTTTTAGTTTTCTTTCCACTTTCAGTCAGACTTATGTTGACCATACACTGATGTACAACACTAACCATCATAGTTACCCCATTGGGATAGTTCCATACTGAATCCAACATTACATCATGGTATATTTCATCACCTGTGAATTTATGACATCTTAACCTACTATGATATTCTGGGGCAGCTGTATTTCACAGTTTGTATTTCAAAGAACGCATATGGCTCAAAATAAATAAATAAATAAATATTTCATCAAACTGATATTCAACTAAATCCCTGACAAGGATACATCTCTTACAGCCTCACATGGTGGCTAGTAAGCAGCTAAGGACATGTCTAATATGACCTAGATACTAAGAGCCATAACCTATGATTGGTGGTGTAACATTAGTTATCTCATTAGTTTTTGAAAATGGCAAAAAATGTGCATTTCTGACTTTGCACGCTATTTTCCGTTACGGATTTTATTTATTAATAGATTGGACTTTTTGGGATGCCTGATACCTAACATGTTTATGATTTTAACAGTTCATTTATATCAGTTCTAGGGTAAGGGAGTGATTAGAATTTTTTTTTATTTTTACTATTACTATACAACTACGCGTCGCTAAGGGGTTACGTGAAAAATCTGAATTTTCATTGTAAATTTTGTATCTTATCACAATTGGTTGCAAAGATACATGGTGGGTGTGTTTATTAAGTTACATTTATATACTCAGTAGTTCTTTCTGATTTGTGTATATATTGTGTATTTTTAAAATATTTGTTGACTACTAGATATTGCATGGTTTTTGTTATAACATTATATCTTCAGATTTCCAAGTGGAAGGTCGCGGTCTAGCACAAGATACATCTGACAAGATTGCAGATTTACCCTCATCGGATCCTATTATACAGGTTCCATCTTCTTCATCACAGACCAGAAATAAAAGTCGCAGAAGGATTGGATATCAAAGTATTCACACAAAGGAGAAGCGGTTTTCATGCTCAGAATGTGGAAAATGTTTTACAGATAAATCGAAACTTGTTAAACATGAGAGAACTCACACAGGGGCAAAACCATTTTCATGCTCTAAATGTGGGAAATGTTTTAGCCTTAAATCAGTCCTTGACAGACATCAAAAAATTCACACCGGGGAGAAGCCATTTCCATGCTCTATATGTGGCAAATGTTTTAGCCTAAAATCTGTCCTTGACAGACATCAAAAAATTCACACCGGGGAGAAGCCATTTCTATGCTTACAATGTGGCAAATCGTTTAACCAAAAGGCAAATCTGGTTAAACATGAAAAAATTCACTCTGGGGAAAAAACATTTTCATGCGAAAAATGTGGGAAATGTTTTATAGAGAAATCGAAGCTTCTTAAACATGAGAGAAATCACACAGGAAATAAGCCATTTTCTTGTTCAGAATGTGGGGTAACAGTATAATGATAAATCGCTCTAGTTATACACGAGAGAACTCACCAGGGGAGAGCCATCTCTCTTGCCCAAATGTGGGAAATGTTTTAACCAGAAATCAGATCTTTTTAAACATCAGAGAAGTCACCACGGGAAGAAAACCGTTTTCTTGTTCAGAATGGTGAAAAGTTTTAAAACATAATTCAGCACTTCTTTCTTCTTTGAAAATTCACACAGGGGAGGAGCCTTTTCATGTTCAGATTTGGGAAATTTTTTTAACTACAAATCAAATCTTGTTAAACCACTCAGAATTCACACCGGGGAGAAGCCTTTACATGTAATGATGTGAAAAAAGTTTCATTCAGAATCAGATCTTATATACACAGAGAATTCACACAGGGGAGAACCATATCATGTTCAGATGTGGTAAATGTTTTAATAATCAGAGATCAGGTCTCGGTATACATCGGAAATTCATACAAAGGAGAAGCCATTGCATGTTTCAGAATGTGAAAATGTTTCAACTAAATCAGCTCTTGTTAACTCAGAGCATTCACACCAGGGGGAGAACCATTTCATGTTCGGAATGTGGGAAATGTTTTAACAAACCATAATTCATCTCTTCATAACACTCAGACACTTCATACAGGGGAGAAGCCATTTTCATGCTCTGAATGACGGTAAACGTTTACAACCGCAGGCCAGATCTTTATAAACATTACAAAACTCTATAAGGGTAAAACCTCTAAGGGAACCTGTCACCATGGACCTCTCATTTTCACTAAGACGGGTGGCGAAGCCCATCCAACCCTGCATGCACAATCCGCCTTTTGCTTTCTCTAAGCATTTTCATTACAATATAATTCCGTGTTGTAACTTACCTTGCATCCTGACAGAATCCTCTGTGTGATCCCGGGGGGGTTTTGGGCTTTGGTTTGGATCCATTTCAAAACTCACATGTGACTTATCGTTGCTGCAGCTGCTTGCTCTCAGCCCCCACCTTTCAAGTTTTTAAATACATCTACATCTTAAGGACATCTACCACCAGAAAGAAATACGTATGCAAATGACCTGTGGGGCTCCAGGCTCCCTTAACACCCGCAGGCTCATTTGCATACAGTCCCTGATCCTTGTGGTAGATCCCTTTAAAAAGGTTGGTCACTATTTAACATAAGTTATCATTATGTGCCTTACTGCTTAATAATCCCTGAATGTTCATCATGTGATTCAGCATTCCGCTACTTAACTTTTGTCTTCTCTGTAGACTCTCTATGGAGCACTAATGAATAGGAGGGGCCTGCAGCAGGGGATTATGAATCGTCCTGCCCTCCCTCCCCTGTGTCCGTCGTGTGAACTGTGAGAGAAAGAGGCAGAAGTTGTGTATATATCAGAGGGCAGCCTGGGTGAGATCAAGGAGAGGCTTAAAGTTCTCAGAAGAGGCAAGACATTGTCGAAACAGAATCTATTGAAAAGTGGCCAATCCCTTAAGAAAACCCAAATTCTTGACAATTCCTAGTACATACGATGCTCTCTGATGACTAGTAATTTACTCATCTTTAACCATAGTTTTCATAGTCCGACAAAGAGTTATGAAAGGTGTCTGTCATTTTATTATAACATTCTTGGACTTGCGCTAACCTTTTTACTTGTACATTATTTTTTTGGTAACCAGATTGTCTTTTAATAAAACAATTTACATTATACCTGGTTCAGGTTTTGCATACGTTATCACTCCGACCTACGTCTCAGGAGTGTGGAGCAGAGGCGGGCATAGGGCCACACTTGGGGCTAGGTTGTACAGGGCAGCGATAATGTCTGGCCTGGATTGTGATCCATTGTTTAAGACGCATACAAGACCCCCGCAACATGACTACTACTGGTAATAGAGGAAATCTCCTCACATGCTGGACGCGCATGAGGGCCTCATTCCTATAGAGGATGTCTCTTGTTAACACCTTGTCAAAAAAAACGTTTTAGAGTCTTAAAGGGAACCTGTCTTTTAGTAATTGGCCAAATGAATCATACCAGAATATTGTCACAGCTTTACACCTTCTAGTTTTTGTTTCTTCCCTGGCCAGTGTGGTGGCATTATCCTGAAAAGTGAGCAGGAAATTGGTTGTATAAGTCTAGGAGAGGAGTTTAAAAACGCTGAAGTCAAGTGGGGAGAACGGATCACCTCCTCTGTGATTGACTTCATTCATTGGACTTCAGGATATCTGGTGAGTGAGGTGCAGCCATCAATTACACTTGCAGGAGGGGTTTCTAAGGAAGAGACCTGATCAGTGTTAACTCTCCGCCTCCTTGACTTTATACCACCAATTTACATCCCATTTCAAAGTAGATTTTCTGAACGACTCCACCACCTGGGCCATGGAAGACATCACTAACAGGGGTTCGGCTGCTTGAAAAACATACTGGTAATGGTTTTTAGGTCAATCTTCTCTCTGACAGGTTCCTTTTATAATAATTTCATATTCAAAACTAATCAATGCAGATCAGTTACCATAACCTACCTTCCTGTAAAAGCACTGTAGGTACTTACACTCCTCACTGGTATCTGCACTGTTCTCTGAGATATTCAGAGACGCTATTCCGTACAGCAGCAGTGCCTTTCCCTCATAACTGTGGATCACTCTGTCTCTTTGTAGTATCTCCTGCACTCGCCTGTCTCTTTGTAGAGTCTCTCGCACTCGCCTGTCTCTTTGTAGAGAGCTCTTTGCACCTCCGCCTGTCTCTTTGTAGAGACTCTCCTGCACTCGCGCCTGTCTCTTTAGAGTCCTCTTGCACTCGCCTGTCTCTTGTAGAGATCTCCTGCACTCGCCTGTCTCTTGTAGAGACTCTCCTGCACTCGCCTGTCTCTTGTAAAGAGTCTCCTACACTCGCCTGTCTCTTGTATAGTCTCCTTCACTCGGCTGTCTCTTTGTAGAGTCTCCTGCACTTCGCCTGTCTCTTTCGTAGTAGAGTCTCCTCAACTCACACTCGCCTGTCTCTCTTGTAGTAGAGTCGCCTGCTCAAGCCGCTCCGCCCTGTCTCTTTGTAGTGGTCTCCGGCTCTCCCCCTCCTATCTCTTGTGAGTCTTCTGCACCTCGCCTGCTCTTTGTAGTGTCCTCCTGTTCTCTCTCCGTTCCCTCTCCATCTCTTTGTAGAGTCTCCTGCACTCGCCTGTCTCTTTGTAGAGTCCCTGCTCTCGCCTGTCTCTTTGTAAGTCTCCTGCACTCGCCTGTCTCTTTGAGTCGTCCCTGCTCTCGTCTGTCTCTTTGTGAGAGTCTCCTGCACCCGCCTGTCTCTTGTAAGAGACTCCTGCACTCACCTGTCTCTTTGTAGAGAGCCTCCTGGCACTCGCCTGTCTCTTTGTGAGAGTACTCCTGCACCGCACCCAGCTGTCTCTTTGTAGAGAGTCTCCTGCCATCGCCTGTCTCTTTGTAGAGAGTCTCCGCACTTGCACTCTCTTTGTAGAGCGTCTCCTGCTCTCCTCCTGTCTCTTTGTAGAGTGTGTCCTGTCTCTCCTCCTCTCCTGTAAGATGGTGTCTCTCTCTCTCATCGCTCTTCTCTGACTTTTAACCTCAGCGCACAATCCCGATCTCTCACCTCTCAGAATTACCTCGAGTATCTTCTCTCTCCCCGCCTCCTTCTGATTCGTCAGCTTGTCCGGGTGGAGTTAGTGTGCCTGACAAGGTTCACAGCTCCCATCAGCTAGCTTGGTTGTGCTCCATACAAGAAGAAGCGGCATACAATTGGGCGTAGCTAAAAGACACGGAACAATACAGAATGAAATAGAAATGAGAAACGGAAAGAAGACGTGAAGAGAGAAATAGCAAACATCTCAAACAGCGCCACCCTATTGTGACAACGAGACGCCAGTTGTTATACAAGCAGCAGGATAGTATATGGTGCCCATATATACAGGATAGGAGGAGTAGTACTGTGCCCATATATACAGATGAAGTAGGAGTATTATACTGTGCCCCATATATATACAGATAGGAGTAGTAGTACTGAGCCCATATATACAGCTAGGAGTAGACGCTACGGGTGTAGTAGTCTACGTGGCCCATTATACAGGATAGGAGTAGTAGTACTGTGCCCAATACTACAGGAGAGTAGTAGTACTGTGCCCATAATACAAGGATAGGAGTAGTAGTACTGTGCCCAATATATACAGGATAGGAGTAGTAGTACTGTGCCCTATATACAGGATAGGATAGTAGTACTGTGTCTTGTGCTGTTTTATAGAGAAATCGAAGCTTCTTAAACATGAGAGAAATCACACAGGAAATAAGCCATTTTCTTGTTCAGAATGTGGTAAACAGTATAATGAAAGCCATTCTCTTGCCCAGAATGTGGGAAATGTTTTAACCAGAAATCAGATCTTTTTAAACATCAGAGAAGTCACACAGGGAAATCAGATCTTTTTAAACATCAGAGAAGTCACACAGGAGAGAAACCGTTTTCTTGTTCAGAATGTGAGAAATGTTTTAAACATAATTCAGCACTTTCTTTGCATTTGAAAATTCAAAATGTTTTAAACATAATTCAGCACTTTCTTTGCATTTGAAAATTCACACAGGGGAGGAGCCATTTTCATGTTCAGAATGTGGGAAATTTTTTAACTACAAATCAAATCTTGTTAATGATTTGTAGTTAAAAAAATTTCCCACATTCTGAACATGAAAGGCTCCTCCCCTGGTTGAATTTTCAAAGCAAAGAAAAATGCTGAATTATGTTTAAAACATTTTCCACATTCTGAACAAGAAAACGGTTTCTTCCCCTGTGTGACTTCTCTGATGTTTAAAAAGATCTGATTTCTGGTTAGAAACATTTCCCCACATCGGGCAAGAGAATGGCTTCTCCCCTGTGTGAGCGTCTCTCGTGTATAACTAGAGCGATTTATCTTATACTGTTTACCACATTCTGAACAAGGAAATGGCTTATTTCCGTGTGATTTCTCTCATGGTTAAGAAGCTTCGATTTTCTCTATAAACCATTTCCCACATTTTCGCATGAAAAGTTTTTTCCCCAGAGTGAATTTTTCATGTTTAACCAGATTTGCCTTTTGGTTTTTTAAAGATTTTGCCACATTGTAAGCATAGAAATGGCTTCTCCCCGGTGTGAAATTTTTGATGTTGCAAGGACAGATTTTAGGCTAAACAATTTGCCACATATAGAGCATGGAAATGGCTTCTCCCGGTGTGAATTTTTTGAGTCTGTCAAGGACTGATTTAAGGCTAAAACATTTCCCACATTTAGAGCATGAAAATGGTTTTGCCCCTGGTGAGTTCTCTCATGTTTAACAAGTTTCGATTTATCTGTAAAACATTTTCCACATTCTGAGCATGTGAAACCGCTTCTCCTTTGTGTGAATACTTTGATATCCAATCCTTTGCCGACTTTATTTCTGGTCTGTGATGAAGAAGATGGGAACCTGTTGTTAATAGGATCCGATGAGGGTAAATCTGCATCTTGTCAGATGATCTTGTGCAGACCGCGACCTTCCACTTGGAAATCTGTAGATATAATGTTATAAACAAAAACAATGCAATATCTAGTAGTCAAACAATATGTAAAATAAACAATATATACACAAAACAGAAGAACTACTGAATATATAAATGTAACTTAATAAACACACCCACCATGTATCTTTGCAACCATTGTCATAAGATACAAAATTACAATGAAAATTCAGATTTTTCACGTAACCCCTTAGCGATGCGTAGTGTATAGTAATAGTAAAAATAAAAAAAATTCTAATCACTCCCTTACCCTAGAAATGATATAAATGAACTGTTAGAATCATAAAAATGTAGGTATCAGGCATCCCAAAATGTCCAATGTATTAAAATAAAAATGTAACGGAAAAATAGCGTTCAAAAGTCAGAAATGCACATTTTTTGCCATTTTCAAAAACTAATGAGAAACTAATGTTACACCACCAATTATAGGTTATGGCTCTTAGTATTAGGTATATTAGAGATGTCCTTAGATGCTTTATAGACCACATGTGAGGCCGAGTAAGAGATGATCCTTGTCAGGGATTGGTTGAATATCAGTTTGATGAAATATTTTTTTTTTTTTCGAGCCATATGCGTTTTGAAATACAAACTGTGAAATACAGCTGCCCCAGAAATATCATGTAGGTTAAGTGTCATAAATTCACGGGGTGTGATGAAATATACCATGATGTAATGTTGGATTCAGTATGGAACTATCCCAATGGGTAACTATGATGGTTAGTGTTGTACACAGTGTATGGGCAACAAGTCTGACTGAAAGTGGAAAGAAAACTAAAAAGAATGTGCATATCTTGTGTGATTCTCTTACTGGTACTACCTGTAGGAAACATCCAGAGACTTGAATCCTTCTTCCTACAGATAGAAGGACGTGTGGATTTAGTCCTGTGCTTATTACCTGCTGATGGAAGGGCTGGTGTCCTCCTCATGACGCCTGTCACAATCTTGTGTCTTCTAATAACTCCCTCCTCCATGGAGAAATAGACAGCCCATCCTACACCTTATTTGAGGACCTGACCCACAATGATCCCGTCATCACCAGATCCGATTCGTAGCGTTACGGTATATGTCCCAGCATTCCCAGCAGTGTCCTACCTCTCCAGTCAGCACTGTCTCCATCTCTTGTGGGTGATTCTAGGACTTCTGCTCATTGATGTCATCATGTATAAGGGGTGAGGTGGACGGAGCCGGGATTGGGCTCAGTGTTCCCCCCCGTCCTCATACACGCGGTCCTGACAAGCTCCACATAGAGTTTCTCACTCTGTTAATACTGGCTTATGGAGAACCAGCATTGATAATCTCTCCTCCATACATTTCCAGAATCTCCACCTCTCCAGTCCTATCATCTGTTATTCCGCATATAATGATTTATGTGACCTCATCACAACTCTACACCTCTCCAGTTAATAAAGAGAATCTCTAAGGGGAGCTGGGAAATTTCCCCGACAACCGTTCCTTCTCTCCATCTGTGACGGGGCGTGAGGAAATTTCTAGAGATATGGAAAGGGAAAATTTAAAAAAATATACATAAACTTTTTTTGGTTTACATTTTGGCTGACGAAGCGCTCTCCCATGGTCTCGGATTTATGCAACATATACACGCCGCAAACGTGACACACAGCACGATCTTAGCCCAGATTATATACGTCTCGTTGATTTATTAGCTCGTGCGGCAGCGGAAAATACGGTGGCGGTGAAAAATAGGACATTCACTATATTTATATGTTCCGCCACTGTAAGTATGGTGGAAAATACAGCCATGTACATGTGGCCTTATTGCCTGTTGGAATGCATGGGCGGCCGTATGGTGGCCGTTAATAATAATTGTTCTGTACAAGTCTGGTGCATGGGGCCGCTGAGGATAAAATCTGTATCAGATTACCTCCATGGAATGATGGGACTGGTACTTTACCTCTGCTGTCTATACAAATGTGTATGGTAACTTTGTCGGTATCGCACTCTCTACAATAGTTCCTAAAGTGTAGTGCCTGTATCCACTGCTATAGTAGCCCCGGGGGTAGCAAAATAATTAAAAAATACCTCTGTCCTAAAATACTGATGGAAAAGCAAAGTAGTGAAAAAACTCTTAATAGAATTCCTAAAGTATAGTAAGAATTATTGTCCCAGTATGTATGATGCCTACTAAGCTGGCCCTATCTGTGAGAGTTCACCTAAGACACGATACACTCTATCTGGAATTTACAGGACCTGTGATGATGTCATAGTCATGTGACAGTTTTCATGTGTGGGACGGAGTCAAGTCACTGATCACAGGTGTTACTGGCTTTGCTTCTCGTGTGGTGCAGGCTGTGCGCTAGGGTTATGTGCATACCAATCCTTTGTGTCTTCTTACCAATCGGTCCCAATCCACACAACTATTCGTACCACATGATCTGGACCTTACTTGGTATATAGGTTTGGATACCGTCATCTTCTTCTCCTCCCTTCTGATTCTCCTGTTTGTTTGAATGCCGTTTGTGGATAGAGTAGGTGTGCTATCCGTTGGATTTTCAATCAATGGACCATTGTTTTCTTTATGGCTATTCACATTTCTATTGGCCAGACCATAGAAAGTCAATGGTTTGCAAGCTTTGTTCAGTTGTTTGCATAATAATACCATACTCGTTTTGGAATGATTTTATGGAAACGAAACGGGGACAGAAAATAAACCCTAGCGCACCGATAAGTTATAAGTACGTTCTCCGCGGGCAGCGGCGTCATGAACGTGGAAGCCGGCACCCAGAAGCAGCGACTGTGCAGCTGTCATCTCACAACTGGAACAGCCGGCGGCTAACCATACCCGCGCGCAAGCCGACCCGATCGTAACCCATTAATGCCGCGTCGAGCATTACCGCGGTGCGTTGTATGGTGTTTCCGTATGGATCAGATCGCCTCTTTGCCACTTACCGGGTATCCGATCACTTTCTGGGCAGCCCGGAGACTGTGCAGGTGTGCCCGGAGCGTCCCGATCTCCCTGGCAGTCAGACCCTTCCGGGTCTGGACTGTACGCTGCTCTACAATGAAAAAGTATTGTAGAGCAGTGGTATTGGTGTATGTATTGAATACACTAAAAATAAAATACTATAAAAATGAAGCCCCTAAACGTCACTTTCCCATAAAACACAAAAAAACCCCCCCGATATTTGGTATTGCCGATACAATCTGTGTAATAAAACAGATACGTTACTGGGACGCCGCACGATAAATGCCGGAGTAAAAATGCAAAAAACAATTCCGAAAAAAAGATAATTTTTTACATTAAACACTATAAAAAAAATGCTCTAAAAGTGATTAAAAATGTTACGCAGTCTAAAAATAGACCACCAAAAGAACACAATCTTCTCGCACAAATAACCCCTACCAGATTTGTCGCCCGAAAAAATAAAAAAGTCTGCATATGAAAAGATGGTGTGCAAATGATCAAGATTTTCTCGCAAATTAGTTTTTTATTCAGTTACAATTGAATAAAATACACAAAACCCCACCATATTTGGTATCCTGCGTCAGTAACAATCTGCATAATAAGAGAAGCGAATCGTTTGATCCGCAAGTGAACCCCGTTTAAAAAAACAACCCACTAAAACGCTCCAACAAAGATAATTTTTAATTATACCTATAAAAATGCTATAAAAGGTGATTAAAAAAATGTTATGCCGCAACTTAAAATAAGACCCTTAAACAAGAAATATCCTTCTCGCAAAAATAAGCCTCCCTCTCTTAAACAGGATTGTGAGGAGAAGAATAACATTTTTGCCAATAATTTTTTATCAGTAAAAATGGGAGAAAAAAAACGAAAAAAATCTATTTAAATCTATGAGTGCTTTTCTAAGTCGTGGCGACTCTAGAAATAAATAATATACTATTTTTACGTATGTTAACGGCCCCCAAAAAAAAAACATAAAAATTTTCCTTAAAATTGATGATTTTCATTTCCATCCACAAACAAAAGTTACTAAAATCTCCACCAATTAGTCTATGATGCCACCCAAAATTAGAACCAGAAAAGTGCATCTCATGTGACAAAAACAAAAAATAAGCCCTAGTAGGTCCCCATTAAACACACGAAAAAAATTAGCCGTACAATGTTGTGATTATAGCAATCTGTATCTGGGATGGCGCCTCCTTCCTTCTATGCCCGGCCGTGCCCCATACAGCAGTTACCACCACATGTAGAGTATCCTGTGTACTCGCGGAGAATCGGTGGGGCGGGTATCAAACTTTGTAGCCTTTTTTGTTCATTAATCCATTGTAAATCTTAATTTTCCACCCAAATGAGTGTTTGTGAAAATATTACATTTGTAACAACTGCACCTCCATTTGTTTTAAACCCTATATAAACACCCCTAAATGGTTAACAAACTTCTAATAAAAGTGGTTTTCGAGTAGTTTGGGTTTTTTTGTTTGCGTTTGGTTGTATTTGTTTGTGCATTGTAGTAGTTTCCATAAGGGGTAGGATTTATAGTTTGCTATATTTAGGCCTCTCAGTGTCAATTAGAGTTGAGCAGCTCCATTCTAAATACATGTTGGTGATTTTTACAAAAAAGTGAAATGATACCCTGAGCCGCATGGACATTCTAGTAAAGATTGGAAATCTTAAAAAAAACATCCAACAAATAAACAGACATTTGGGAAGTTAAGTTATGAAATTTTTTGGGTCCATGACTATCTGCATCAAAAATAGAGAATTTATGAACATTGAAAATAGAAGATTTTTCAAATATTACAAACTGTCAGCATGGAATTTTAAAGGACTGTTCTGCCACATCTCAGTCAGGGGGCAATCAACTTGAGGTCTGCAGATGGTGCGGGCGGGCAACCTCCCCTCAAGGCCTTAGGGGCGCCCACAAGTGGAACTTTGAGAAGACCTACTACTATAACACAATACAACTAAATAACAATACTGATGGGCGACTGCATCAAGTATAGCCACTGATCTCGATTATAAAAATCAGTAAAAAGCAAGCAAACAATTCCAACTCCAACACCACTATAAAACAGGGAGAGTACACAGTGCCAAAAAAGAAAAAGCAAAAGTCCAACCTTCCAAAGTCCAAAAAATTAAAATGCTTCCTTCGATTCTATGTTCCTCAGAGTTTTGGCAGAAGAAGTTGCACAGAAACAGAAAAGAAGGAACGATACCTTAGAGTCTAGATTTATACGATGTTAGTGTAGAATATATTGTAATTCAACATATCGGTTTGATGTCTTACTCGGACCATGTTCGCCCGACTCACGGTAATCTGGGTGTAAGATTGAGAAGATCTTGCCAACTACGCCGCTACCGTCCACGTTCACCCACTGTAAGTAACACTCGTATATCCGAAAAAAAATGGAAAAACATAGGTGAATAGAGTTTTTAAAATCAAACGCTTCTTTAACCCCATAGAGCAAAAGACGTACCTGTACTTTTGTTGCCATGGGGGAGTATGAAGAGGGTTCAGCCTACTCTTGAGGACTCGTAGGCTTGAGGGCCAGGAAGGTATTAGAAATCATAGTAAAATATGCTTCTACTGCAATATATAGTATTAGCAATCAGACCCGGGGGATCTGAAATAATGGTTATAAAAATGTTTTTTTAAAAAATATATTAAAAATAGTAAAATAAAAGTTTAAATCACCCCTTCCCTGAGATCCTAATAAAAAATTTCAAATAACCTAATAATCATAAACATTTTTGGTATGCGTCCCAAAGTACGATCTACCAAAAAATAAAAAGCGATTTTTCCCAGCTTTAAAACCCTGTAACAAGGAAATGGGCGACCGAAGTCGAAGTGCCACTTTTTGCCATTTGAAAAAATATAAATGATAGCATTAGAGAAACGTCATCAAAGTGCACAAGAATTACACCACCACAGTTGCCGTGCACTGAATATGAAAAATTTTATTCCCAGAATATGGCAAATGAAGCTAATTTTTTTTTTTGGTATGTATTGATAACATTAACAACCTATACAAATTTGGATTCCTCGTGATCGTACTGACACCAAGATAATAGGACATGTGATTTGGGGTGTCTCCATGAAAGCTGTAAAATCCAAGCCCAAGAAGAATATGGCGCAAATGCGGTTTAATCTTATCTTATTTTTTTCCTGGTTATTCCAGTACACAGCATGGAATAATAAATACTTCACTACAAGTGCAATTTGAATGATAAAAACAAGCCAAACAAGCTCTTTAGATGGAAAAATAAAAAAAGTTACAGATTTTTTAAGGTGGGGAGTGAGATAATGAAAATCAAATTGAAAAGGGCAACTCCTTAGGTTGTTAAAATGCCTTGTCCTGCATGGACACTGACTCCCCGAGCAGCCTGATCTCCCTGGCCACTGAGGATTGAATGGGCTTCTCTGAACCCTGAGGGCATGAGCAAGGATATCCGACAACTACCCCCTCTTGGTCTCAGTACTTTCCAAAGATCACCGGTTCTGCTGCTGAGAACCCATGCAGTGGATAAGTCGCTGATCCCCCCAGAGTGTTCCAGACTAAGGACTGGGAGAACCTGGCCTCTATTGTGCCATCCCAAAAACACTTTCTTCATACTTCCAGTCCGTCCTCAGCGTCCGTGGAAATGCACCGCACCTAAGGTTTCTTGGGGAAAGCGATCTAGGTGAGAGCAAGATTCTGCACCGTTCGAATATCCTGTTACTGTCTTAGCTCTGGGACAAGTACCCTTCCAGGCTTCTGCCTTCCTGAGATTCCGGCTCTGCAGGAACTTCAAATCCAATCTGCCATCTGGTTCTCCCACATACATCTTTCCCTGTGTTCCGTCCGAGAAGCTGCTGTCATCCTCGTCGTCGGGGCAAGATTCTCTAAAACCAGTTCCTGTCACCCCCACCGAGCCTCATTTGCCTTCAAGTAAGCGGTTGCACAAAGAGCGACTCTGTCATTTTATGTGCTACCCCGTCCTATCCTTCTGTCTTCAGGGTTTTTCTTAGTTGCTGCTCGCATTGCACTTATGCTGTGGTCACTAAGTCATCCTGTGGCCTCCATGCTTCTCCGGTGACCCCAAGCCTCTGAGGGTTCCCCGCTCTTGTATATGAACTTTGACTGCCCCTCTCATAGTATCACGCAGAAGACTCGCCACGTATTGTTCCCTCCGACTGCCCTTAAGAGTTCAGTCTGCACATTTCCACAGGCGGGTTGTTGTGTACCCACTTTGTCCCTTAAATGCAGCTATGTCGCATATGTAAAGAAACCTGCAGAAGGGGGGTCATTACATAAGTCCTCTTCCCCTGCTGGTGTGGCTGGGTTTTCTTTGGCCAAGACGAGGTGTTCACCTCTGTCCGTGGCCTAGACTAATTACCACCTAAACCAAAAATACTGCAAAGAACGTTTACCCTCTGCCTCTGATTCCTCACAAAAAAAAAACTTCGCGGTTCTTCAGTCCTCCAACGATTCCTCTGGGCTTATGCTAAGTTATACAGGTCAGTTTAACCACACTTATTTCCTCTCTTGTGACTCCTAGCTCGGGCCTTCTGGCGGCCAAGAAAGCTTTCTCCAAGCTGAAGTCTTCCCCCTGGGCTTCTGCTCCTGTGCTCACCAGTCTACTATGAGAAGAAAACCGTTCTGGCTTGATGTTGAACGCCTCCCTAGTAAAGCGGTTCCGATCTCACACAGAATGGGCCCAAAGGCGGGAAATCTCACTTCGGCTTCTTCGGTGAAACGGGAGTTATGGCCATAAGCTTGCTCTAGAAGAATGAGTCTCTTCTGGAAGGAGCACATTATCCGGTCTGTATATCTATACTAACCACAGAATTCTCCCGCATCCTCAAACCGTTTCACCACTTCATCACTTCAGGTCTTGAGCTTGGTCCACTTCTCTCGCTTTAATTTCCGATCCATTCCGGCCTGCCCCAGAGAAGAATGTCAAGGCCAATGCCCCTCTAGAGCCTCTGACATTAATTTTGGATGAACGGATCCTCAACATATTGTTTGGTCCTGAGCGTGTTGTGGCCGCCCTGTGGGATCTACGGCAACTGCTCTGGCACCACCTACGTCCGACAGCGTCCGAAGGATACGACTTGGGGACAATTGTTTCTCGTGTGGCAGGCATCCTTTTGGGGTTCAGAGTGCAGAAAATCTGTCGCTCTCCATATTTCATTCTACTGGTGGGCAATTTGGTCAAGAATTCAGATCCGATTTTTTTGGTTCCTTCATGCGCTTCTGTCCCTTAACAAGGCTCAATGTTCAAGCTAGCGGATCTGTTCCAGCCATTGCCGATACCAAGTGTCCATACTAAACATCACTAGCCATGGACTTTATTTACGGTTTCCCATCTTCTGGTAACTAAAGGACATCTGGTGGTGACGAGATGGTTTTCTACAGATGTCTCACGCCTGGTCTACCCTCGTCTCCCTCGGTCTTGCCAGCCGTTCTTTCGCTCCATATTTCTGGCTTCATGGACTCCTCTGCACTGTCTCGGACTGTATGCGGGCTGATGTGACAGCGCATAAACCTGGTTTTGTAGCTCGCCGTCTCCCACTATGGCCAACGAACTCCTTCCTTTTGAGGCCAGTTATCCGAATCGCTTCTCTGGAAAAATGTCTCCTCCGGCTCCTGTTAGGAGGGTCCGGATATGAGATGCTTAGGGGAAGCTGTTCATCCTTGTGGAGGGTATGGAAGGGTGGCGTGAGGGAATCATGGGCCTGAGATACATCACTCCTCTTCCTGCGAGTTTCTTCTCGAAACCAAGAAGAGGGAGGGATGGCCCAGATGGAGGGAGGTCCTGGAGGTCATGGGGAGATGGTAGTGGGTACGATGGTGAAATAGTCCCGTTGCACTCTCTGTAAAACCTGAGAGACCCGTCTGCAGACGCTAATTACATTCAACCTGGCTCCAGTGGTGGTCTTGCAGTCCCACTTGCATCATCCTCTCCTATGCAGTGCAAGCGAGACGGCTCTGATTTCCTGTTATTCCTCGATTCCAATCCTGACTTTGCTTCCTCACTCGTCTCGCGACCCTAAATCTTGTTAAACATCAGAAAATTCACACCGGGGAGAAGCCATTTACATGTAATGAATGTGAAAAAAGTTTCATTCAGAAATCAGATCTTATTATACATCAGAGAATTCACACAGGGGAGAAACCATATTCATGTTCAGAATGTGGGAAATGTTTTAATCAGAGATCAGGTCTCGGTATACATCGGAAAATTCATACAAAGGAGAAGCCATTTTCATGTTCAGAATGTGAAAAATGTTTCAACAATAAATCAGCTCTTGTTAGACATCAGAGCATTCACACAGGGGAGAAGCCATTTTCATGTTCGGAATGTGGGAAATGTTTTAACCAGAATTCATCTCTTCATAAACATCAGACAATTCATACAGGGGAGAAGCCATTTTCATGCTCTGAATGCGGTAAACGTTTTAACCGCAGGCCAGATCTTATTAAACATTACAAAACTCATATAGGGTAAAACCATCTTAAAGGGAACCTGTCACCAGGGACCTCATTTTCACTAAAGACGGGTTGCAGAAGCCCATCACACCTGCAGTGCACATCCGCCTTTTTGCTTTCTCTAAGCATTTTCATTACAATATAATTGCGTGTTGTAACTTACCTTGCATCCTGACAGAATCCTCTGTGTAGTCCCAGGGGTTGGGCTTTGGTTTGGATGCATTTCAAAAAACTACATGTGACTTATCGGTGCTGCAGAATGCTTTGCTCTCAGCCCCCACCTTTCAAGTTTTTTAAATACATCTACATCTTAAGGACATCTACCACCAGGAAGAAATACTGTATGCAAATGAGCCTGTGGGGCTCCAGGCTCCATTAACACCCTCAGGCTCATTTGCATACAGTCCCTGATCCTTGTGGTAGATGCCCTTTAAAAAGGTTGGTCACTATTTAACATAAGTTATCATTATGTGCCTTTACTGCCTTAATAATCCCTGAATGTTCATCATGTGATTCAGCATTCCTGCTACTTACTTTTGTCTTCTCTGTAGACTCTCTATGGAGCACTAATGAATAGGAGGGGCCTGCAGCAGGGGATTATGAATCGTCCTGCCCTCCCTCTCCCTGTGTCCGTCAGTGAGACTGTGAGAGAAAGAGGCAGAAGTTGTGTATATATGCAGAGGGCAGCCTGGTGAGATCAAGGAGAGGCTGAAGTTCTCAGAAGAGGCAAAGACATGTCTAATAGAACAGAATCTATTGAAAAGTGGCCAATCCCTTTAAGAAAACCCAAATTCTTGACAATTCCTAGTTACATACGATGCTCTCTGGATACTAGTAATTTACTCATCTTTAACCATAGGTTGCATAGGTCGACAAAAGAGTTATGAAAGGTGTCTGTCATTTATTTATAACATTCTTGGACTTGCGCTACCTTTTTCTTGTACCTTATTTTTTTTGTAACAGTGTGAATCTGTCTGTAGGTACTGTTGATAATCACTATGAACAGACCCACCCCCCCCCATTGTCCATTTTTCCTGCGTATATCCCCCAGAACGTCGAATTTTCCTGACATTAGCACTTATGTTTGTTTGCCTTTCCCCCACGACTGCACGCTGTGTGCGGACGGAGGATGTAGTGGTGCACGCGTGTGAGGCAGGATGTGTAGTGCACGCGATTCGTGCGGAGGATGTAGTAGTGATGCCATGTGTATGGAGGAGGTAAGTAGTCGTACACCGGTGCGGAGGATGTTGTGGCACGCCAAAGTGAGAGGATGTAGTAGTGCTCGCGGTGTGTGAGCGTGGTAGTGTGCAGACGTGTGCGGAGGATGTAGTAGGAACCACCCTATGTGGAGGATGTGTAGTGCACGCCGTATCGGAGGATGTAATAAGCATGTCATATACAGAGGAAGTAGTGTTAGTGCCGCGGTGTGCGGGGTGGGTAATGAACGCAAGGCAGAGGAAGGACAGTAGGTAGTGCACGCGCGTGTGAGGATTGTATAGTGCCACGTGTGTATGAGGAAGGTTAGTAGTGCATTGCCGTGACACAGAGGAAGGTAGTAGTGCACGCTGGGTGAGGAAGGATTTTTCTTTGTTGTAATAATGCACGCAGTGTGTGTGGAGGAGTAAGTGCAATGGTGGGGCGGAGGATACAAAGGCACGGAACATGTACAGAGGATGCGGTAATACTGCATGCCGATGTTGGATGATGTGTAGAAAGCATGCAAGTGCCGGAGGATAGTTAGTGTTACACTGTGTGCGGAGGAGGATTTAGTAGTGCAAACCAGTGCTACGGGATTTTCTGTAGTGTGCACGACGCGTGTGGAGGAGGTTGTCATTAGTGCACCCTAGTGCGTAGGATGTAGTAAGGCACACCGTGTGCGGGTGGGAGTGTAGTAGTGAAGCATGTGTGCGGAGGATGTAGGGGGGATGTTGTAGTAGTCCACGCCGTGTGCGGAGGAGTGTAGTTAGGAGCAAGACGTAGTACTTGACGCGTATGTGGAGGAGTAATAGTGCCGCCGTGTTGGAGAATGTAGATGTCCACTACAAGTGCGGAGGAGGATGTAGTATGCAGGCCGTTTATAGAGGACGAGTTAGTGCATGCGGGTGGGTGTGGAGGATGTAGTAGTACAAGCCCTATTGTGGAGGATAGATGAGGTGCATGCCCGGGGAGGAGGATGTAGTAGTGAGCCCGTGTGTAGAAGATTGGTAGTGCACGCTTGTGCGGAGGATGAGACCGCACGTGTGTGAAGCGGATATAGAATAGTGCATGCGTGGTGGAGGATGTATACGTGAATGCCGGTGTGGAGGATGTATAGTACACACCGTCTACCCCAGCAGCAGACGGTAGTAGATGCCACACCGATGTGTGCGGGGAGGATGGAGTTGTCCACACTGTGCGGAGAAGAGAAGGTAGTAGTGCACGCCGTGTGCAGAGGATGGACTAGTGCACGCCATATATGCGGAGGACTGTAGTAGTAGTACATGCCTTGTGTGCAGACGTAGTAGTGCAAGGCAGAGATGGAGCGGAGAGGCAGAGGTCAAGACGGGCACGAAGGATCAGATCAGAGAGGACGTAGTAGTGGAAGTTCAGGAGAGGCAGCACAGGAGCCAAATCAGGATTGGAATCGAGGGACATAACAGGAAATCAGGCCGTCTCGCTTGCACTGCATAGGATAGGATGATGCAGTGGGACTGCAGAGACCACCACTGGAGCCATGAATGTAATCAGCGCTCGCGCTGCTTAGGGTTTACGAGAGGCAACGGGGAACTATTCACCGATTCGGGTACCCCTATCCCAGGACATCCCACTACTCAGAACCTCTCCTCCATTGGCCCCTCCCCTCTTCTTGGTTTCTGAGAAAGAACCTCTGCAGAGGAGAGGATGTATCTCAGGTTCCCATGATCTCCCTCACCGCCACCCTCCAGTACCTCCCAACAGGATGAACAGCTTCACTCCTAAGCATCTTCATATCCAGGACCTCCTAAGGAGCCGGAGGAGCATTTTCCAGAGAAGCGATTCGGATAACTGGCCTCATAAAGGTAAGGATTCGTGTGCGCATAGTGGGAGACGGCAGAGCGCACAAAATACCAGTTTTATGCGCTCAGCATCAGCCGCTACAGTCCGCTAGGACAGTGGCAGAGGGTAGTCCATGAAGCCAGAAAATTGGAGGAAGAAACCAGGCTGGCAAGACGAGGGAGACGAGGGTAGACCAGGCGTGAGACATCTGTAGAAAACCATCGTCACCACCTAGATGTCTGTAGTACCAGAGATGGGAATCCCGTTAATAAAGTCCATGGCTAGTGAGTTTAGAGGTCACTGGTATCGCAATGGCTGAACAGATCGCTAGCTTGAGATCATGATGCCTTGTTAAGGGACAGGAAGCGCATGAATGCAACCAAAAAAATGATCTTGAATTCCTTGACCAATCTGCCCACCAGTAGAATGAAATATAGGAGGAGCGACAGATTTTCTGCACTCACCCCCAAAGGAATGCCTAGCCACGAGAACAATTTCCCCAAGTCAGTATCCCTTCGACCGGCTGGTCGGACGTAGGTGGTTGCCAGAGGCAGTTGCGTAGATCACAGGGCGGGCCACAACACGCTCAGGACCAAACAATATGTGTGAGGAGTCTGTCATCCAAAATTAATGTCAGAGGCTCTAAGAGGGCCTTGGCCTTGACATTCTTCTCTGGCAGGATCCGGAACTGGATCCGGAAATTAAAGCGAGAGAAACTGGACCCACTCAAGCTGAAGGCTGATGAAGTGGTGAACGGTTTTGAGGATGCGGAGAATTGTGGTTAGTAGAATACAGACCGATAATGTGCTCCTTCCAGAAGAGACTCCATTCTTCTAGAGCAAGACTTATTGGCCATAAGCTCCCGTTTCACCGAAGAAGCGAAGTGAGATTTCCCGCCTTTGGGCCCATTCTGTGGTGAGATCGGACAGCTTCTAACCCTAGGAGGCGTTCACATCAAGCGAAACGGTTCTTCTATAGCAGACTGGTGAGACAGGAGCAGAAGCCAGGGGGAAGACTTCAGCTGGAGAAAGCTTTTGCCGCCAGAGGCCCGAGTTAGGAGTCACAAGAGAGGAAATCGTGTGGTATAAATGCTGTAGTAACTTAGCATAAGCCCAGAGGAATCTGGAGGAACTGAAGAACCGCACGATAGGGTTTTTTTGTGGAGGAATCAGAGGCAGAGGGTAAACTGTTCTTTGCGTATTTGTTGTTTAGGCTGTGTAATAGTCTAGGCCGGACAGAGGGACACCTTCTTGGCCCAAAGAAGAACCCGCGCAAGCAGGGGAAGAGGACTTATGTAATGACCCCCTTCTGCAGGTTTCTCCTTTACATAGCAGACATAGCTGCAGTTTTCAGGGACAAAGTGGGTCAAAAACACCCGCCTGTGGAAATGTCAGACACGAAAGTTCTCTTAAAGGGCAGTCGGAGGGACAATACGTGGCAGGAGTCTCTGCGTGATATCTATAGAAGGGGTCAGCAAAGTTCAATACAAGAAGCGGGGACAGCCTCAGAGGCTTGGCGGCTCACCGGAAAGCATGGAGGCCACAGATGATTAAAGTGACCACAGCATAAGTGCAATGCGAGCATCAGGACGAGAAAGACCCTGAAGACAGAGGATAGACCGGGGTAGCACATAAAATGACAAGTCTCTTTGCTGCAACCGCTCTACTTGAGCCAGACATCGAGGCTCGGTGGGGGTAGAAAGGATGGTCTTAGGAATCTCTGCCCCGACGACGAGATGACAGCAGCTTCTCGAGACGGAACACAGGGAAGATGATGTGGGTAGAACCAATGGCAGATTGGGATTTGAAGTTCCCTGCAGCCGGAACTCCAGGAAGGCAGAAGCCTGGATGGGTACTTGTCCCAGGCTAAGAAGTAACAGGGATATTCGGACGGTGCAGAAGCTCTTGTCTCACCTAGGGTCGCTTTCTCCCAGAACCTAGGTGCTGCGTGCATTTCCACGGACGACTGAGGACGGCTGGAACACGTATGAAGAAAGTGTTTTTGGGATGGCACAATAGACCGGTTCTCTCCAGTCTTAGTCCTGGAACACTCTTGGGAGGGATCAGCGAGCTTTATCCCACTGCCATGGGTTCTCAGCAGCAGAACCGGTGATCTTTGGAAAGTACTGGCCAAGAGGGGGTAGTTGCGGTATCCTTGCTCACTGCTCCTCAGGGTTCGAGAAGCCCATGTCAATCCTCAGTGGCACAGGGAGATCAGGCTGCTCAGGGGAGATGTCAGGTCCCATGAAGGACAAGGCATTTAACACCTAAGGATGCCCTTTTCAATTTTTGTTCATTTCACTCCCCACCTTAAAAAATCTTGTAACTTTTTTATTTTTCCATCTAAAGAGCTATGTTTGGGCTGTATTTTAGTCATCGTAACCATTGCACTTGTAGTGATAGGTATTTATTATTCCCTGCTGTGTACTGGGAAAACCAGGAAAAAAAATAAGATAGATTAAACCGCATTTGCCGCCATATTCTTCTTGGGCTTGGATTTTACAGCTTTCAGGAGCAACCCCAAATCACATGTCCTAGTTATCTGTGGGTCAGTACGATCACGAGGATATCCAAATTTGTTATAGGTTATTTATATGTTATCAATACATCCAAAAAAAAAAATTTTCATTTGCCATATTCTGGGACATAAACTTTTTTCATATTCAGTGCACGGCGAACTGGTGGTGGTGTATTTCTTGTGCTTTTGATGACGTTTTTAATCTATCATTTTATATTTTTCAAAATGGCAAAAAGTGGCACTTTCGACTTCGGGTCGCCATTTATTTTCCGTTACAGGGTTTTAAAGCTGGGAAAATCGCTTTTATATTTTGTAGATCGTACTTTGGGACGCAATCCAAAACTGTTTATGATTACCTTACGTTATTGAAATTTTTTTTAATTAGGATACTCAGGGAAGGGGTGATTTAAACTTTTATTTTACTATTTTTTCATATATTTTTTAAAAAAACAGTTTTTATACCATTATTTCAGACCCAGGGTGATTGCTAATACTATATATTGCAGTATAGAGCTATTTTACTATGATTTTCTAATAGCCTCCGTGCCCTCAACCTACGAGTCCTCATGAGTGGCTGAAACCCTCTTCAATACTCCCCCATGCGCAACAAAACGTACAGGTACGTCTTATTGCTCTATGGGGTTAAAGAAGAGTTTTGATTTTAAAAACCTCTATTCACTATGTTTTTCATTTTTTTCGGAGTAACGAGTGTTACTTACAGTGGGTGAACTGGAGGTAAGCGGCGTAGTTGGCAAGATCTTGCCCTCTACACCCAGATTACCGTGAGGTTGGGCGAACATGGTCAACGAGTAAGACATCAAACCGATATAGTTGAATCTAAATATATTCTACACTAAAACTATATATTATCTAGACTTAAGTCTGTTCTCTTTCTCTGGTTGCTGTGCAACTTCTTTGACCCAAAACTCTGAGGAACATAGAATCGAAGGAAGCATTTTTAAATTTTTTGGGACTTGTGAAGGTTGGACTTTTGGCTTTTTTCTTTTGGCACTGTTGTACCTCTCCTGTTTTATGTTGGTTTGGAGTTGGAATTGTTTGCTGTGTTTTTACTGATTTTATAATGAGACAGGGCTTAATACTTGAGCAGCTTGGCCCATCTAGTATTGTTTATTGTAGTGTATTGTTTATAGTAGTAGTCTTCTCAAAGTTCCACCTTGTGGGCCCCCTAAGGCCTTGAGGGGAGGTTCGCCCCCGCACCACCTGCACGACCCTCAAGTGATTGCCCCCTGACTGAGATGTGTGCAGAACAGTCCTTTAAAATTCCATGCTGACAGTTTGTAATATTTGAAAAATTCTTCTATTTTCAATGTTCTAAATTCTCTATTTTTGATGCAGATGAGTCATGGACCCAAAAAATTTCATAACTTAACATTCCCAAATGTCTGTTTATTTGTTGGATGTTTTTTTTAAGATTTCCAAATATTGTTACTAGAATGTCATCAGGCTCAGGGTATCATTTCACTTTTTGTAAAAAATCACCAACATCGTATTTAGATGGAGCTGCTCAACTCTAATTGACACGGAGAGGCCTAAATAATAGCAAACTTACCTTATGAAATCCTACGACTCAAAACAACAATACAACACAACGACAACAACTAAAACACCCAAACAACGACCTAGTCTGAAAACCACTTTTAAGAAGTTTGTTAACCATTTAGGTGTTTTATAGGGTTAAAACAAAATGGTAGGGCATTGTTACAAATGTAATATTTTTTCACAAACACTCATTTGGGTGGAAAATTAAAGATTTTACCAATGGATTAAATGCAAAAAAAAGGCTACACAAGTTTGATTGGCCACCCGATTTCTCCGGAGTACACACGGATACTATACATGTGGTGGTAACTGCTGTTATGGGACGCACGGCCGGCATAGAAGGAAGGAGCGCCATCCCAGATACAGATTTGCTATATCACATTGTACGGCTGATAATTTTTTTCGTTGTTTAATGTGGACCTACTAGGGCTTATTTTTTTTTTTGTCACATGAGTGACACTGTTTCTGGTTGTAATTTTGGTGGCATACATAGACTAATTGGTTGTAGATTTTAGTAACTTTTGTTGGTGTGGATGGAAATGAAATCATCAATTTAAGGAAAATTTTTATGTGTTTTTTTTTTGGGGGGCCGTTAACAACTACCGTAAAAATAGTATATTATTTTTAGTCTATGAGTCGCCACGACTAGAAAAGACCTCATAAGACTCATTAGATATAGTTTTTTTCGTTTTTTCTCCCATTTTACTGAAAAAATTATTGGCAAAATGTTCATTTTCTCCTCACAACTGTTTAGGAGAAGGGCTTATTTTTTGCGAGAAGGAATTTCTTTTAGTGGTTTATTTTAGTTGCGCATAACATTTTTTTAATCACCTTTTATAGCATTTTTATAGGTATAATTAAAAATTATCTTTGTTGGAGCGTGTTTGGGGTTGTTTTTTTAAACGGGGTTCACTTTGCGGATCTAATCACGATTCGCTTCTTATTATTATGCAGATGTTACGACGCAGGGATACCAAATATGGGGGGTTTTGGTATTTTATTCATTGTACTGAATAAAAAACTAATTTGCGAGAAAATCTGATTCATTTTGCATCACCATCTTTCCATATGCAGAACTTTTTTATTTTTTCGGGGACAAATCTGGTTAGGGGCTATTTTTGCGAGAAGATTGTGTTCTTTTTGGTGGTCTGTTATTATTAGACTGCGTAACATTTTTAAATCACTTCTAGAGCATTTTTTTTATAGGTATTAAGTAAAAAATTATCTTTTTTTCGGAATGTTTTTTGCATTTTTCTTACTCGGCATTTATCGTGCGGGTCCAGTAACGTATTCTGTTTTATTACACAGATTGTTCGGCAATACCAAATATCGGGGGGGGTTTTTTTTGTGTTTAGTGGGAAAGTGACGTTTTAGGGGCTTCTATTTTATGTATTATTATTTTTAGTATTCAATACATACTCCATACCACTGCTCTACAATACTTTTCATTGTAGAGCAGCCGTACAGTCCAGACCCGGAAGGGATCTGAACTGCCAGGGAGATCGGGCGCTCGCTGGGCACACTGACAGTCCTCCGGGCTGCCCGAAGAAGTGAATCGGATACCCGGTAAGTGGCAAGAGGCGATCTGATCCATACGGGAAACACCACTTACCACGCGCCGCGGTAATGCTGACACGCGGCATGTAATGGGTTACGGATCGGAGTCGGCTTCTGTCGCGGGTGTTCAGTCGCCGGCTGTTCCAGTTGTGGAGGACAGCTGCACACCGCTGCTTCTGGTGCCGCTTCCGTTCATGACGCGCGCCCGCGGAGAACGTCTTATAACTATCGGTGACGCTAGGGTTAATTTTCTTCCCAGTTACTTCCATAAAATCATTCCAAACGAGTATGGTATTATGTATGCAAACAACTGAACAAAGCTTGCAAACCATTGACTTTTATGGTCTGGCAAATTAGAAAGTGAATAGCCATAAAGAAAAACAATGGGTCCATTGGATGAAAATCCAACGGATGCACACCGACTCATCCACAACGGCATTCAACAACAAACAGGAGAATCAGGAAGGGAGGAGAAGCAAGATGACGGTATCCAAACTATAAACCAAGTAAGTCCAGATCCATGTGGTACGTAATAGTTGTGGATTGGACCGGTTGGTAGGTAAGACACAAAGGCATTGGTATGCACATAACCCTAGCAGCACAGTCCTGCACACCCGAGAAAGCAAAAGCCAGTAACACCTTGATCGTGACTATTGACTCCGTCCCACCATGGAAACTGTCACAGACTATGACATCATCACAGGTCCTGTAATTCCGATAGGACGTAGTTTCGTGTGCGATTCAGGTGAGAGGTTCTCAATAGATGGGGCCATGACAATATAGGATTACTGGGACAATATTCATTACTTACTTTAGGATATTCTATTATAAGAGTATTTTTCGTACTACTTTTGCATTTTCCCATCAGTATTTAGGACAAGAGGATTTTTTAATTATTTTGTACCCCGGGGCTACTATAGCAGTGGATACAGGCACTACAACTTTAGGAACTATTGTTAGAGAGGTGCGATACCGACAAACGTTACCATTACACATTTGTATAGACAGCAGAAGGTAAGTACCAGTCCCATCATTCCATGGAGGTAATCGATACAGATTTTATCCTCAGCGGCCCCATGCACCACGACTTGTACAGAACATTATTATTAACGGCCACATACGCGCCCCATGCATTCCAACAGGCAATAAGCCAACATGTACATGGCTGTATTTTCCACCATACCTTACAGTGGCGGAACATAAAAATATAGTGTATGTCCTATTTTTCACCCCCACCGTATTTTTCCGCGCCGCCACGAGCTAATAAAGATCAACGAGAACGTATATAATCTGGGTAAACGTGCTTGTGTCAGTTTGCGGCGTGTATATGTTGCAGTAATCCAGGAACCAGTGGGAGAGCGCTTTCGTCAGCCAAAAGTAAACTAAAAAAAAGTTTTATATATATTTTTTTAAATTTTCCCTTTCCATATCTCTAGAAATTTCTCACTGCCCCGTCACAGATGGAGAGAAGACAGTTGTCGGGGAAATTTCCAGCTCCCCTTAGAGATTCTCTTCTATTAACGGAGAGGTGTAGAGTTGTTGATGAGGTCACATGACACATGTATATGCGGAATAAACAGATGATAGGACTGGAGAGGTGGACTTCTGGAAATGTATGGAGGAGAGATTTATCAATGTGTTCTCCATAAGCCAGTATAACAGTAGTGAAGAAGACCTCTGTGGAGCGCTTGTCAGGCCGCTCGTGTATGACAGGACGGGGGGGAACCCTAGGCCCAATCCCGGCTCCGCCACCTCACCCCTTATACATCTAGACATCAATGAGAGAAGATCCTAGAATCACCCACAAGATGATGAGAGCATGCTGACTGGAGACGGTAGGACAAGCTGCTGGGAATGCTGGGGACATTATACGTAACGCTACTGAATCGGATCTGGGTGTGACGGGATCATTGTGGTGTGTCAGGTTCCTATAAGGTGTCAGCGATGTGGCTGTCTATTTCTCCATGGAGGAGTGGGAGTATATTAGAAGACACAAAGATGTGTACAGGCGTCATGATGGAGGACCACCAGACCCTCCATCAGCAGGTAATAGACAGGACTAAATCCACACGTCCTTTCATACTGTATGGAAGAAGGATTCAAGTCTCTGGATGTTTCCTACAGGTAGCATCAGTAAGAGAACCTCACCACAAGATATGCACATTCTTTTAGTTTTCTTTCCACTTTCAGTCAGATTTGTGGACCATACACTGATGTACAACACTAACCATCATAGTTACCCATTGGGATAGTTCCATACTGAATCCAACATTACATCATGGATATTTCATCCCCCCCCCTGTGAATTTATGACACTTAACCTACTATGATATTCTGGGGCAGCTGTATTTCACAGTTTGTATTTCAAAGAACGCATATGGCTCGAAAAAAAAAAAAATATTTCATCAAACTGATATTCAACCAAATGCCTGACAAGGATCATCCTCTTACACCGCCTCACAGTGGCTAGTAAGCAGCTAAGGACATCTCTAATATGACCTAGATACTAAGAGCCATAACCTATAATTGGTGGTTGTAACATTAGTACTCTCATTAGTTTTTGAAAATGGCAAAAAATGTGCATTTCTGACTTTTGAACGCTATTTTCCGTTAGATTTTTATTTTTTAATACATTGGACATTTTGGGATGCCTGATACCTACATGTTTATGATTCTAACAGTTCATTTATATAGTTTCTAGGGTAAGGGAGTGATTAGAATTTTTTTTATTTTTACTATTACTATAACTACGCATCGCTAAGGGGTTACGTAAAAATCTGAATTTTCATTGTAATTTTGTATCTTATCACAATGGTTGCAAAGATACAGGTGGGTGTGTTTATTAAGTTACATTTATATATTCAGTAGTTCTTTCTGTTGGTGTATATATTGTGTATTTTAACATATTGTTGACTACTAGATATTGCATGTTTTTGTTTATAACATTATATCTACAGATTTCCAAGTGGAAGGTCGCGGTCTAAGCACAAGACATCTGACAAGATGCAGATTTACCCTCATCGGATCCTATTATACAGGTTCCATCTTCTTCATCACAGACCAGAAATAAAGTCGGCAAAGGATTGGATATCAAAGTATTCACACAAAGGAGAAGCGGTTTCATGCTCAGAATGTGGAAAATGTTTTACAGATAAATCGAAACTTGTTAAACATGAGAGAACTCAACAGGGGCAAAACCATTTTCATGCTCTAAATGTGGGAAATGTTTTAGCCTTAAATCAGTCTCTTGACAGACATCAAAAAATTCACACCGGGGAGAAGCCATTTCCATGCTCTTATATGTGGCAAATTTTTAGCCTAAAATCTGGTCCTTGAAGACACACAAAATTTCACGACCGGGGAGAAGCCCATTTCTATGCTTACCAATGTGGCAAAATCGTTAAATAACCAAAAAGCAAATCTGGTTAAACATGACAAAATTCACTCGGGGAAAACAACATTTTCACATGCGAAAATGTTGGAAATGTTTTTAATAAGAGAAAAATCAAGCTTTCTTAAACATGAGAGAAATCACACAGGAAATAAGCCATTTTCTTGTTCAGAATGTGGTAAACAGTATAATGATAAATCCGCTCTAGTTATACACGAGAGAACTCACACAGGGGAGAAGCCATTCTCTTGCCCAGAATGTGGGAAATGTTTTAACCAGAAATCAGATCTTTTTAAACATCAGAGAAGTCACACAGGGGAGAAACCGTTTTCTTGTTCAGAATGTGGAAAATGTTTTTAAACATATTCAGCATTTTTTCTTTGCTTTGAAAATTCAACCCAGGGAGGAGCCGTTTCATGTTCAGAATGTGGGAAATTTTTTTAAACCTACAAAATCAAAATCTGTTAAACATCAGAAAATTCACCACGGGGAGAAGCCATTTACATGTAATGATGTGAAAAAAGTTTCATTCAGAATCAGATCTTATTATCATCGAGAATTCACAAGGGGCGAACCATATTCATGTTCAGAATGTGTAAATGTTTAATCAGAGATCAGGTTCGGTATACCATCGAAGATTCCTCAAAGGAGAAGCCATTTGCATGTTTCAGAATGTGAAAATGTTTCAACAATACATCAGCTCTTGTAGACAATTCAGAGCATGCACACAGGGGAGAATCCTTTTCATTTCGGAAATGTGGGAAATGTTTTAAACCAGAATTCATCTCTTCATAAACATCATACACTTCATACATGGGAGAAGCCATTTTTCATGCTCTGATGCGTTAAAACGTTTTACAACCGCAGGCCAGATCTTATTAAACATTACAAACTCATATAGGGTAAACCACTAAAGGGAACCTGTCACCATGGACCTCATTTTCATTGTCACTAAAGCGGGTGGCAGAAGCCATCCCACCTGCAGTGCACATCCGCCTTGTTTGCTTTTCTCTAAGCATTTTTCATTACAATATATTGCGTGTTGTACCTTACCTTGCATCCTGACGAATCCTCTGTGTAGTCCCAGGGGTTGGGCTTTGGTTTGGATGCATTTCAAAAAACACATGTGACTTATCGGTGCTGCAGACTGCTTGCTCTCAGCCCCACCTTTCCAAGTTTTTTAAATACATCTACATCTTAAGGTACATCTACCACCAGAAGAAATTACTGTATGCATGAGCCTGTGGGGCTCAGGCTCCATTAACACCCTCAGGCTCATTTGCCTACAGTCCCTGATCCTTGTGGTAGATGCCCTTTAAAAAAAGGTTGGTCCACTATTTAACATAAGTTATCATTATGTGCCTTCTGCTTAATAAGCCCGAATGTTCATCAGTTATTCAGCATTCCCTGCTACTTAATTTTGGTCTCTCTCTGTAGACTCTCGATGAGCACTAATGAATAGAGGGGCCTGCCAGCAGGGGATTATGAATCGTCCTGCCCTCCCTCTCCTGGTCCGTCGAGTGATACTGTGAGAGAAGAGGCAGAATTTGTGTATTATGCAGAGGGCACGCCTGGTGAGATTTCAAGGAGAGGCTGAAGTTCTCAGAGAGGCAAAGACATGTCTAATAGAACAGACTCTATTGAAAAGTGGCCAATCCCTTTAAGAAACCCTAAATTCCTTGACAATTCCTAGTTACATCGTTCTCTCTGATACTAAGTATCTAGTAATTTCCTCATCTTTAACCATAGGTTTGCATAGGCGACAAAGAGTTATGAAAGGTGTCTGTCCTTTATTAATACTTCTTGGACTTGCGCTAACCTTTTTTTCTTGTACCTTATTTTTTTGGGGGGTAACCAGATTGTCTTTTCAATGAAACCATTTATACTTATACCTGGTTCAGGTTTTGCTACCGTTATCACACACTCCACCTCAGTCTCAGGAGTGTGGAGCAGAGGCGGGCATAGGGCCCACATTGGGGCTAGGTTGTATCAGGGCAGCGCGATACACTGTCTGGCCTGGAATTGTTGATCCATATTTTAAGACGCATACAAGACCCCCGCAACATGACTACTACTGGTAATAGAGGAAATCTCCTCACAGGACGCATGAGGGCCTCAGTTCCTATAGGGATGGTCTCTTGTTAACCTTGTTAAAAAAAACGTTTTAGTCTTAAAGAACCTGTCTTTGAGTAATTGGCCAAATGAATCATTACCAGAATATTGTCAGCAGCTTACACCTTCTAGTTTTTGTTTCTTCCCTGGTCCGTGTGGTGGCATTATCCTGAAAAATGAGCAGGAAATTGGTTGTATAAAGTCTAGGAGGAGGAGTTTTAAATAACGCTGAAGTCAAGGTGGGGAGCACGGATCTCCTCCTCTGTGATTGACTTCATTCATTGGACTTCAGGAAGATCGGTGAGTGAGGTGCAGCCCATCAATTACATTGCAGGAGGGTTTCTAAGGAAGAGAACCTTGATCAGTGTTAACTCTCCGCCTCCTGACTTTATACACCCAATTTACATCCCATTTCAAAGTAGATTTTCTGAACGATGCCACCACCTGGGCCATGGAAGAAACAATAACTAGAAGGTGTTCGGCTGCTTGAAACATACTGGTAATGGTTTATTATCATTTCTGCTGACAGTTCCTTTTAATGATAATTTCATATTCAAAACTAATCATTGCAGATCAGTTACCAATCACCTACCTTCCTGTAAAAGCACTGTGGTACTTACATCCTCACTGGTACTGCACTGTTCTTGCTGAATATCAGAGACGCTATTCCTGTCAGCAGCAGTGCCTTCCCTCATAACTGTGGATCACTCTGTCTCTTTGTAGTATCTCCTGCAACTCGCCTGTCCTTTTGTAGAGTCTCTTGCACTCGCCTGTCTCTTTGTAGAGAGTCTCTTGCACCTCGGCCTGTCTCTTTGTAGAGACTCTCCTGCACTCCGCCTGTCTCTTTAGAGTCTCTTGCACTCGCCTGTCTCTTTGTAGAGATCTCCTGCACTCGCCTGTCTCTTGTAGAGACTCTCCTGCACTCGCCTGTCTCTTTGTAGAGAGTCTCCTACACTCGCCTGTCTCTTTGTATAGTCTCTTCACTCGCTGTCTCTTTGTAGAGTCTCCTGCATTCGCCTGTTCCTTCGTAGTAGAGTCTCCCTACACTCGCCTGCTCTCTTTGTAGAGTCGCCTGCACTCGCCTGTCTCTTTTAGAGTCGCCTGCTCTCCCGCGTCTCTGTATTCTCTGTTCTCTCCTAATCTCTTTGTAGAGTCTCCTGCACTCGCCTGTCCTCTTTGTAGTGTCTCCTGTTCCCTCTATCCCTCTTTGTAGAGTCTCCTGCACTCGCCTGTCTCTTTGTAGAGTCGCCTGCTCTCGCCTGTCTCTTTGTAGCAGTCTCCTGCACTCGCCTGTCTCTTTGTGAGTCGCCTGTCTCGTCTGTCTCTTTGTGAGGTCTCCTCTGCACCCGCCTGTCTCTTGTAGAAGACTCCTGCACCCCTTCTCTTTGTAGAGAGCCTCCTGCACTCGCCTGTCTCTTTGTGAGAGTCTCCTGCACCGCCCCTGTCTCTTTGTAGAGAGTCTCCTGCCACTCCGCTGTCTCTTTGTAGAGAGTCTCCTGCACTTGCTGTCTCTTTGTAGAGGTCTCCCGTGCTCTCTCTCCTGTCCTCTCTTTGTAGACGTTGTGTCCTGTCTCTTCCTCCTCTACCTGTCAATGATGGTGTCTATCTCTCTCACGCTCCTTCTCTGACTTTTTTTAACCTCCTCAGACGCACAATCCCGACTCTCACCGTCTCAGAATTACCTCACGATGTATCTTCTCTCTTTCTCACCGCCCCCTTCTGATTCGTCAGCTTTGTCCTGGGTGGAGTTATGTGCCTAGACCAAGTTCACAAGCTCCCATCAGCTACGCCTTGGTTGTGCTCCATACAGAAGAACGGCCTACAATGGTCGAGCTCATAAGACAGGAACATAAGAGATAGAATGAGAAGAAAGAATGACGTGAGAGAGATAGCAAACAGTCTCAAACAGCGCCACCCTACTTGTGACAAGAGACAGCCAGTGCCTATATACAACAGCAAGGAAGTATATACTGGCCCATATATACAGGATAGGAGGGTAGTACATGTGCCCATATATACAGACGAATAGAGTATTATACTTGCCCATATATATATACAGATAGGAGTAGGTAAGTGACGGTGGACCCATATATATACAGAGCTACGGGTAGTAGTATCTATTGGCCCATACTATACAGTAGGAGTAGTAGTACGGTGCTGCTGCCACATACTACAGAAGGAGTAAGTAGTACTGTGCCCATATGATACAAGGATAGGAGTAGTAGTCTGTGCCCAATATCTAAGATGGATAACTGGCCAAATAGGATAGGAGTAGTAGTACTGCTGGCACATATATACGGATAGGAGTAGTAGTACTGTGCCCATATATACAGGATAGGAGTAGTAGTCTGTGCCCATCATAAGATACATGCTAGAGTAGTAGTCTGTGGCCCATATATACGGATAGGAAAGTAGTAACTGTGCTGTGCCCTATATACAGACAAGGAGTAGAAGTACTGTGCTGTGCCCCATATATACAGGATAGGATAGTAAGTACTGTGCTGTGGGCCCATTATACAGGATAGGAGTATAGTACTGTGCCTGTGTCCTATCTACAGGATGAGTAGTAGTACTGTTGCTGGGTGCCCTATATCAGGATAGTATTAGTGGTACTCTTGCTTTTTTCCCTATATACAGGATCGGAGTAGAAGTATGTGCTGTGCCCAATTCAGGATAGGAGTCGTAAATAACTGTGCTGGTGCCCTATATAACAGGATAGAGTATTAGTACTGTGCTGTGCCCATATATACGGAATAGGAGTCAGTATCACTGTGCTGGTGCCCATATATACAGGGTAGGAGTAGTGTACTGTGCTGTCTCATATATACAGGATAAGAGTAGGTAGTACTGTATGTCCCCATATTACAGAATAGGGTAGTGTACTGTGCTGTGCTCATATATACAGTATAGGAAGTAGTATTAACTGTCTGTCTCTATATACAGATAGGGATATAGTACTGTGCTGTCTCCTATATACAGGATAGGAGTAGTAGTGCTGTGCTGTGCACTATATATATCAGGAATAGGAGTAGTAAGACTGTGCTATGCTCATATATACAGGATAGTAGTATTAGTACTGTGCTGTGCCATATACAGGATAGGAGTAGTAGTACTGTGCTGTCCTCCTATATACCTGATAGGAGTAGTAGTACTGTGCGTCTCATATATACAAGGATAGGATTAGTAGTGCTGTGCTGTGCCTATATATCCAGGCTAGAGTAGGAGTACTGCTGTCTCATATATACAGGAAGGAGTAGTGTACTGTGCTGTGCCCATATATACAGGATAGGATATTAGTACTGTGCTGTGCCAATCTACGGATAGAGTAGTAGTACTGTGCTGTGGCCCATATATACAGGATCGAGGTAGTACTGTGCTGTCTCATATATACAGGATAGGAGTAGTAGTACTGCATGGGTCCATATACACAGGATAGGGGTAGTAGTATCCGGCTGTGGCCCTATATACAGATAGGAGAAGTATTACTGTGCTGTGCCCCATATATACAGGACCGGAGTAGTAGACTGTGCTGTGGCCCATATATACAAGATAGGAGTAATAGGAGTACTGTGCCATATATCAGGATAGGAAGTATAGTACTTTGCTGTCCCCATATATACAGAATAAGGAGTGTTAGTACTGTGCTGTGCTCATATATATAGGATAGGATAGTAGTACGGCTGTCTCATAAGACAGGATAGAGTAGTAGACTGTGCGGTCTCATATATACGGAAGGAGTAGTATAGTGCTGTGCTGTGCCTATATATACGGATAGGAAGTAGTAGTACTGTGCTATGCTCATATATACAGGATAGGAGTAGTAGTACTGTGCTGTGCCCATATACAGGATAGGAGTGTCGTGTGACTGTGCTGTCGCATATATACAGGATAGGAGTAGTGTACTGTGCTGTCTCATTATCCAGGGATAGATAAGTAGTGCTGTGCTGTGCTATATAATACACGGATAGGAGAATGTACTGTGCTGTGCTCTATATACAGGATAGGAGTAGTAGTACTGTGGCTTGTGCCATAATATACAGGATCAGGAAGTAGTAGTACTTGTGCTGTGCCCATATTACAGGATAGGTAGTAGTACATTTTCTGTGCCCATTATTCAAGGATAAGGTAGTACTGTGCTGTCTCATTAACAGGATAGGAGTTGTAGTACTGCCCTGGGGTCATATACACAGGATAGGGGTAGTAAGTACCCGTGCTGTTCCCAATATACAGGATAGGAGAAGAAGTACTTGTGCTGTGCCCATATATACAGGACAGGAGTAGTAGTAACCTGTGCTGTGCCCATATATACAGGATAGGAGTAGTAGTACTGTGCCCTATTATACCGGATAGGAGAAGTATACTTGCTGTGCCCATATTACAGGATAGAAGTATGTAGTACTGTGGCGTCCCACATATATACAGGACAGAGAAGTATTACTCGTGCTTTGCCCCATCTATACATGATAGGAGTAGTAGGTAACTTGTGCTGTGCCCATATAACACGATAGGAGCAGTTATACTGTGCTGTGCTTAATATATACGGATAAGGAGTAGTAGTACTGCCCTGGGTCCATATACCAGGATAGGGGTGTATACTGTGCTGTGCCCTATTACAGGGTAGGAGTAGTAGAACTGTGCTGTGGTCTCTCTATATAGGATAGGAGTATAATCATGCTGTGTCCATATAGACAGGATAGTAGTAGTAGTACTGTGCTGTGTCTCTATATTAGATAGGAGTAGTAGTCCTATGCTGTGTCCATATAATACAACAGGACAGGAGACTAGTACTGTGCTGTGCCCATCATAACAGGATAGGAGTAGTCGTTACGTGCTGTGCCCATTATACAGGATAGGATTAGTAGTACTGTGCTTGTGCCTATATATACAGGATAGGGGTAGTAGTACTGTGCTGTGCCCATATATACAAATAGGAGTAGTATACTGTGGCCAGAGATACAGACATTGACTAAGTAGTCCTGTGTCTGTGCACATATATACAGGATAGGAGTAGTAGTAGTAGTAGTACTGTGCTGTCTATATATACTGAAGGAGTAGTAGTACTGTGCTGTGCCCATATATACAGGATAGGATAGTAGTACTGTGCTGTGCCCATATAGTACAGATGGAGTAGTAGTTGGTTGCCCATATATACAGGATAGGATAGTATACTGTGCTGTGTCCATCAGTATATACAAGGATAGGATTAGTATACTGTGCTGTCTCATAAAACAGGATAAGGAGTAGTAGTACTGTGCTGTGCCCATATATACAAGAGAGGGTAGTAGTACTGTTCTCATAATACGGACAGGAGGAGTAGTACTGGGGTGCTGTGCCCATATATACAGGATAGGAGTATTAGTACTGTGTCTGTCCCCATAATACAGGATAGGAGTAGGAGTACTGTTCTTGTGCCCATAATACGGACAGAGTAGAAGTACTGTGCTGTGCCCATATATACAAAATAGGAGTAAGTAGTACTGGTGCTGTGCCTAATACAGGACAGAGAGTAGTAATGTGCTGTGCCCCATCTATCCATGAATAGGAATTAGTACTGAATGGAGTAGTACTGTGCTGTCCCTATAGGACACTTGGGCCGTTTTATACTGTGCTGTGCTTATATAATACAGGATAGGAGTAGTAGTACGTGCTGTGCCCTATATTTAGGATAGGAGTAGTAGTACTGTGCTGTGTCCCATAAATACGATAGGAGTAGTAGTATTCCTGATGTGGCCCATATATACAGGATAGGAGTGTAGTAACTGGCTGTGTCCCATATTTAGTAGGGGGGTAGTACGTGGCGTACCCTATATCAGAATAGGAGTAGTATACTGTGCTGTACCCAATATACACAGGATAGGAGTAGTAGTACTGTGCTGTGACATATATACAGGATAGGAGTAGTAGTACTTGTGGCATGCCCCTATATACAGGATGATGTATACTGTGGCTGTGTCCATCTATACAGGATGGATAAGTAGTAACTGTGCTGTGCCCATACCCGGATAGAGTAGTAAAGTCAACTGTGTTGGGTGTCCATATACAGGAAGGAGTAGTATTACGGTACTGTGCCATATATACAGGAATGGAGTAGTAGTCTGTGCTGTGGGCCCATATATACAGGATAGGAGTACTAGTACTGTGCGTGCCCATATTACAGGATAGGAGTAGTAGTACTGTGCTGTACCCAATATCACGGAATGAGTAGTAGTTACTGTGCCAGTGCCCATATCTACAGGATAGCGTAGCAGTACTGTGCTGTGCCCATATATCAAGGATAGGAGTAGTGTACTGTGGCTGTCTCCATATTCAGGATGGAGTAGTAGTACTGTGCTGTGCCATTATCAATAGGGAAGTCGTACTGTGCTTGTGCCTATTTATACAGGAATACGATATTATACTGTGTCTGTGCCCAATATAAGGATAGGAGTAGTAGTACTGTGCTGTACCCATACATCCAGGA
This sequence comes from Engystomops pustulosus, assembly GCA_019512145.1. Lineage (NCBI taxonomy): Eukaryota > Metazoa > Chordata > Amphibia > Anura > Leptodactylidae > Engystomops > Engystomops pustulosus. Next base: position 3,578,886 of record WNYA01000013.1, read on the forward strand.
TAAAAAAAGTAAGTAGTACTGTGCTGTGCCCATACATACAGGATAGGAGTAGTAGTACTGTGCTTTGCTATATATAAAGGATAGGAGTAGTAGTACTGTGCTGTGCCTTAGTATATACATGATAGGGGTTAGTAGTACTGTGCTGTGCCATATTATACGGATAGGAGTAGTAGTACTGTTGCTTGCTATATATACAGTATAGGGGTAGTAGTTACTGTCTGTGCTCATATATATCAGTATTGGAGTATAGACTGTGCTGTGCCATATATACACAGGATAGGAGTAGTAGTACTGTGCTGTGCTCATTTATACAGATTGGAGTAGTAGTAACGTGCTGTGCCCCATATCTATACAGGATAGGAGAAGTATGTCTGTGCGTGCTCAATATACAGGATTGAAGTAGTAGTACTGTGCTGTGCCCATATATATACGGCTAGGAGTAGCATTACTGTGCTGTGCCCCTAAAAATATATACAAGGAAGAAGTGCAGTACTGTGCGGTGCTCCATATATCCAGGATAGGAGTAGTAGTAACTGTGCTGTCTCTATATACAGGATAGGAGTGTATTCCTGGCACTTTGCTCATATATACAGGACGGAGGTAGTAGTACTGTCTGTACCCATATATACAGGATAGGAGTATATACTGCGCTGTGCCATATAACAGGATAGAGTAGTAGTACTGTGCTGTACCCATATATACAGGATAGAGTAGTTAGTACTGTGCTGTGGCCCAAACATACAGGATAGGAAGTAGTAGTACGTTCTGTGCCCATCTATCTAATACAGTATAGGAGTATAGTACTTGTGCTGTGCCCCAAACAACAGGAATAGGAGACTAGTACTGTGCTGTACCCATATAATACAACGGATAGGAGTAGTAGTACTGTGGCTGTTGCCCATACATACAGGATAGGGTAGTAGTACTGTTGCGTGCCCATACAATAACAGGATAGGGGGACAAAAAAAACAGTTTATTACTGTGCCTGTGCCCATATATCTACAGATAGAAGTAGCAGTACTTGTGCTGTGCCATATATACAACAGTAGGAGTAAGTAGTACTGTGCTTGTGCTATATATACAGGATAGGATAGTAGTACTTCGCTGGTGCTCATATATACAGGACAGGAGTAGTAGTAAGTGCTGTTACCGCATATTACAGATAGGAGTAGTAGTACTGCGCTTGCTCATATATCGGATAGAAGTAGTAGTACTGTGCTGTCACCAATATCAATAGGAGTAGTATACTTCGTGCTGTGCCCAAACATAGCAGGAATAGGAGTAGTTAGTACTGTTCTGTGCCCATATATATACCAGGCTAGGAGTATTATACTGTGTTGGGCAAAATTTGCCCAAACCGTGACATTCTAACGGACAAAGAGAGAAGTAGTAACTGTGCTTTGCCGCATGTATAGTACAAGGAGGGGTAAGGAGTAGTAGTAACTAAAGATGGACTGTGCCCATACAGTACCGGATAGGGAACAGTAGTACTGTCCTGTGCATCATATTAGCAGGATTGGAGTAATTAGTACTGGGGGGTGAATTGTTGCCCATAAAAAAACATCCGTATAGGATATAGTAGTACTGAGGGCTGTGCCCATATAATTACAGGATAGGAGTAGCAGTCTGTGCTGTCCCATACATACAGGATAGGAGTAGTAGTACTGTCTGTGCCATACATCTACAGGATAGGAGTCGTAGTACTGTGCTGGCCCATTACAACAGGATAGGAGTAGTAGTACTGTTTGTGCCCTTATTAACAGGATAGGAGTAGTCCTACTGTGCTGTGCCCATACCTACAGGATAGGAGTAGTAGTACTGTGCTGTGCCATATATATACGGATCGGGAGTGCAGTACTGTCTGTGCCCTACTACAGGATAGAGTAGTATACTGTGCTGGGGGCCCATATAATATACAGGATAGGAGTAGTATACTGTGCTGTGCCATATATATACAGGATAGGAGTATTATTAACTGTGCGTGCCCATATATAACAGGATAGGAGTAAGTCTACTGTGCTGTGCCCATACATCAGGATATGAGTAGTAGTACTGGTGCTGTGCCCATATATAAGATAGGAGTAGTAGTATTTCTGTGCAGTGCCCCTATAACAGGAAATAGAAGTAGCAGTACTGAACTGGTGCTGTGCCATATATAAGGATAGGAGTAGTAGTACTGTGCTGTATCCATATATACAGGATAGGAGTAGTAGTACTGTCTGTGCCCATATATACAGGTAGGAGAAGTAGTACTGTGCTGGTGCCCATGTATACAGGATAAGAGTAGTAGTACTGTTCTGTTCCCATAATAAATGATAGAGGATTATAAGTACTGATGCTTACCCATACATACAGGATAAAAGTATAGTACTGTGCTGTGCCCATACATCAGGATAAAAGTAGTTTAGTACTGGGCGTGCCCTATATATACAGGATAGGAGTAGTAGTATGTGCTGTGCCTATATATCATATAGGGGTAGTAGTACGTGCTGTGCTCATTATACAGGATTGGAGTAGTAGTGCTGTCGTCCCATATATCCACAGGATAGGAGTAGTAGTCTGTGCTGTCTCATAAATACAGGATTGGGATAGTAGTACTGTGCTTGTGCCCATATATATACGGATAGGAAGAATTAGTACGTGGCTGTTGTCTCATATATCAGATTTGAGTAGTAGTACTGTGCTGTGCCCATATATATACAGGATAGGAGTAGCCAGTACTGTCTGTGCCCATATAGATAACCGGATAGAATTACAGTACTGTGGCCGGTGCCATATTCAGGATAGGGTAGTCCTGTGCTGTGCTCATATATACAGGATAGGAGTAGTAGTACTGCGCTGTCTCATTATACAGGACATGAGTAGTATTTAACACTGTGCTGTACCCATATATAAACATGGGATAAGTAGTAGTACTTGGCTGTTCCCAAACTACAGATAGGAGTATAGTAACTGTTCTGTGCCCTATATATACAGGATAGGAGTTTAGTACTGTGTCTGTGCCCAAACATACAGATAGGAAGAAGTATACTGTGCTGTGCCCATATATAAAAAAAAATAAAATAAAAAAAAAAAACAAAAAAAAAAAAAAAAAATCAAAAAAAAAAAAAAAATCAACATAACACCAATCAAAATTAGTCTCTTGGACTTGCGCTACCTTTTTCTTGTACCTTATTTTTTTTGTAACCAGATTGTCTTTTAATAAACATTTATACATTATACCTGGGTTCAGGTTGCATACGTTTATTCACTCCGACCTAGTCTCAGGAGTGTGGAGCAGAGGCGGGCATAGGGCCACACTTGGGCTAGGTTGTACAGGGGCAGCGATAATGTCTGGCCTGGATGTGATCCATTGTGTAAGACGCACTACAAGACCCCCGCAACATGACTACTACTGGTAATAGAGGAAATCTCCTCACAGGACGGCATGAGGGCCTCAGTCCTATAGAGGGATGTGCTCTTGTTAAACCTTGTTAAAAAAAAACGTTTTAGTCTTAAAGGGAACCTGTCTTTAGTAATTGGCCAAATGAATCATTACCAGAATATTGTCAAGCAGCGTTACACCTTCTAGTTTTTGTTTCTTCCCTGGTCCAGTGTGGTGGCATTATCCTGAAAAGTGAGCAGGAAATTGGTTGTATAAAGTCTAGGAGGAGGAGTTTAACGCTGAAGTCAAGGTGGGGAGCACGGATCATCCTCCTCTGTGATTGACTTCATTCATTGGACTTCAGGAGATCTGGTGAGTGAGGTGCAGGACCATCAATTACATTGCAGGAGGGTTTCTAAGGAAGAGAGACCTTGATCAGTGTTAAACTCTCCGCCTCCTTGACTTTATACAACCAATTTACATCCCATTTCAAAGTAGATTTTCTGAACGATGCCACCACACTGGGCCATGGAAGAAACAATAACTAGAAGGTGTTCGGCTGCTTGAAAACATACTGGTAATGGTTTATTAGGTCAATTTCTGCTGACAGGTTCCTTTTAATGAATAATTTCATATTCAAAACTAATCACTGCAGATCAGTTACCAATAACCTACCTTCCTGTAAAAGCACTGTAGGTACTTAACATCCTCACTGGTATCTGCACTGTTCTCTGAGATATCAGAGACGCTATTCCTGTCAGCAGCAGTGCCTTTTCCCTCATAACTGTGGATCACTCTGTCTCTTTGTAGTATCTCCTGCACTCGCCTGTCTCTTTGTAGAGTCTCTTGCACTCGCCTGTCTCTTTGTAGAGAGTCTCTTGCACTCGCCTGTCTCTTTGTAGAGACTCTCCTGCACTCGCCTGTCTCTTTGTAGAGTCTCTTGCACTCGCCTGTCTCTTTGTAGAGACTCTCCTGCACTCGCCTGTCTCTTTGTAGAGCGTCCGAAACAAGTGCGATCTCCTTAACAAAACTGAAACGCAGGTTCAGCAGTGTGGTCTCAGCTGAAGACGCCTGTGCAGGTTTCTCAAAAATTTGCCGGAATGCTGTGAGAGTAGCCGTGACCAGATCACCCCTATCCCAGAGAGGAGTAGCCCAGGCCAGGGCCTTCCCAGAGAGGAGACTGATGATGAATGCCACCTTAGACCATTCTGTGACAAATTGAGACGGCATAAGTTCGATGTGCAGGGAGCACTGGGTGATAAAGCCCATGCACAACTTGACGTCTCCATCATACTTTGATAGCATCAAGAGTCTCAGCCTAGGTTCAGCGGCAGACAGGCTAACCAGAGTAGCAGGAGGAGCCACAGGAGCTTGACGCTGTTGGTGAGTAGCCATCAGTTGCTGCAACATGGCAGTGACTTGACCAAGCTGTTCTCCCTGTACGGCAATCAGCTTTGACTGCTGGACCACAACAGTAGTAAGATGAGCCAGTTTAGACAGCTGGACCTTGGCGGGGTCCATGGCCAGATCTTACTGTCAAGATTCAGGGGTAGTGGACCCACTGGACCACTGTGTACAATGAAGTAAGCCGACACCTAGGACTGGAGTCTAAGTAGCACCTGGTCTTCACCAGAGCCTGCCGCAAAGCGTGTTGGATTTGCTGCGGCATGGTACTACCAGGTCGTTCCACAGGTGCGACTTTGTCCACCGTAGCAGCCAAGGCAAGGTACAGAGTCAGAAGGCAAGTTGGTGGTCGGGGAAAGGCAGGAGGTCAAGACAGGGGGCTCAGAGGCAGAGCAGAAGGTCAGGGCTGGCAGTGGTGGAGTGTAAACGGGAACAGGTCTGGGGTCACAACGGGAGATCAATACACAGATATATGGAAAAGGAGCAAAATTTATCTTGGGCGTATAGGGTGTTAGTGCCGGGTCTGTTCTGTGATGTCACGGCCCAACACCGGCACCATGGAGAACCGATGTCCCGAAATAGAAAGGTGACGCGTCAGAAGAAGTACCCTTAATGACCGCCGTAGAATCCCGATAGGGCGATCATTAAGGGGTTCAGTTAGCAGATTGTTCGCTGGTAAAAAGGTTCATCAACGGGACCTATATAGTCCATCCCTTTTCCTGTAAGGCCCCTTACTGTAGAATATTAGAAGATTGTATTATCTTCCATCTTTTTTGCCCAAGGTTGTGTCAAAATTCCACTGCCAGCAAGAGGTATGTCGTATTTCCTATGTTAGATGTATGTAGGTGTATTTTATTATACTTGCAGCAGACAGAGGAATTTAGGGGCTCTGACTGTCTCCTTGTACAATTCAGGTGGCCTGACAAGGGTTGAGCGGTGGGCAAATTTACGATTACCCACTGGATTAAAATGGCAATTTCCTAATGTTATCACCACCTGGGATCGCCAAAATACCATTTTCAAACACTATAAATTAGATATTTCAACAAAACAGGACTTATCTTTTGGCCGCAGAGTGCTGTCTGAGGTTGTCCTCCCCTGATTACGCTGTTATTCCTCCTGGTGTCGCTGTGGAGGCGGGGGGGCACTGGAGAAGAAAATTATACTTACCGGTAATTGGATTTCCCCCTTAGCCTCCACAGCGGTAAGTTTTTGATTTCCACCCTGTACATAAGATGTATTCATTATAATTGGTGGTTGAGTGATTATGAATATTGTTTTTCATTGTAAAGCTATGTCTTCTGTTAATAGATTATGGTTTGTTTTCATCCTAGAAGGTACTCGGTTATTAAAACTGAAGGTAAGAGAGGGTCTTGGAATTTAAAGGGCGTTCTTCAGATTTGTTTCCTGTCCTGGGGGCGGGGGAACAATCCTTGTGTGCTACTGTGGAGGCTAAGCGGGAAATTCAATTACTGGTAAGTGTAATTTTCATCTTTTCTTAGTAGCAACAGCAGCGTGTGGTGTGTGATATTGTTAGTCATCACTACTAATGTTAAAGGGCACCTGTCATCAGGTCTCTGTAACTAATTCTGTTACCACTACATGTTAGAACAGCTCACAAGGATTCCATCCCAGCCTTTATCTAGTTAATTCATACATGAATCTAATTGATTCTAAAATCATTAATTCTAAAATATTTTCTTTATTATGTAAATGAGCCTGGGCACATGGAGAGAGAAAGTGATGTGCCCCCCCCCCGTTACCCCTCCCCTCTCCTTGCCCTGCCCATGTCTGTGTATAATGTATAGTAAAGCATTGCTAGTGCTTGTGCTTTATCTGCTGCCTGTGAAAGACACAAATATCAGCTACACAAGTACCTGACATGTTCTGCTATACATGTGTGATACACAGACATCGGCTACACAAGTACCTGACATGGTGTGTTCTGCTATACACATGTGAGAGACACAGACATCAGTTACACAAGTACCTGCATGGTGTGTTCTGCTATACACGTGAGAGACACAGACATCAGTTACACAAGTACCTGACATGCGGTGTTCTGCTATACACATGTGAGAGACACAGATATCAGCTACAGAAGTACCTGACATGCTGTGTTATACTATACACATGTGAGAGACACAGACATCAGCTACACAAGTACCTGACATGCTGTGTTATACTATACACATGTGAGAGACACAGACATCAGCTACACAAGTACTTGACATGCTGTGTTATACTATACACACGTGAGAGACACAGATATCAGCTACACAAGTACCTGACATGCTGGGTTCTCCTATACACATGTGAGAGACACAGACATCAGCTACCCAAGTACCTGACATGTTGTGTTCTCCTATACACATGTGAGAGACACAAACATCAGCTACACAAGTACCTGACATGCTCTCTCCTCCTATACACATGTGAGAGACACAGACATCAGCTACACATGTACCTGACATGTCTCTCCTCCTATACACATGAGAGACACAGACATCAGCTACACAAGTGGATAAAATACAGGCAGTCCCCGGGTTACATACAAGATAGGGTCTGGAGGTTTGTTCTTAAGTTGAATTTGTATGTAAGTCGAAACTGTATATTTTATAATGGAAGTTCTAGAAAAAAATTTTTCTTTTGCCCCAGTGACAATTGGAGTTTCAAAATTTTTGCTGTAATGGGACCAAGAATTATCAATAAAGCTTCATTACAGACATCTTACAGCTGATCATTGCAGTCTGGGACTATAGTAAAGCATCCAGAGAGCTTCACCAGAGGTCACAGTGGGCAGAGGGGTCCGTCTGTAACTATGGGTTGTCTGTAAGTCGGGTGTCCTTAAGTAGGGGACCGCCTGTACTTAGTGGCACTTATTCGACTTTTATAACCGTACTTATGTGCTACCACCTTGACCCTTAAACACCGAAAAGGGAAAAAAAGGAATTATTTCGTAAAAATTGATATATAGGTGGGCACTAATAAGAATCGGTTCCAGATTTCTTAATATGGTAACTTTAATTTATATAGTCCAATGACATACAAATAGATACATATAAGTTAGACCTACAGACGTCTGTAAAGAAAAATTGGTCTTTATAACAAAACAACAGCTAGCTAAAAATAAAATAAAAATTTCTGATGATCTAATGATACGTCAAATATATGTATTATAAAAAGAAGGATTTTCTGTCATAAAAGTTCATATGTCATATGAAAAAAGGTGGGTATCCAGGAGGTATTCTTTAAAACTGACAGGATATAGGGCCCTATACCTGCAGTATATGTAGCTAAAAATAGGATCGGCCCAGAAAAATAGCAGATAACGTTATAAAGTCAGGCACTCACGGTTTGTCGGTTCTGGCTTATTCTTGTATTATACCAAAATTTCTCCGTGTCGGAGGGCAACAAAAGGTTTTGTAAGTTATGTTTGCTCTGTCTTCTCCACCGCCACGTGTGTTGCGCAATGGCGTTCAAGACGCCTGCTTTGGCGCGAGTCCTGTACCAGATGACAAGGTTTCTCCGTTTGGCCGTCCCGTCTCCTCTCCTCGCAGGCTGATGGCTCCTTTCACGTTAAGTCACGGTAAGTGTTTGTTACAGACAGCGGGATGCGTCCATCCCTTGGCGATGGAGTTTGCGGCAAAGAATAGTTCCGTTGCAGGTTTCTTGTTGTGAGAGCTATCTTTTCGGTCGCTTGTGAGTGCTTTCTTCGTGAGTGGCAGTCAAATGGGTCTCGATCCTGTAGTTTGTGGCTATTATGGCTAGACGCGTTTCAGAGCAAGAAGCCCTTTCCTCAGTAGCCTTTGTAGACCTCCTTGTGATTTCCTTTATTTTATAGTTGTATTCAGGGTATTTGGAAAACCTGGCCCAGATAAAATGACCAAAAAACTTTTTCTTTTTTTTTTAAACGTGGACTGGATTTTAATGACACAAGTACCTGACATGCTGTGTTTTCCTATACACATGTGATAGATACAGACATCAGCTACACAAGCACCTGACATTCTGCGTTCTGCTATACACACACATGTGTGAGACACAGACATCAGCTACACAAGTACCTGACATGTTGTGTTCTCCTATACACATGTGAGAGACACACTGCACAGACTCCTCTGAGTCTCTACTGGATTAACTCCAGTCTGCTTCTGAGCTACTGCTCAGCTAACTCCTCTCTTCTTCAGACTCCTGGGTCTGACTCCCTTCTAGAACTGTCCTGTCCAGGGGTTTTGTTACACCCACTGGTCAGGTGGTGGCTACTCCTCCAATTACCTCTCAGCTCACAGAAACAGAGTGTAACACATGTGATTGGCTGACACATATTACATCACAGGAAACAATTAACTCCTGCCTTACCAGGCAGGTCCTACCACTGCAGTACTCATCTGTGTTATCTAGTGTTATGTAGTGACCTGCTGTGGGGCTGATCAGACCCTACACAGGCTGCAAGCTACATGGTGGGACGTATTCGCAACCACTCCTCTGCCTTGCATCGGCGAGGGTGTTGCATGTGTTATACTATACACATGTGAGAGACATAGACATCAGCTACACAAGTACCTGAGATGCCGTGTCCTCCTATATACATGTGAGAGACACAGACATCAGCTACACAAGTACCTGACATGCTGTGTTCTCCTATACACATGTGAGAGACACAGACATCAGCTACACAAGTAGCTGACATGCTGTGTCCTCCTATACACATGTTAGAGACAGACATCAGCTACACAGGTACCTGACATGCTGTGCACACAACTCTTTTGTGGTGATGCTGCGCTGGCTTCCATGGGACACAAATTAGGGGTGTGCCGTCGGACAGCACGACTGATTCGGACTGAGAATTACAAAAAAAGATGGTGAACTCTGTCGGACCTGAGCAGGGAATTGACACATTCATGATTTTGGGATCACTATCTTAGTGAATAGCCGCACCCTGTATTAAAGTCAGACAATGCACTTTCTGTGAACTCCAGTGACCCAGTAAGAAAATGTGCCCCTGTATCTCTCGGACACACAGACTGCAGGGGGCCAGGCAGCCAGCACCTGGAATGTCACATCCTTATACAGGCTGTCAGTCAAGCACTGGGGGTGTGGCTGTGACTACCACGCACGAATAAGCTGGACAGCTTTAGTTTTTAGGATGTTAATTTGCCTGACAGGTTCTCTTTAAGACAAAACACATGTTACTACTTACAGAGCACAGATGCGTTTGATGCATTTTGCCCAATGCATTTGAATTGCAAACGCATCATCAGAATGCGGCCTCAGGCTGTGTTCACACTCTACACTTGAATTACATTTAGAAAGACAATTCCAGAAACACCTCTGCACTGCTTATGAATTGTGTTCCCAAATGCAATTCAAGCCCAGCGTGTCAGCGTAACCACTAGGAACCCAAATGTGCCCACTAACTCTAAGCCAACTAAGCTTAGATACACTAACCCCAAGCTACTGACCCACTAACATATACTGTGCCCTGGATAATTAAAGGGGTGTCCAAGCTGAGGGGGGGGGGGGGGGGCATTAAAACAAGGAAGCAGTTGTACTTACCCCCTCTGCTGCTCCTGTGTAGTGCTGTGCCTCCCAGCAGTGACATCATAACCAGAACGGCAGCCACTCTGTTCTGTTTGAGATCCGTGTAATACTTACACAGCAGATGCACCCACATTAAATTCATGTCACACTGCAAACCCACATTGCATGACATGGTCATTACCTCAGCAAAGGTCCTTTAGACCATATGTACTGCAGCTCAGCTAATATCACAGGCACCCCTGGTGCCTAGGCATAAATATGGCCCTCATGGTATAGCACAAGTCCTCATAGATTTACATAGATTTACATTCCCTTATATTTTTAGATCCACGTTAAACATATAGATGATGCAGTATGGTGGGCATGTTTATAGCTTTCTACCTTATTTACTACATTCTGATCTGTCCAATTGATGGATACACCACAGGTGCCAGCTTAAGGTGGTCACAAAATACATTAGCCTATGTGAAATGATTAGTTAAAAGCAGGCGCGTAGGTAGTTCCATGGCCTGTGCCCTGGATCTTTTGATCAGAGCCCCGAATGTCTCCAGGTCAGCAGAACACTTGTCCGTCAGCATCGTTCTCCACTAGACATTGCAGGAGACACTGACGTAATGAGTCTGTGGGGCTCATTTACTAAGGGTCGTGTGCTCACTTTTGTCAGACTGTGAACCGTTTTCGGGGCTAAAACGGCTTGCACAGGTATGTTAGAAGTGTTTGCGCTGGGATTTTGGCGCACGCGACCCTTTTTTTGGGGCTACTGCACTGGCATCCACACAATTTAGGGGCGTGCCGTTGGACTTTCCAACTGATTCGGACTGAGCGCAGGATTTAACTCTCAAATTGTGACGCAAGCCCTAGGACTTAGATGCACCACTAAAAAGATGGTGACAACTTTCATGATATTGGGCGCACAATCTTAGTGAATCGCCGCACGGTGCATTATAGTCGGGCAATGCACTTTATGTGAACTCCGATGAATGGGTATGTAAATGTGCCCTTGTGTCTCCTGCTCCAAGTAGTTCCCTATAGCTGCCGGAAGCAGGGCCGCCATCATGGGGGGGACTACTGGGATTGTGTTCAAGGGCCCCCCTGGCTTTCCTATAAAAAGTGGGGCCCGAGGGGCGCACAGTACCCACTAAACCCACCTTCCCGGGCCCTATATGAGAAAAAAAAAATCTATACTCACCTTTCGGCTTCTCCCGGCAGTGTCTCGGTCACATGAGGTCATATTGTATGCGCCGCACAGACCCTTACACTATGACGTCTCATGGCCGTTTCACTGCCGCGGCCATAGTGATTTGCCCAGTCCAGAAGACGGGGCCGGGGGGCGGGGAGAAGAAGCTGAAAGGTGAGTATAGATTTTATTTTTCAAGAGGAGGGGGGCGTTATTGGCAGGACATTTCATTAATGGGGGGCATCTGGCAGGACATTTCATTAAGGGGGGGGGGGCTTCTGGTGGGAAGTTTCATTAAAGTGGTATTCCCATGAAGACAAGTTTCTTATATGTACTCAGGATAACAAAATAACACATTCTCTAATTCACTGTTATTAACAAAAATGCAGCATTTCACAGATGTCCAACCTGTCTCTATCTATCCTAGTGTACACAATTTGAGTTGCCCCTAGACATGAGCCAGTAACTTCTGACTTCAGGTCGGGCGCCATCTTGGATGAGTTTGTGCAGATGAGATTTGTCTGTCTCTGCTGTGCCTGTAGCCACTCCCCCTGCACAGAGCCCAGAGACACTCACTGATCACATCCTGTCAGCACATGGTGAGCAGAGAGAGAGAGGCTTCAAACTACAAGGATATAAGTGATCTGGGGGAAGGGGGGGCAGGCACATGTCTGTGAGATGTAGCAGAGCTCACAGTGGAACAGTGTTATGGTATATCAGCTTCTGTGTAATCATCTCCATGCATCTCTGATCTGTCTCATCTCTCTTACTATGTGTCAGAAGCCAGATGAAAGTGTATATACACCTTGTACCCTGATAATATAACCACAAAACTAGATGGGTCATAATGGGGCAGATTTACTTACCCGGTCTGTTCGTGATCCAGCGGCGCGTTCTCTGCGCTGGATTCGGGTCCGGCCGGGATTCATCAAGGTAGTTCCTCCGGCGTCCACCAGGTGGCGCTGCTGCGCTGAAAAGCATCTGAACGTGCTGGAGTTCACCGGCTCGGGCTGAGTGAAGGTAAGCGCGTCCCAAGCGACACATTTCTTCTTTTAAATGCGGCGGTTTTTCCGAATCTGTCGGGTTTTCGCTCGGCCACGCCCCCCGATTTCCGTCGCGTGCATGCCGGTACCGATGCACCACAATCTGATCGCGTGCGCCAAAATCCCGGGGCAATTCAGGGGAAATCGGCGCAAATCGGAAATATTCGGGTAACACGTTGGGAAAACGCGAATCGGGCCCTTAGTAAATGACCCCCAATGTGTCTCTTTAGAGAGGCCTCGCCCACACCCTGGGATTTTGCATTGAGCAGCCGAGGGAGAGATAGGAACTAAAACAGCAAAAAAACTGAGAATTGTAAAGTAAAGGGTTAAAATTATCTTTATAGTGTGTACATCACTAGGGGATATAAATGTGAGAGTTTTCTTTTGTGGGAAAACTCCTTTAAGGGGGGCATCTGGCATGACATTTAATTATGGTGGGCGTCTAGCACAACATTTCATTAAGGGGGGCACCTGGCAAGACATTTCATTAAAGGGGGCGTCTGGCAGTACATTTTATTAAAGGACGGCATCTGGGGTGGACATTTCATTACAGGGTGGCATCTGCTGTGAACTGGGGGGGGCTGACTGTGGATTGGTGGGGCTATTTATATACTGAGGGGACATGTGCTGCTGTTGTCTATATACTGAGTGGGCATGTGCAGGGGCTATCTATATAGCAGTGGTGGCGAACCCATGGCACGGGTGCCAAAGGCAGCACTCGCAAACCTCGCAGTGGGCACCCAGGTCATCGCCCCAGCATGAACTTCACCAGACAGGACTCAAAGAATCTTCCTGCAGAATCTTCCTTCAATGATAGGCAGATTTGCCCTCCTCCTTTAAACTACGTTGGTGTCCTTAGAAGGCTGAATGATTGAAAGTTGTCAAAGAACAAGGAGAAATAAATTACTGCTTAAATCGCTGTGCTGGCACTTTGCAATAAATAAGCGGCTTTTGGTTGAAGTTTGGGCACTCAGGCTCTAAAAGGTTAGCCATCGCTGCTATATAGTTAGTGGACACGTACAGAGTCTAGCTTTTATGATCAAGGATAAAATTGTGTATAATGTTATCAATGTGGGAATGAACACCGGTGGGGGGCCCACTAAAATTTTCCAGTCAGGGGCCCCAAAATATCTAGTGGCGGCCCTGGATGCGAGCCGATGATGTCCGCATCTCAGTGCTGCAGTGCACAGCAAGAAGACAGAGGGAACTATGAGTAGGTTTTTTTGTTCACATTATGCAGTGGGGGCACATTGAAAAGGCTGTGGAGACATTGCAGGGTGCTGTAAGAGCATTACTGGGGGCTGTGGGGACCTTCTTAATGGGAGCTGTTAGCAATATTACTGAGCCCACAGAACCACCGTGTGCAATGACGTAAGCAGAGTCTAAGTGGCACACAGTTGTCACCAGTGCGCAGGCGCGGGGACGGTAATGCCCTGTGCCTGCCCACTCCTGGCTGGCCGCGCCCTCCGCTTTGCCGGCCGCGCCCCCCTTTTCACGGCCCACGGCAAAACGGGTTGGACTTGCTGCGGCAGGATACCACCAGGTCGCTCCACAGGCACAACTTGCTCGCGGTGGTGACCAAGGCGGGGTACAGAGTCAGCAGGCAAAATCGGAGTCATTGTCAGGCAGAAAATCAGGACAGCTAATACAGGATCGGAATTGTTGACGGCAGCAGAGAATCGAAGTCAGGAACGTAGCAGGAGGTCACAACCGATAATACACAGACAGTCAGGGAATGCTTTCTTAATGGCATAAGGGCATAAAGATCTGGCGGGGTTTGCAGGAAGATGGCAGCTATTTATTAGATCAAGTGAGGACTATTGCCAATTAGCGGCGCGCTGGCCCTTTAAATCGCCAGGAGCTGGCGTGCGTACGCCCTCGGAGATGGGGAGGCCTGCGCAGGACTGTGGGAGACATTGCTGGAGCGCAGTCAGGTAAAACAGCCTGTCGCTGCGTGCTGGGGGCCCGAACCCCTTCCAGGACCTCCTTTACCTCAAAGACATTAGTGCCTCGGGAGCAGGTAATTGCTCGGAGAAGCGGTTCAAGATGACTGGCATCAGAAGAGAGACATGAAGGAGTTTGGTTCAGGCAAACCAAACTGAAGGACCAGGCAAAGGAATGAAGTGGGACATCCTGGAAAACCGGTTTGTGACCACCCAGATGACGATATTACCGGAATATGGCAGAAAATCTGTGACAAAGCCCATGGCTATGTGAGTCCACGGGCAACTGGGAATCGGCATTGGCAGGAGCAGATCTGTTGTCTTGAGATGTGACCACAAAGTCTTGTACATCCTCGACCAGATCTGACCACCAGTAGAAAAGAGATATGCGAGTGACAGATTTCTGCAGCCCAGGGTGCCCAGCCACATCAGAGCTATGTCCCCAAGTTTCATAGTTTCATAGTTTATACGGTTGAAAAAAGACACTTGTCCTTCAAGTTCAACCAAGGAAGGGAAGGGATTGGATGAGGAAGGGATTTAGGGGAAATAATTCTATATACCATAACCATCAATGTTATTTAGGTTTAAAAAGGCATCTAGTCAGTATCCTCTTCCGAAGAGCCGGTCAGACATAGGTCTTGCCAGAAGGAAACTGCTGTAGGTTCACAGGAGCAGCAACAACCAGCTGTTCAGGAGGAACAATATGTTGAGGAGTTGGTTCTTCCCCAATTTCATCTTGACATTCTTTTCTGCTGAAATGTATCAGGAAGTTAAAGCGGGAGAAGAAGAGGGACTGACAAGCCTGTCATTGAGACGCTGAGCGGTCTGAAGGTCTTGGAGATTCCAAAGCAAGCTTAATGGACAGAAGCTCCTAATCACCTATGGATTAATTCCTCTCTGCGACTGAGGTCTTAGAGGGTTTGACCTTTGGACCCTTTCTGGGTGAGAACGACTCCAGCACCAACCGAGGTGGCATCAAAATCTAGCAAGGATGGTTTCTTAGTATCAAGCCAGGTGAGAACGGGGGCAGAGGCAAAGGCTGACTTCAGCTTGGAGAAAGCTTCCTCAGCCGCCGGAGGCCACAGATTAGTATTAGCGTTTTTCTTGGTCAGCACCACAATGGGAGATACGAAGGAGGCTAAATGCAGTATAAACTACCGTTAGTAGTTAGCGAAGCCCAGGAATCTCTGGATAGTTCGAAGTCCTACTGGGTGAGGCCAATGAAGTACCGCAGACAACTTTGTGGGATCCATCTGTAGATCCTTGTTAGAGATGACATACCCGAGGAATGGAAGTTTGGTGTAACTGCTCGAGCTTGACATATAGGCAATTGGCCCGTAAGTGCCTGAGAACTTGTCGTACTTGGACCTGATGGGATTCAAGGGCAGTAGAGAACACCAGGAAATCGTCCAAGTAGACCATGACACAGGTGTAAAGCAAGTAACTGAAAATGTCATTGTGGAACTTTTGAAATATGGTAGGTGCATTACAGAGTCCAAAGTGCAGGCCCAGAAATTCGAAGTGCCCAACACGAGTACTGAAGGCGGTCTTACATTCATCACCTTAACAAATGTGGAGATTATATGCCCCCTCTAGGTCCAATTTGGTGAAGACCTTGGCTCCACCAAGGTGGTCAAAGAGTTCTGTGATCAGAGGTAGTGGGTATCGGTTCTTTACTGTAACTTTAAGACCGCGATAATCAACAGAACCATCCTTCTTGGCCACGAAGAAGAATCCAGCATCGGCAGAAGAAGAGGACTTGTATGAACCCCTTCTACAGATTCTTCTTAACATAAGCCCACATAGCCACAATGTCCGTTACGGACAGAGGTGACACCCAACCCCCTGCAACAGGTCAATAGGGAAGTCATAGGACCGGTGAGGTGGCAAAGTCTCCGCTTGCTTCTCCGGGAAAACATCCGCAAAGTCCATATATGAGGTGGCGAGGCTCACCAGAGACTTGGAGGACACCGGAGAGTCTGTGGTGGATACAGGATGAGGTACAACCAAACAGTGTGACTGGCATTCCGGTCTCCAGCGAATAACTTCCCCTCTTCTGCCAGTTAAACACAGGGGCATGCTGCTGCAACCACGGAAGGCCCAGAAAGACAGAAGACTTGGTGCGGACCAGATCGCAGAGGATCTGCCCACTGACGGAGGAAATGACCAGCTGCTTCTCAAGAAGGACCACAGAGAGATGATGCTGGGAGACCAGGGCATCCACAAAGTTTCCTGCAGAGCAGGATTCAGGAAGGCAGAAGTTTGAAACTGGCCACTTGTTCCTGATCTTAGTAGGACCGGAATATTCAGGCGAGGATAAGCCTTGCTCTCATCTAGGGACGCTTCTCCCAAGAACCCTAGGTGCTTCCCGAATGCTGTGGATGGACTGGACAAAACTCATTAAAGTGCTCCGGGCTGGCACAATAGAGGCAGAGATTCCAAAATGTTAATAAAGATAGAGAAAGGCAGCACTCAGCAGTGTGTTCGTTCTTTATTCAAAATTTCAGCATCACAGACAGACTGCAACGGGCCATTTTGCACTAAACAAGCTCTTCCTCTAGCCTTTTACGTCACACACACGTGGGGTGCTCCTTATATGCTAAGCACACGTACCACGCTGCATGCATTGTCCAAGTAACAGTAGCAACAAACATAAGACCGTGTTTCATGCGGTGTCGAAAAACGACTCTTTACTAGGTGGTTCCTGTCACGGGTGCCCCCGCAATCCGTGTCACGGACCTGTGCCCCGGGTTTGAACTCACCTCTCCATGTTCCTGCTCCCACCTGGCCTAGGCCACGAACGCGTCCCTGCCCCCTAGCACGACTTCCGGGATTGCTATTTATCCGGTGGCTCCCATTACTCCCCCCCCCCCCCCCCCCCCCCGGATCTTTGAGCTCTTGTCATTGTCTAAAGTCTCCCGTGTTCCTGTTTTCCATTCATTTTCCGCAGAAAGACCATCCCACTTTGCGGTGGGCTCTGGTGAAGACCTGGTGCCACTTAAGATTCTGGTCCCAGGTGTAGGCTAGTACATCTCCCGCGGTGGTACAGAGGGTCCAATGACCCAGAACCCTAACAGTTCCTAGTAGTCTTACTTCTTCTAAAGGAGATGACTGGTCATGATCTTGTGACTTCTATCAATTGGGGGTCTTCTTTTAATATTTCCCAGTTTTTGTAAACGGCCATGCATATTGCATACGTATTGCATTGAATTGCATATTGCATCTGTCTGTGATGCTGAAATTTTGAATAAAGAATGAACATGCTGGCGAGTGCTGCCTTGCTCTATCTTTATTTACGTTTTGGGCTCTACTGATCAAAGAGCATACCCCTATATGGTCGGTGCTGTGACCTGTTCACTAACCGGTTGTTGGACAGTACATAATACATGACCCCGCCATGTGACTAAACGTCATATAAACAACGGGAACTCCGTAACAATCCCTGTATGGATCACTTCACAACTGGCAAGTACAGGTCCATCCAGGACCAACCAGCTAGGCGATATCACCTTCTTCAATGGGTATGTAAATCATAATGATGATCATATGTAAGCGGCGTAACGGTTGGTCAAACGATGGAAACCGAATTGCATGAAGTCTATAAATTAAAGTGGATAAAAACACAAAATAGGCAGACATACTTGCTCACAAGAATCGCAGACTATGAAAATATTTTACAACAATATAACATGACCTGATCTAACATTAGAAACGACATGACCTGGAAGGTGCAACGTGGAGAGAGTAGTGGTGTACAAAGGTGAGTAAACAAGTGAGGCATTGATGTGGAGAGTTGATAATGGTGGAATAGATGGACGGTAGGCAAGTAAAACAACCATAGCAAATAGATAGTAAATGGAAAATATTTTTAGACAAACATAATAATTCTTTATTTTTCTCTGCCATCTTACCTGTCTCCTGCCCTGTCTAACTGCAATGTATAACTGTAGCAGCATATGCTACAAGATTTCCCACATTCAGAACATGTAAATGGTTTCTCCCCTTTGTGGAGTCTCTGATGTTTAACGAGAGCCGAATTATCACTGTATATTTCCCCACATACTAAACATGAGAATAGCGTCTAGCCAGTGTGAATTCTCTGATGTTTAACAAGATGTGATTTTTTAATAAAACATTTCCCACATGCTGAACAAAAAAATGGCTTCTCCCCTGTGTGAAGTCTCTGATGTTTTACAAGATCATATTTTCGGACAAAACATTTCCCACATTCTGAACAAAAAAATGGCTTCTCCCCTGTGTGAAGTCTCTGATGTTTAACAAGATCATATTTTCGGATAAAACATTTCCAACATTCTGAACATGAAAACGGCTTCTCCCCTGTGTGAATTGTCTGATGTGCAACAAGTTTTTTTTTTTGGCTAAAACGTTCCCCACATTCTGAACATGAAAATGGCTTCTCTCCAGTGTGAATTCTTAGATGAATACCAAGATCTGATTTTCGGTTAAAATATTTCCCACATTCTGAACATGAAAATGGCTTCACCCCTGTGTGAATTCTTTGATGTCTAGCAAGATCTGATTTTCGGCTAAAATATTTACCACATTCTGGACAGAATCGCTTCTCTTCTATGTGAATTAGTTGTTGTTCAATATCTAATTTGTGGATTACATCTTGTTTCCCAGTCTGTGATGATGAAAAAGATGGGTCAAATAACAAAGAAACAGGTGAAAGACCATTGCTGTGTAGTGCTGAGGATGGATCTTTCTCTTCATATGTATCTCCTGTGATTTCAAATTCTTCCACTTTAAAATCTGAAGATATCAGACGTCCCTCCGAGTTCCTGCCGCAGTCATCTGCCAAGAAAACATAACATTTTATAATATTTTGATATTTTATAGATTCCCTTTTCTAGGTTGCTGAAGATCTTCTGATCCTTCCTGACCCGAGCTCCTTTTTAGAACGATCAGAGCTCAGTAAATTTGTGTTGGGTAATGGGCCGAGTAATATGCTTTATCCATTACCAGCCTCACATAGAAGGTGTTTCTTATGTTGTAACAAACAGAACCCAGGAGCGGTTATAGATCTGAGCTAAAACTTAAACCACTTTCTGGATAGTTCTATAATAAAGCACCTGGGGTTCTTCTGAAATTGTCTTGAACTTTCCCATTTTTTGGGAAAGTGGCATTGATGACACAGACTAAAAAAAGTTACAAATCTTGGCATAAAAATAGAAATTCAAATAGAAATGTTTGATAAACTCTTACTTAGTACTTAAACCCTTTAAGGACGCAGCCTTTTTTTGACTTAAAGGGGTCTTCCACTTGTAGCAAATAATTTATATTGTTTGTGTAAGGAAAAGTTACACAATTTTCCAATATACTTTCTGTATCAATTCCACAGGGCATTCTAGATCTCTGCTTGCTGTCCTGCTATAGAAAGCTTCTGTGTTTACTTCCAGTGCATAGACATCTGTCCATGATGTCACACAGGTGCATGAGACATTATTATTATTAGAGAGTTCAAGCCAACCAGTCAAATCTGAAATCTCTTGAAATGGCAAATTATGCCTCCCCGCTCATTTCCTTGGCGCCTTACTGACAATCTTCTCAAGAACTTTGTCGGCCTCGCAAATCTCCGGCGGAAGATTTTTGAGATTATTACTATACACTCAGGACTCAGCCATCTCTTCCTATACATTGGGAGACCCTGAAGGGTATTCTCCAATTAATATTGACCAAACACAAAGCTCGTTTGAAGCAAGAGGAAGAGGTGGGCGTGGAAGTCGTCCGTAGACAAAGAATAAGGGAGTGGCACCAGCAGGTTCAGAGTCTAGAGAATTATAAGAAAATTTGCTCCTGTCTAGTGATATTATTGGTGATATTGGTCTTTCTATGGTGCTCTGTTTATTATCAGTATGATGATATTTATCTTGTCGTGTTGGCACTTTGCGATAATTGCATGGACTTTGGTTTACAGTTTGAGCATTTGGTCTCTAAAGGTTTTCACCATCACTGCACTGAGCGCTAAGAGGTTACATTTAGAAGGTGATGCTCTTGTGCTTTCAGGAGATCTAGTACATGTTCATACTGCTGATACTGGCAGCTTCCGTCTCTTCCTTCACGGCCCCGGGATCAGTATTCCTGCAGGAACACAGAGACTGAATTCCTTCTTTCCATACAGATAGAAAGGACGTGTGATTTAGGTCCTGTCTCATTACCTGCTGATGTGGGGCTGGTGGTCCTCCATCATGGCGTCCGTGTACACATCTTTGTGTCCTTCTAATACTTCCCACTCTCCTCCATGGAGAATAGACAGACACATCCTGAACCTTATAGGAACCTGACACACCAATGATCCGTCATCACCCAGATCCCTCATAGCGTTACTGTATAATGTCCCAGCATTCCACAGCAGTGTCACCCCTCAGTCAGCAGCTCCATCATATTTGGGTGAACTTCTAGTATCTTCTGCTCATTGATGTCATCATGTATCCAGGGGGTGAGGTGGAGGAGCCGGGATTGGGCTCAGGGTTCTCCCCCGTTCCTTCATACACGTGCCTGACAGCGCCACTAGAGGTCTTCTTCACTACTGTGTAATCCGGTTATGGAGAGACACATTGAAAATCTCCCTCCATACATTTCCAGAATCTCTCACCTCCTCCAGTCCTATCATCTGTTATTCCCATAGATAATGATGTAATGTGACCTCATCACAATCTCTCACCTCTCCCGTAATATAGAAGAGAATCTCTAGGGTGAGCTGGAACATTCTCTCCACCCTCGTGTCCTTCTCATTTCCCATCCTTGAGGGGTCAGACGCTAAAAGGAGAAGAGATTAGTAAAGGATCCTATAATGTAGAAACCTGAAGAGACAAATTATATCAGCAATTGAAGACAACTTTGGTCATAGACAAGGGATGCACCAATACCAGAATCTTGAGTGCAACACCAGGAGAAGTTACACGATACCCAATAATTATACTTCCAAGAAAAAAAAACAGAGCCTGGAGCTTGTGTCACAGTGTAACTATATGGAAGCTCTGGTGAGATCACATCCTCTCCATGACAGCCAGTAAGTCCATTGTCCAGTGGATGGATTCGCTGTCTTGTATCTCTATGGCAGGTAGAGAGTGGAGGTTGTGAGTTCAAATCCCCATCTAGGCAAAAAGTTATTTAAATTAATAACATGAAATAATTTTAGAGACCTTGTGTCAGGGGAAGCCCTCGGAGATGTAGAAACGCCATATTTGGACAGATATTGGGATTTCCTAATGATGTGGTTCCTGCTCTGGAATGGAGTCTATACAACAGCACAAGTCAAGAGTATGAAATTATCGCACAAGCTTTGAGGTTTTGATGCATTGTGCAATCCTACTCAATGTGCAACTCTCTTCAGCTCCTGCATTGCGGTATGAAACGTTACGTGTAAATACAAATCAGACACAACAGGGATCTGCTGAGCCCAATGGCATAAGTGCTTCCACAGAGATTGATCGTGGTGGATACGCTGTGCATTGATCCAGTCCGGAATACACATAAACGATTGGGCCAAGCCTTTTTGAGGGTGTGGTCACACGCTGCGCTTGCGTTGGGTTTGAGGGTGCGGTCACACGTGCAAACACAGTTTACAAACCCAGCACTAGTGCACGGACAAGCCTTGGCCCGCTCGCATATGTGTTTCCAGTAAAGCGCATTCGATCGGTAAACAATCACATGCACTTCATTGAAAATTCATAAGCGATAGTGGAACGTGTGACCGCACCCTAAACTATGCAAGTCACAGGGTGCTGGTTACTGATCGCTTGCATTTTCATATATATTGTACATATTTATATCCACATACCTACATATACAGTAAATGCAAACTATACTATATAAATCTAGCATAGTAACACACTGTACACACATCCACATGGCCACATACAGCACACACATTATCCACGTGGACACGTACAGCACACACACTATACACATGTACACATACAGCACACACATTATACACATGTACACATACAGCACACACATTATACACAAGTACACACACAGCATACACATTATACACATACATCCCCCCCCCCATCTCCTTTCGTATCTGGCGTGCTATGGAGGAGAAGGGGTGACCATAAAGATACACGGCCGAGTACATGGGGAAAGATAGGACATGTTCCCCATGTCTGGCACCACATCACTCCGTGCAGCTATAGCCGTCTATGGTGGACGTATGGACAGCTGCAACTTACACTGTATATATACACGTCCCCCATACATGTGTGTGAATTCAGCCTAAAAGCCCGGTCACCTCCTCCCTGTAACCCTGATAGAAGAGCCGCGACCCCTCACCTCCTCCTGCACAGCCGCCTCCACATACAGGACCTGTGGTGATGTCATAGTCATGTGACCAGCCCGTGTGTGGGAGGAGTCATGGGGTCACATGTCCAGGTCTGACCAGGATCTCTTCCCTCCAGGGTTCAGCGTTACCTCAGGAGAGTCTGCAGCAGAGCTGTGTGTGTATATTGTGTGAATAGCGGAGCTGTGTGTGCATAATGTGTGTATAGCGGACCTATGTGTGTATAATGTGTGTATAGCGGAGCTGTGTGTGTATAATGTGTGTATAGCCGAGCTGTGTGTGTATAATGTGTGTATAGCCGAGCTGTGTGTTACTAATGTGTTATAGCAGAGTGTGTGTGTATAATGTTGTGTATAGCGGAGCTGTGTGTGTGATAATGTTGTGGTGTATTAGCTGGATACTGTGTGTGTGTTAATAAGTGTGTGTGTATATGTGTGTATAGCAGGCTGGTTTGTGTGTATAATGTGTTATAGCGAGCTGTGTGTGGGTGATAAGTGTGTGTAGGGAGCTGTGTGTTATATGTTGTGTATAGCAACTAAAAAGTGTGAAAAGGAGCCAAAAAGAGCTGTGTGTTAGTTATAACTTGTGTATAGCAGAGCTTTGTGTGTATAATGTTGTGTTAAGCAGTAGCTGTGTGTGTGGTATAGATGTTTGTGTATAGCGGAGCTGTGTGTGTATATGTGTGTATAGCGAGCTGTGTGTTTATATGTGTGTATAGCAGAGCTGTATGTGTATAAGCAGGGAGCTGTGTGTGTATAATGTGTGGTATAGCGAGCTGTGTTGGTTATAATGTGTGGTATAGCGGAGCTGTGTGGTGTTATAAGGGTATGGATTGTTGTGTGTATAGGTGTTCTAGCGGAGCTGTGTGTGTATAATGTGTATAGGAGCTGTGTGTGTATAATGTTGTTAGGGAGCGTGTGTGTGTGTATAATGTGGGTATATAGCGGAGCTTGTGTGGTGTGTATAGCGGAGCTTGTTGTGTATAAGTGTGTGTATAGCGGAGCTGTGTGTGTATAATGTGTGTATAGGGGGGCTGTGTGTGTGTATAATGTGTGTATAGCGGAGCTGTGTGTGTATAATGTGTGTATAGCGGAGCTGTGTGTGTATAATGTGTGCATAATGTTGGATCTTTGTGCCTCATAGCCTTAGAGAAAGCAGACTCTGGTCCCAAGTGTCGGCTTACGTCACTGTCCACGGTGGTCCAGAGGATCCACTACTACTGATCCAGACAATCTCACCATCACGCAATTATTGCTATCTGTCCCTTACAGCCCTCTCTCCCTATCTGTCCGCAAAAGGACAATTATAAAATGATTAAAGCTCTATTCAGATCCGGCCATGGATGCTGCCAAGGTCCCGCTTCCTGAATGGGATGCTCTTACCACGATCGTGGTCCAGCGATCCCAGCAGATTGCCACGCAAGTTGAACAGCTAGGTCAAGTCACTGCCATGCTATAACAGATGATGGCTACTCAGCATCAGCGCCAGGTTCCTGTAACTTCCTTTGCTACTCCCGTTGGTCTGCCTGTCATGGAACCCAGGTTGAGACTTTTCATGCCTTCAAAGTATGATGGGGACCCCAAATTGTGCAGGGGCTTTATCACCCAGTGCTCCCTGCACATTGAACTGATACCTACGCAGTTCATCACGGAACAGTCTTTGGTGGCATTTATCATCAGACTCCTCTCCGGGAAGGCCTTGCAGTTCAGTTCCGTACCCTGACCTCTGAACTCTCCTAGAATGATGCAGCCCTGACTGCAACCTTTAAAAAAGGACTGTCGGCCCAAGTCAAAGACGCATTGGGGCTCATTTACTAAGGGGGCGAATCGCCGGGTTTCCCGAATATTTTGCGCCGCACACGTGATCGGATTGTGTCGCATCGGAGTGGGCTTGCATGCGACGGAAATCGGGGACATGGCCGCCGGAAAACCCAACGGATTCGGAAAAACCACCGAATTTTTTTAAAAAATTGTGTCGCAAGATCAGCACTTGCATGCACCGAGGAGAAGAAGGTGAACTCTGGCGGACCTCGGTGCAGCAGCAACACCTGGTGGACATTGGGCGCACGGACCTTAGTGAATCTCGGCAGAACCCGAATCCTTGACGGAGAACGTGACGCTGGATCGCGACTGGACCGGGTAAGTGTGAGTGGTCTCATCACACTGGCCACCCAGATTGATGTGCGGTTTAAGGAGCACACTGCGGAGTTACGTCTTGAGCATCCGCAAGCCCGGGTGTAAAGCGATGTTTACCTTGCTTGGCGCCTGCCTTCCAACGGCCGCTCCAGCCTCCGGCTGCACCGTCTGCAGAGGAACCTATGCAGGTCGACAGTACCCGACTTTTCCTCCAGGAACGTTCCAGACAACGTCAGGAGGACCTCTGCCTGTATTGTGCCAGTCCGGAACACTTAATTGGGGCTTGTCCTGCCTGTCCCCAACATCCGGAAAACACCATCACCTAGTGCCTGAATATTTCCGTCTTGCTCTGGAACAGGTGCCCAGTTCCAGATTTTGGCCTTCTTGGACTCGGGCTCTGCAGGGAACTTCGTGGATGCTGCTCTGATCTCCCGGAATCACCTTCCCGTGATTTGCCTCGAGAAGCCTTTGGTCATCTCCCAAGTCGGTGGCCAAATCCTCTCTGACCTGGTCCAGTACCACACCAAGCCTCTGTCCTTGCAGGTCGGTGTGTTGCACAAAGAGAGATTGGGGCACATTTATCAATCAGCCTGAAAGTCAGAATATTTCCAGTTGCCCATGGCAACCAATCACAGCTCAGCTTTCATTTTACCAGTGCTCATGAATAATTTAAAGGGGAGCTGTGATTGGTTTCCATGGGCAACTAGAAATATTCTGACTTTCAGACTGCTTGATAAATCTGCCCCATTGTCTTTTTATGTGCTACCACGGTCCACATCCTCCATCCTGTTGGGTCTACCGTGGTTGCCGCTCTACCCAGCCATTCCTCCCACTTAAGCATATATCAGTGTCTAATTGGCTGTGAGTTCATTTATGCCATAAGCAAGGTATATAAATCTGAGATCAAACCCTTTGAGGTGGAATTATTGAGACTAATCTGTTCAAACGCAGTTAGGGGTGGTATTTGGGCAGATCCCAAGGTTTTAAGACAGAATTGGTAAATCTGAGAATAAGTATCAGATGCTGGGATAAATTGTTCAGATGCTGAGCAGAGATCAGTGATTGTAAGTAGTTGTTTGGTCGTAGGGTGGACCAGGTCTTTAATTCGGAAAATGTCTATTGGTTTCCGAAAACTGACAAAGTCCGCTCCAAGTCATTGGGGTAAGTGTGGGGTGTATAAAAGGGGGGTGAGCAGGAATCTATGTGTCACCAAAGAGTAATGAATCCGACATCTGCGCCATATATCTCTAGTGAAGGAAATAGGGGCCAATAAAGATGAGTTGGGAATCTCCGTCGGTGGACCCCAGATTAGTGTACTGGGGTGCAGGCACCCGGCTGACCCAGGCAAGTGCCGGGGACCACCCACCACGGTCTATTACTTGCCCGTGGGCCCCCTTGCCCTACCCACCTCACATGTGACCTGCCCCAACCTACCCACCTTTCCTGTGAAGCGGCGCATCCCGCTTCGCGATCCGAGTCCTGCCGGCCTGCACAGCTCACGTCCGGCCTGCACATCTCGTGTCTGGCCGGCCTGGCCTGTCCGCGCACTGTCCACCTTCTCCTGTGCGGTCTCCTTCCTGAGCTTGCCACCACGTTCCCACTGGGGTGAGTATAATTGCAACATATGTAAATGCATGTATATGTGTTTGTGTATATATGTGCTGTATATGTGTTTTTTTTTGTGTATATATGCAGTATATTTGTGCTTAGGTGTGTATATATGCGGTATATTTGTGCTTAGGTGTGTATATATGCTGTATATTTGTGCTTAGGTGTGTATATATGCTGTATATCTGTGCGTATGTGTTGTATATACTGGATGTGTGTGTATATATGCTGTATATCTGTGTGTATGTTTTGTATATACTGGATGCGTGTGTATATATGCTTCATGTCTGTGCGTATGTTTTGTATATACTGGATGCGTGTGTATATATGCTTCTTGTCTGTGCATATGTTTTGTATATACTGGATGCGTGTGTATATATGCTTCATGTCTGTGCGTATGTGTTGTATATACTGGATGCGTGTGTATATATGCTGTATGTCTGTGCGTATGTGTTGTGTATGCTGTATATCTGTACGTATGTGTTGTATATACTGGATGCGTGTGTGTATATATGCTGCATGTCTGTGCATATGTGTTGTATATACTGGATGCGTGTGTATATATGCTGTATGTCTGTTGTGAGACACTGAAGAGTCCCAGGCTAATCGGCAGCTGCAGCAAGCCATGCTCCAGCAACAGGAGGAGAGGTCCCGCCAGCAGCAAGCCATGCTCCAGCAACAACAGGAAGAGTCCCGAGCTAATCGACAGCTGCAGCAAGCCATGCTCCAGCAGCAGGAGGAGAGGTCCCGCCAGCAGCAGGAAGAGTCCCGAGCCATAATCCAGCTGATGATGGAAAAGTTTTCCGGCATTATGGCAGCACCGCAAGCAACGGCTACTGAGGGGTCCCATACTGGTTTGCAAGGGTACCCGGTTATCCAGCATTCCGCACGGGCTGCAGTGCAGAAGGCTTTACAAAAGATGACGGCGACCGACGACGTGGAGGCGTTTCTCACTGTGTTCGAGCGAGTAGCTGAGCGAGAGGAGTTACCAGCTGAGCAGTGGGCAGATGTCCTGGCACCATACCTGACAGGCGAATCGCAGAAGGCTTACTACGACCTGAGTGAAACAGAGGCCCGTGAGTACCCCCAGCTAAAGGCGGAGATTCTGGCTCGTCTTGGGGTCACTATACAAGTTCGTTCCAGCCGGGTCCACCAGTGGGCTTACTCAGAAAAATTACCCCCACGTTCCCAAATGCATGACCTGATCCATCTTGTCCGGAAGTGGCTACAACCAGAGGACTGCACCCCGGCACAGATGGTGGAGAGAGTGGTCCTCGACAAGTTCACCCGTTCTCTGCCCTCTCGGCTCCAGCGGTGGGTTGGACAGGCCGGTCCCACAAATGCTGAGGAACTCGTGTCCCTAGTAGAGAGGTATCGGGCTACGTTGGACCTTCTACTTACCTCTCCCACACGAAGCAGTGCCAGTGACAGGGTCACCAAACCAGCTGGTAAGACTGCTACTTCGGAAAAGGGGAGACATGTCAGGTTGGGAGGGGGTTCATTGGGGGGGAGTGGATACGCAGAAACCCAGTGAGGCTCGTGACAGAGGTCATGGCCGTATCCAGTGCTGGCGGTGCCATGAAATGGGCCATATTGTTGCCAACTGTCCACTGTCAGTGGAGCCAATGGACTGCAACCAGACCCGGCGAGTGTCACTGTTTGCCCGGCCGGTTCTGGCAGCCGAGTCAGTCACGGATGCAGAACCCCAAGTGTGCATGGTCACAATCGGTGGTCACACAGTGGAAGCCTTGCTAGACTCAGGGAGTCTGGTCACCCTGGTGCGGGGAACTTTGGTTGATCCTGGACTATACAGTGGGCGGAGAGTGGGAGTGTTGTGTATACATGGGGACACTCGCGAATATCCCACTGCTGTCATCAACCTACATACCCCTTGTGGTACTATTGCCCATGAAGTGGGGGTGGTGGGGACCCTGTTTCATGAGGCTATTATCGGCAGAGACTTACCGGTGTTTTGGGACCTCTGGAGGCGAAGACCCACCTCAGGTGCTGTTGCAGATAATGGTCATCAGGTATGTCCGGCCTTGGCCCCTGAACCCTTTGAGGCCGATGTACCCACACCAGCAGTAGGGGTGACCCCATGTGATGAATTCTCTCCCCTAGAGGTCCTAGCTGGTGAGGTCGAGGGCCACGAGGAGGTGGCCGACATGCCGGACTTTGAGATTTCCCGTGAAAATTTTGGGGCTGCACAGCTACAGGACCCTACCTTGTTTAAAGCACGGGAGAATGTTAAGGTGATAAATGGGGTACTCCAAATACCAGGGGCTGACAAAATATACCCCCGAATGGTGATTGTTGGGGAACTGTTGTACAGGGTCGACCAGATACGGGGTGAGGAGGTTGAGCAACTGGTAGTACCCCAATCTCCCCGTAGGCTGGTGCTAGAGTTGGCACACAAACATGTGCTGGGAGGGCACTTAGGTGCTGAGAAGACCCGAGAGAGGATCCTGCAGAGATTTTTCTGGCCCGGGGTGTGGGAGGAGGTAAACCGGTATTGTAGCTCCTGCCCTGAGTGTCAACTTACTGCCCCGGTCTCCCACTTCACTTTGGTCCCGCTACCAATCATAGAGGTGCCATTTGAACGGATTGCAATGGATCTGGTTGGCCCCATAGTCAAATCCTCAAGGGGGCACCAATACATCCTAGTTATCCTGGACTACGCTACGCGGTATCCCGAGGCGATTCCATTAAGGAACACCTCCACCAAAAATATTGCTAGGGAGCTGTTCCAGGTGTTCTCACGCACAGGCCTCCCCAAGGAAATCTTGACTGACCAGGGTACCCCATTCATGTCTAGGGTAATGAAGGAGATGTGTAAGTTACTGCAGGTAAAACAGCTCCGCACCTCTGTGTATCATCCTCAGACAGATGGCCTGGTCGAGAGGTTTAATAAGACCTTGAAGGGGATGCTAAAGAGGGTGGTCAGCAAAGATGGGAAGAACTGGGATTGTTTGTTGCCCTATTTGATGTTTGCCATACGTGAAGTTCCACAGTCCTCCACGGGTTTCTCACCCTTTGAGCTGTTATATGGCCGTTCCCCACGTGGGCTTTTGGATGTAGCCAAGGAGACCTGGGAACTTGAGAGGACCCCCCACCGTAGTGTGATAGAACACGTCTCCCTTATGCAGGACCGCATAGAGGCAGTAATGCCCCTTGTAAAGGAGCACATGACAAGGGCACAAGAGGCCCAGTGTAGGGTCTACAATAGGTCAGCCAGACTCAGGACCTTTAACCCAGGCGACAGAGTGCTAGTTCTGGTGCCCACCGTTGAGAGCAAGTTCTTGGCAAAATGGCAAGGACCATATGAGGTCATGGAGAAAGTGGGGGAGGTAACCTACAAGGTATCTCAGCCGGGGAGGAGGAAACCCGAACAGATATACCACGTGAACCTCCTAAAGCCATGGAGGGAAAGAGAGTCCCTGATGGCCATGGGAGTAGAAAAGGCGTCTGTCCCCAAGAAGGGGACACCGGAGGTAGGTGTACCCGATGCCAAGGTGCCTGAAGTACGGATCTCGGAGTCCCTCTCCAGGGCCCAGATTCAGGAAGCGAAGGAGTTTGTGCTCCAAAATGTGGATGTGTTCTCTAAGTTACCGTGACGTACTTCAGTCATCAAGCATGACATCATAACCGAACCAAACATCCGGGTACACCAAAAACCCTACCGGGTCCCCGAAGCACGCCGGCTTGCCATATCCAAAGAAGTCAGGCAGATGTTAAACCTGGGGGTTATCGAGGAGTCTAAAAGTGACTGGTCGAGTCCTATTGTGTTGATTCCCAAACCTGATGGTTCCCTACGGTTCTGCAATGATTTTAGGAAGTTGAACGAGGTGTCCAAATTTGATTCTTATCCCATGCCCAGGGTTGACGAGTTGATAGAACGACTTGGACAGGCTAGGTTCTTCTCCACCCTTGACCTGACAAAAGGGTATTGGCAGGTGCCCCTTACTGACAAGGCCAAAGAGAAGACCGCTTTTGTTACTCCTGACGGGCTTTTTCAGTATGTGGTACTTCCCTTTGGGCTACATGGGGTAATGGATCTCGTGCTAAAACCTCACCGGAGATATGCCTCGGCCTACCTGGATGACATCATAGTTTATAGTACCGATTGGGAGAGTCACCTGGCCAAGGTGCAAGCAGTGGTAGACTCCCTGAGGGCAGCAGGGTTGACAGCGAACCCCCAAAAATGTGCACTGGGTCTGGAAGAGGCCCGTTACCTGGGGTACCGTATTGGGCGAGGTGTCATCAAACCCCAAGTAAATAAAGTAGAGGCGATCCAGCAGTGGCCACGACCTATGAGCAAGAAGCAAGTGAGGGCTTTCCTAGGCATAGTGGGCTATTATCGCCGATTTATCCCCGATTTTGCTACCATAGCGGCACCCCTGACTGACCTGACCAAGGGTAGCAGGACGGTGATGGTCAAGTGGAGTGAAGAGGCTGAGGGGGCGTTTCAGCGACTTAAGACGGTTTTGTGCGAGGGACCGGTACTGATCACCCCTAACTTCACCAAGACCTTTATTGTGCAGACTGACGCTTCTGACGTGGGCTTAGGGGCTGTCCTGTCCCAAGTAGTGGAGGGTGAGGAACATCCCGTGACATTCTTGAGCCGCAAGCTCACACCCCCTGAGAAGAACTATAGCATAGTTGAGAGGGAGTGCTTGGCGATAAAATGGGCTCTGGAATCCCTGAGGTATTACTTGATAGGGCGACAGTTTACACTGGTGACCGATCACTCTCCCCTCACCTGGATGAGTCAGGCCAAAGAGAGGAACGCCAGGGTCACAAGGTGGTTCCTAATGTTGCAGAATTTCAAATTCACGGTGGAACATCGAGCAGGAAAGCTGCATGGGAATGCCGATGCCCTGTCTCGTACCCACTGTCTGATGGCCAAAAGTGTTCGCCCCCACAGGGTCAAACAGAGGGGGAGGGTATGTGAGACACTGAAGGGGTTAACTGTGGATGGGCGGTATGTTTCCCCTAGGTTTTGCTATTATGCAAGGCCTTAGTGCTGAGGTTTGTGTCCAGCACCTTGGACACAGGTGGTGGGAACAGCCCAATTAGCCTCATAAGGCCGCTCAGCAGAGCTGAAGTTGTTGTCTCTCTGTAAGGAGGCTGGAGAGCACACAGCCCTGACCTCTGTGCCTGGAGCAGCCAAGTGATTTTGTATAGTGGTGAGTTAGTGGAATACTTGCATAGTTAGCACCCTGACGGGTAGGATTTTGTTTGTTTAATGCCTGAATGTAAAGGCTGTTTTATTTTGCTGCTGCAATAAACGCAGGCGAGACCTGTTTTGGACTGTACCTTGGTGTCACTGTCTTGAACTGCACCACGGTCTCTACTGGGCCAAATCTCCCACAGTGCCTTTAAAAAGGTTCGACTGCAGCACTTAACGGGTTAACTTCCACAATCGCTGCTCACAATGACTGCAGCAGTTACCGGAAGCTGGCACCCACTGCATATGGAGAGGACTCAGTCTTTGAGACCTCTGCATGTACCCTATCAGGACTCGGGGTCAATCGACCACCTGGTCCACTGCGGAGATAGTACTAGCCGACACCTAGGACCAGAATCTAAGTGGCACCCGGTCTTTACCAGAGCCCGCCGCAATGCAGGGTGGTCTTCCTGTGGCGTGGGGCCACCAGGTCATTCCACAGGTGCGACTAGCCCGCGGTGGCAGCCAAGGTCGAAGTACAGAATCAGCGGGCAGTCTTGGAGTCATGCACAAGCAGGCAGTCAGGGCAGGCAGCAGAGATGCAGAGGTCAGGGGTCAGGTCCGCGATCACAACAGAAGTTCAACATAGAGACAGGGAACAAGGAGCAAGGAATAACAACACAGGGAGACTTTTCTAAGGCTATGAGCTCAAAGATCCGATGGGGGGTGATGGGAGCTGCTGGTCAATTACGAACCCGGAAGTGGCCAGCACCAATCAGGAGGGTGCTGGTCCTTTAAATCTCCGAGTGCCGGCGCATGCGCCCTAGGGAGCGGGTACACAAGATGGAACGGGAGCATGCTTCACTGGGACACCTGTGACATTAGCCGCGCAGGCGGTCAAAAAGCTCAGTAATCAACGGCACAGGGTAGCGATTTTTAACCGTGACCTTGTTCATCCCGCGATACTCAATACAAGGACAGAAGGACAGAAGTCCTTCTTGGTCCCGAAGAAGAAACCTGCACAAGCCGGAGAGGAGGACTTGCGTATGAAGCCTCTCTGCAAGTTCTCTTTAATATACTCGGACATGGCAGACGTCTTTGGAACTGAAAGAGGGTAGACACAACCTCTAGGAGGAGAAGCACCCAGGAGGAGATCCACAGGGCAATCATAGGGACGATGTGGAGGTCTCTGCTTATTTTTTGGAAAAAACATCGGCAAAGTCCCGGTAACATGCAGGTAGACCCTCAAAGGGCTTGGGAGTCACAGAGGAAGTCAAGACAGGTAGAGGTGTCACCATGCAGCCTGACTGGCATTCAGGTCCCCAACGTAGGATCTCCCCCGTCTTCCAATTAAGGACCGGAGCATGGAGTTGCAGCCATGGAAGACCCAGGAGAACGGATGAAGTGGAGTGTAGCAAGACGTAGAAGGACAGTTTCTCTTTGTGAAGAACTCCCACTTGAAGACTGATAGGTTCAGTCTGGTACCGGAGCGGAGTGGAGAGAAGCTGTCCACTGATTGAGGAAATGACAAGAGGTTGCTTGAGAGGAACCACCGGAATGTGATGCAGGGAGACCAGAACGGCATCCACAAAGTTCCCCACAGAACCAGACTCCAAGAATGCTGAGACTTGCACCGGAGTGCGGGTACTGACACTGAGGAGTACGGGAACAGTCAAGCGTGGAGAAGCTGTATTAATACCTAGGAACGTTTCTCCTAAGAACGCTCGGTGCTGGCATTTTCTGGATGCAGGGGACAAACAGGACAAGCCCCGATGAAGTGCTTAGGACTGGCACAGTATAGGCGGAGATTCTCCTGACAATGTCTGGCACGTTCCTGGATGGCGAGTCGGGCTCGGTCAACTTGCACAGGCTCCTCTGAAGACAGTGCAACTGGAGGCTGGAGCGGCCTTTGGAAGGCAGAAAACGTCAAAGCCAATCTTGCAGATGGTCATGACATAGCTCCTCAGCACGCACGTCTATCCGAGTGGCCAGGGTGATGAGACCACTCAGAGTAGCCGGCAGGACACAGGTGGCCAATGCGTCTTTGACTTGAGAGTACAGTCCTTTTTTAAAAGGTGCTGACAGGGCCGCATCTTTCCAGGAGAGCTCGTAAGCCAGGGTATGGAATTTCACTGCATACTCGCCCACAGAAGAGTCCCCTGACAATGAATGCCACCTTGGAGCATTCGGTGATGCGCTGGCCCCTTAAATCTTAGAGTAGGGAGCGGGTGCAGGCGCAGCCTACCTAGGATGGGAGCAGGATCGGGGAGGGGTAAGAGTGGGCTGGGGGCGCCGCCACAGAGAGTTGCACAGGTGTGCCTGTGATCCGAGGCATGGATCACAGGGACACCCATGACACACCCCTTCACAACTGGCTAGTGTATATTTACATTAACCAGTCGTGAATAGGTTAAGGGTGGTAATGTTTATAAATTCATTAAGAGGGCACCACATTTATTAAAGGGCCACGTCTTTTAATAAATGCGAGCCATTAAGATCTGACTACCAGTTCAAAATGTAAGTGTATGCTGTCTAGTATGAGTACAAAAATGAAGGAGGGTCTTAGTTATGAGAAAAAATTAAAGGAATTAGATTAAATTAGTCTTAAAAAGAGATGACTAAGGGTGGACATGATAAATACATTAGCTGTACATCCAGGCTTTGCCCAGGATAGTAAACAACTGCTCTTAGCTTTAACAAAATAGAATCAGTTAACAAAAAATATTATATATCTATCTAGGCATCTATCTTTCCCTTTCTATTTCTCACTCACTCTCCCTGCTTGTCTCTCACTCATTCTCCCGGCCTGTCTCTCTCTCACTGCCTGTCTCTCACACTCCCTGCCTGTCTCTGTCTCTTACTCACTCTCCCTGCCTGTCTCTTACTCACTCTCTCTGACTGTCTCTCACTTACGTTCTCTACCTGTCTCCCCCTCTCTCTACCTGTCTTTCACTCACTCTTTCTCTCTATCTCTCTGTCTCTCTCTAACTCTCCCTACTTGTCTCTCTGTCTCTCACTCACTCTCCCTGCCTGTTTCTCACTCTCTCTCTGTCACTCACTCTTCCTGCCTGTCTCTCACTCACGCTCCCTGCCTGTGTCTTACTCACTCTCTCCGCCTGTCTCTCACTCACTCACTCTCCTTCCCTGCCCCTCTGTCTCTCACTCACTCTCCCTGACTGTCTCTCACTCACTCTCCTTGCCTGCCTCTTGGTCACGCACTCACTCTCCCTGCCTATATCTCTGTCTGTCACTCACTCTCCCTTCCTGTCTCTCTGCCCCTAACTCTCCCTACCTGTCACTCACTTTCCATGCCTGTCTCTCACTCTCCCTGCCTGTCTTTCTGTTTCTCATACTCCCTGACTGTGTCTCTATCACTTGCCCACTCTCCCTGCCTGTCTCTCTATCCATCTTACCACACACATAAACTGTCTTATGCTTATTGCCTATAGCAGTGGTGGCGAACCTATGGCACTGGTGCCAGAGGCGGCACTCAGAGCCCTCTCTGTGGGCACCCGGGCCATCACCCCAGAATGAAGTTCACCAGACAGAACTCAAAGAATCTGCCTGCAGAACCTTCCTACAATGATAGTTGGATTTGCCTCCTCCTTTCAACTGGGTTGGTGTTCTTGGGAGGCTGAAGGATTGAAAGTTGTCAATGAACAAGGAGAAATACATTATTGCTTAAAGTACTGCGCTGGCACTTTGCAATAAATAAGTGGCTTTTGGTTTAAGTTTGGGCACTCAGGCTCTAAAAGGTTCACCATCACTGGCCTATAGTAACCAATCAAAGCTCAGAGCTCATATTAATGACCTGAGCCAAAATGTTAACCAATCATGGCTCAGCTTCTGTATATGGTGGTTATTGAGTGTATTTTGGAAGGCTGGGAGTGAAAATTTAATTTCAAAATGTAGTCTATGATGTTTCCTGAGTCACAGAGAGCGGCTATGCAAAATTTGGTGATTGTAGACACAGCTGTGCAGATTCCTTTAGCGGACATACATACACACACACACACACACACACATACACTCGGCTTTATGTATTAGATAAATGGAACAAAATATATTGTGGAAAGTTTTTCCTATTATATCACTTATCAGGGCCAGCAAAGTTAAAATACAAACACAAGTAACTCTGTTAGCTTTATATGTTTCCATTGTTTTTATTTATAAAGTGAACTGAGTTTACTTAGAAAGTCGGAAACTGCATTAAAAGTGCTATTTCCGCATATAATGCTTGGTGCGGTGATTCACTAGGATCATGCATCAAAAATCATGAATATGTCACTTCCCCGCACTGGCCCGACAGAGTTCACCATCTTTTTTGTGGTGCACAGTTGGACCGACCGCCGATGTGCCCCCTAATTTGTGTCCCGTGGAAGCCAGCGCAGCTGTACCACAAAAGCATTGTGTGCGACACAATAGCGGCGCAGATGCTTCTTAAATACCTGTGCAAGCCGTTTTAGCCTAGGATAACATGCACAAACGTGCGGTGGAAAGCTCTATAGATATGCCCCTGTATGTAGGCAGTAAGTGTAAAGCATTTTTAAATAATTTGACTGTTGGGGGCTAACAGTTTTCTTCCCCCTATTTGCATCTAATTTCAGGCTACTTAAAATTCAGCTACCTTCTACCTAGGACAATTTCACAACATTTATTCTTTTAAAATACTTGTCATGGTAGTGCCTTCATTCAGACTTCTGAGTGGGCAGTGCAGACATTCTACAGACATGTTGCTACAATATAGAAGATGAAAGCAGACATAGATAATTTGTTCTTTCCAATATACTGTACAATCCAAAATTTTACTTGAGTAGACATTATTACTTAGCAAATGTGTGCAGATAACAGATTTGCAAGTAAGCATTAATTCATTTTATTTGTAACACTACAGACTACAAACTGTATCCTGTGAATCCATCACCACAGCTATACAAACTAACTTCTATGTTATGTAGAACTATACCCACACATACCAATCATATCCTTGTTTTTATTTTTTGCTGCTCCTTCCAGGCCAAAAACAATCCAAATATGCAATTTAGGCTGAAGTGATCTGGGAGGCATTAGCAGGGCATCTCAGGGATCCAGCACCACAGCAATAACAAAATCTCCTTCTATACTTCCACCTCCCAGCACTTTCTATTATCATTCCCCTTTCAGCTACATCACTACGGTGTCTAGTGACATGTGGAGCCAGAGCCCTTTGGCTTAATTTGCTTACATCTCAAATGAAGTTGTGGCATGAAATGAGCAGCAGGGCAATAAACACAAAGGTATGGGTGGCCTGTATGGGTATAGCCCTTCATAACATAGCAGTGAGTTCAGGTAGCTTGGTGACTGATTAATTTCAACTAAAGTTTTCCATTAAATAAATGATACATTTATTATAGTCCTAGACTATGTACTCAAATACAGTACATGTACTGTAAATTGTCCTGTATATTTAATCAGGGCTGATGTAAGCAATTTTGGAAAAAGTCCCTCCGTCCCCACATCTCTGCACACAACAGTTTTTCACCATGCACCATTTGACATACATATCATTGTCTTACACACTATATGGTAAGTGAGTGACTAGTACTGACCAGTCACAGATAGCAGTGACATCTAATAATTTAAGTGACAATTCATGACTGCTTCTCCATGCCGGACTGATCACTATTGAATTTGCTACAGATGTCTTAATCACCTTGCAGCACATATTCACACTGCGTCTCTAAAAAATACCACAGTCACAGTACTGTACTTACTTATTTACTTTGGGGGGAACACTGTTTTTCAGGGTGCTTGGATAGTATTCTACATAGGAGAATATATACAGCACTCACTTCTTCATGCTTCAATGTATTTTGAGGGGTCATCCTCAAAAGGACTCATTAGGCAAATGTTGATAACGGTCTTAGAAACAAAACACCAAATACTTTTCAGCATCAAGTAGTGCATACTTAAAGTATAGTGACTTCTGGATAACAACTATGTTCCACACTTCTAAATAATATATACTCCTCACAATGCATCCACGCTGTTAAATTTATACTGTAACCCCTCCGTAAATTCTAATCAATATTATACTCCTTGAATAAATATTATAATTCTATAAATAGAATCAGCAAATTGAATTATAAAATGTATGGTAATCCCTTCACAATTAATTATATAATAATGAGTTATGACTAGAGATTAGCGAGCACTAAAATGCTCGGGTACTCGTTATTCGAGACAAACTTTTCCCGATGCTCGAGTGCTCGTTTCGAGTAACGAGCCCCATTGAAGTCAATGGGAGACTCGAGCATTTTTCAAGGGGACCAAGGCTCTGCACAGGGAAGCTTGGCCAAACACCTGGGAACCTCAGAAAAGGATGGAAACACCACGGAAATGGACAGGAAACAGCAGGGGCAGCATGCATGGATGCCTCTGAGGCTGCTTAATCGCACCATTATGCCAAAATTATGGGCAACAGCATGGCCATGACAGAGTGACAGAATGAAGCTAGATAGCATCTAAAACATCCAATAATTGACCCTGACACTATAGGGGACGGCATGCACAGCACCCCGCTACCACGGTCTCTACTGGGCCAAATCTCCCACATATGGTGCTTCGGATTGCGGGCAGTTCAAAAGACACACACCTGAAAGGCTCGCTACATCCTGCAACATTGCATGGCCTGGGTGAAAGCAGCAGGCAAATTGCAGGATAAAGCTAAGATGGAGGACTTTATTAAAGCCATGCTCCAGCAGCAGGAGGAGAGATCCCGCCAGCAGCAGGAAGAGTCCCAGGCTAATCGGCAGCTGCAGCAAGCCATGCTCCAGCAACAACAGGAAGAGTCCCGAGCTAATCGACAGCTGCAGCAAGCCATGCTCCAGCAGCAGGAGGAGAGGTCCCGCCAGCAGCAGGAAGAGTCCCGAGCCATGTTCCAGCTGGTGATGGAAAAGTTTTCTGGCATTTTGGCAGCACCGCAAGCAACAACTACTGAGGAGTCCCATACTGGTTTGCAAGGGTACCCGGTTGTCCAGCATTCCGCACGGGCTGCAGTG
This sequence comes from Engystomops pustulosus, assembly GCA_019512145.1. Classification (NCBI taxonomy): domain Eukaryota; kingdom Metazoa; phylum Chordata; class Amphibia; order Anura; family Leptodactylidae; genus Engystomops; species Engystomops pustulosus. Next base: position 3,617,619 of record WNYA01000013.1, read on the forward strand.
CAGAAGGCTTTACAAAAGATGACGGTGACCGACGATGTGGAGGCGTATCTCAGTGTATTCGAGCGAGTAGCTGAGCGAGAGGAGTTACCAGCTGAGCAGTGGGCAGATGTCCTGGCACCGTACCTGACAGGCGAATCGCAGAAGGCTTACTACGACCTGAGTGAAACAGAGGCCCGTGAGTACCCCCAGCTAAAGGCGGAGATTCTGGCTCGTCTTGGGGTCACCATACAAGTTCGTTCCAGCCGGGTCCACCAGTGGGCTTACTCAGAAAAATTACCCCCACGCTCCCAAATGCATGACCTGATCCATCTTGTCCGGAAGTGGCTACAACCAGAGGACTGCACCCCAGCACAGATGGTAGAGAGAGTGGTCCTCGACAAGTTCACCCGTTCTCTGCCCTCTCGGCTCCAGCGGTGGGTTGGACAGGCCGGTCCCACAAAAACTGAGGAGCTCGTGTCCCTAGTAGAGAGGTATCGGGCTACGGAGGACCTTCTACTTACCTCTCCCACACGAAGCAGTGCCAGTGACAGGGTCACCAAACCAGCTGGTAAGACTGCTACTGCGGAAAAGGGGAGACATGTCAGGTTGGGAGGGGGTTCATTGGGGGGAGTGGATACCCAGAAACCCAGTGAGGCTCGTGACAGAGGTCATGGCCGTATCCAGTGCTGGCGGTCACAATCGGTGGTCACACAGTGGAAGCCTTGCTAGACTCAGGGAGTCTGGTCAACTTTGGTTGATCCTGGACTATACAGTGGGCGGAAAGTGGGAGTGTTGTGTATACATGGGGACACTCGCGAATATCCCACTGCTGTCATCAACCTACATACACCTTGTGGTACTATTACCCATGAAGTGGGGGTGGTGGGGACCCTGTTTCATAAGGCTATTATCGGCAGAGACTTACCGGTGTTTTGGGACCTCTGGAGACGAAGACCCACCTCAGGTGCTGTTGCAGATAATGGACGTCAGGTATGTCCGGCCTTGGCCCCTGAACCCTTTGAGGCCGATGTACCCACACCAGCAGTAGGGGTGACCCCATGTGATGAATTCTCTCCCCTAGAGGTCCTAGCTGGTGAGGTCGAGGGCCACGAGGAGGTGGCCGACATGCCGGACTTTGAGATTTCCCGTGAAAATTTTGGGGCTGCACAGCTACAGGACCCTACCTTGTTTAAAGCACGGGAGAATGTTAAGGTGATAAATGGGGTACTCCAAATACCAGGGGCTGACAAAATATACCCCCGAATGGTGATTGTTGGGGAACTGTTGTACAGGGTCGACCAGATACGGGGTGAGGAGGTTGAGCAACTGGTAGTACCCCAATCTCACCGTAGGCTGGTGTTAGAGTTGGCACACAAACATGTGCTGGGAGGGCATTTAGGTGCTGAGAAGACCCGAGAGAGGATCCTGCAGCGATTTTTCTGGCCCGGGGTGTGGGAGGAGGTAAACTGGTATTGTAGCTCCTGCCCTGAGTGTCAACTTACTGCCCCGGTCTCCCACTTCAGGAGTCCTTTGGTCCCGCTACCAATCATAGAGGTGCCATTTGAACGGATTGCAATGGATCTGGTTGGCCCCATAGTCAAATCCTCAAGGGGGCACCAATACATCCTAGTTATCCTGGACTACGCTACGCGGTATCCCGAGGCGATTCCATTAAGGAACACCTCCTCCAAAAATATTGCTAGGGAGCTGTTCCAGATGTTCTCACGCACAGGCCTCCCCAAGGAAATCTTGACTGACCAGGGTACCCCATTCATGTCTAGGGTAATGAAGGAGATGTGTAAGTTACTGCAGGTAAAACAGCTCCGCACCTCTGTGTATCATCCTCAGACAGATGGCCTGGTCGAGAGGTTTAATAAGACCTTGAAGGGGATGCTAAAGAGGGTGGTCAGCAAAGATGGGAAGGACTGGGATTGTTTGTTGCCCTATTTGATGTTTGCCATACGTGAAGTTCCACAGTCCTCCACGGGTTTCTCACCCTTTGAGCTGTTATATGGCCGTTCCCCACGTGGGCTTTTGGATGTAGCCAAGGAGACCTGGGAACAGGAGAGGACCCCCCACCGTAGTGTGATAGAACACGTCTCCCTTATGCAGGACCGCATAGCGGCGGTAATGCCCCTTGTAAAGGAGCACATGACAAGGGCACAAGAGGCCCAGTGTAGGGTCTACAATAGGTCAGCCAGACTCAGGACCTTTAACCCAGGCGACAGAGTGCTAGTTCTGGTGCCCACCGTGGAGAGCAAGTTCTTGGCAAAATGGCAAGGACCATATGAGGTCATGGAGAAAGTGGGGGAGGTAACCTACAAGGTATCTCAGCCGGGGAGGAGGAAACCCGAACAGATATACCACGTGAACCTCCTAAAGCCATGGAGGGAAAGAAAGAGAGTCCCTGATGGCCATGGGAGTAGAAAAGGCATCTGTCCCCAAGAAGGGGACACCGGAGGTAGGTGTACCCGATGCCAAGGTGCCTGAAGTACGGATCTCGGAGTCCCTCTCCAGGGCCCAGATTCAGGAAGCGAAGGAGTTTGTGCTCCGAAATGTGGATGTGTTCTCTAAGTTACCGGGACGTACTTCAGTCATCAAGCATGACATCATAACCGAACCCCACATCCGGGTACACCAAAAACCCTACCGGGTCCCCGAAGCACGCCGGCTTGCCATATCCAAAGAAGTCAGGCAGATGTTAGACCTGGGGGTTATCGAGGAGTCTAAAAGTGACTGGTCGAGTCCTATTGTGTTGATTCCCAAACCTGATGGTTCCCTACGGTTCTGCAATGATTTTAGGAAGTTGAACGAGGTGTCCAAATTTGATTCTTATCCCATGCCCAGGGTTGACGAGTTGATAGAACGACTTGGACAGGCTAGTCCACCCTTGACCTGACAAAAGGGTATTGGCAGGTGCCCCTTACTGACAAGGCCAAAGAGAAGACCGCTTTTGTTACTCCTGACGGGCTTTTTCAGTACGTGGTACTCCCCTTTGGGCTACATGGGGCCCCCGCCACATTCCAGAGGTTAATGGATCTCCTGCTAAAACCTCACCGGAGATATGCCTCGGCCTACCTGGATGACATCATAGTTTATAGTACCGATTGGGAGAGTCACCTGGCCAAGGTGCAAGCAGTGGTAGACTCCCTGAGGGCAGCAGGGTTGACAGCGAACCCCCAAAAATGTGCACTGGGTCTGGAAGAGGCCCGTTACCTGGGGTACCGTATTGGGCGAGGTGTCATCAAACCCCAAGTAAATAAAGTGGAGGCGATCCAGCAGTGGCCACGACCTATGAGCAAGAAGCAAGTGAGGGCTTTCCTAGGCATAGTGGGCTATTATCGCCGATTTATCCCCGATTTTGCTACCATAGCGGCACCCCTGACTGATCTGACCAAGGGTAGCAGGGCGGTGATGGTCAAGTGGAGTGAAGAGGCTGAGGGGGCGTTTCAGCGACTTAAGACGGTTTTGTGCGAGGGACCGGTACTGATCACCCCTAACTTCACCAAGACCTTTATTGTGCAGACTGACGCTTCTGACGTGGGCTTAGGGGCTGTCCTGTCCCAAGTAGTGGAGGGTGAGGAACATCCCGTGACATTCCTGAGCCGCAAGCTCACACCCCCTGAGAAGAACTATAGTATAGTTGAGAGGGAGTGCTTGGCAATAAAATGGGCTCTGGAATCCCTGAGGTATTACTTAGTAGGGCGACAGTTTACACTAGTGACCGATCACTCTCCCCTCACCTGGATGAGTCAGGCCAAAGAGAGGAACGCCAGGGTCACAAGGTGGTTCCTAATGTTGCAGAATTTCAAATTCACGGTGGAACATCGAGCAGGAAAGCTGCATGGGAATGCCGATGCCCTGTCTCGTACCCACTGTCTGATGGCCAAAAGTGTTCGCCCCCACAGGGTCAAACAGAGGGGGAGGGTATGTGAGACACTGAAGGGGTTAACTGTGGATGGGCGGTATGTTTCCCCTAGGTTTTGCTATTATGCAAGGCCTTAGTGCTGAGGTTTGTGTCCAGCACCTTGGACACAGGTGGTGGGAACAGCCCAATTAGCCTCATAAGGCCGCTCAGCAGAGCTGAAGTTGTTGTCTCTCTGTAAGGAGGCTGGAGAGCACACAGCCCTGACCTCTGTGCCTGGAGCAGCCAAGTGATTTTGTATAGTGGTGAGTTAGTGGAACACCTGTATAGTTAGCACCCTGACGGGTAGGATTTTGTTTGTTTAATGCCTGAATGTAAAGGCTGTTTTATTTTGCTGCTGCAATAAACGCAGGCGAGACCTGTTTTGGACTGTACCTTGGTGTCACTGTCTTGAACTGCATCACAGCACCCCGCTACCACGGTCTCTACTGGGCCAAATCTCCCACATAGTGCATATGTGTTGTATATTCTGTATATCTGTGTGTATTTGCTGTGTATATTGGATGTGTAGAGTTCACTGTTAAGGGGCCCACTGAGGCTCTATCACCCAGGGGCCCACTGAAACCTGGAGGCGGCCCTGCTGGGGTGTACCGGAGGGCTAACCAAAGTTTTTCAATCTCATTCCACCTATTAAAGGCAGGTAAGGATGTCCAAGAGACTATATGCAGCACCTATGTTGTGTAATAGTACATGGTTATCTCTGGGATACCAAGACACAAATTAAGATACAGTGCGCATGCGCCAGTGCTTTCTGACAGCACCGGCTCTTGGGAGCAGTTTCACACACGCAAGGCACGTGCATTCTTCTGATCGTGACCAAACGCTGAGCGTCATGGTGCGCCGAATGGGGTAATTTGATTCGTGTAAAAATTATTTTTTGCCGAAATTGCGATTCATCTGTATGTTTAGGTCAAAATGACCATTTTAATGGTAGACTTCCTTTAACACCTTTAATGTCTGGGTTGTTTCAAATATTTACTGCCAGGAGGTTCGATACTCAGAACATATAGTAGTGGGGATAGGGGGCATACCTGACGAGTCCCATTATTTATAGTTAAGGGGGCATGGTGAGCATGAGAGAGTCGGATCTGTGCCTTAGGGGTTGCATATAGACCCCTGAGGGCCTCCACAAGTGCCGATTCAGGCGATCTTACCACCATCGTAGTCCAGCAGTCCCAGTAAATTGCCTTGCAAGGTCAACAACTTGGACAAGTCACGCCATGTTGCAGCAATGGATGGCTATTCAGCAGGAGCGTCAACTTCATGCGGTCTCTCCTGCTACTACAGTTTGTCTACCTTCCGCAGAACCTAGGCTTTATCACTTAGTGCTCCTTGCACATTGAACTTATGCCTACGCAGTTGGTATCAGAACGGTCTAAAGTGTCCTAAATCATCAGCCTCCTTTCCGGGAAGGCCCTGGCATGGGCTACTCCCCTTTGGGACTCATTTGTTGGTAATTATGCTTTTCAGTTCCGTACCCTGACTTCTGAGCCAGCCTGGAATGAAGCAGCCCTGGTCACAACATTTAAAAAGGGACTTTTTGGACAGATTAGAGACGCACTGTCTGCACATGACCTGCCATCTACCCTGAGTAGTCTCATTTCTCTAGCCACTCAGATTGACATCCGGTTTATTGAGCACTCTGAGGAACAGAGAATTGATGCCATTCCAGTTCCAGAATGCTCCAAGGTGGCATTCATTGTCAATTTGCTCTCCAGGAAGGCCCTGGCCTGGGCTACTCCTCTGTGAGATAGAAGCGATCCAGTCACGGCCACCCATACTGCATTCCTGGCTGAATTCCGGTCCTTATTCAAGGAACCCTCCTCAGCTGAAACCTGCACCAAGGAGACTCATCTGTGGGCGAATATGCTGTCAAGTTCCGCACCCAGGCTTCCGAGCTCTCCTGGAACTATGCGGCCTTGTCAGCAACTTTCAAAAAAGCACTGTCTTCACAGGTCAAAGATGCATTGGTCGCCCGTGACCTGCCGGCTACTCTGAGTGGTCTAATCACCCTGGTCACTTGGATAGACTTGCGGTTCATGGAGCATGCTGAAAAAATGCGCCATGAGCAACCGCAAGTCCGGCTCTCACGTCTGCCACGCTTGGCTCCGGTTTCCCATAGGCAGCTCCAACCTCTAGCCGCTTAGTCGGCAGTAGAGCCAATGCAAGTTGACAGAGCCTGACTCACGGCCAAGGAACGTTCCAGACGTTGTCAAGAAAACCTCTGCCTGTACTGTGCCAGTCCCAAGAAACCCCATTGGGGATTGTCCAACGTCCGGGAAAAGCCAGCACCTAGAGCTTCTGGGAGAGGCGCAGCTAGGAGTAAATTCAGCTTCTCCACGCCTGACAGTTCCTGTGCTCATCAGTGTTGGTACCAGCGCTCCTGTGCAAGTCTCAGTATTTTTGGACATCATCTACCATGGCTGTAACTCCACGCTCTGGTTCTCAACTGGAAAACTGGTGCGATCCTGCGATGGAGTCCTGAATGCCACTCACGTTGCATGGTGGTACCACTACTTGTTCTGACTTCCTCTGTGTCTCCCAAATCTCTGGAGGGTCTGCCAGCTTGTTACCTGGGCTTTGCGGGTGTTTTCTCCAAAAAACAAGCAAAGACTTTGCCACCGCACCATCCCTATGATTGCCCTGTGGATCTACTGCAAGGTGCCTCACCTCGTAGAGGCCGTGTCTACCCTCTTTCTTGAGACGGCTGCCACGTCTGAGTACATCAAGGAGAACCTGCAAAGAGGTTTTAAATGCAAGTCCTCCTCTCCTGCTAGCTCAGGGTTCTTCTTTGTCTCCAAGAAGGACAGCTCCCGACGTCCCTGTATTAACTGTTGTGGGCTGAACAAGGTCACGGTTAAAAAACGCTACCACTGCCATTGATTACAGAACTCTTTTATCGCCTGCATGGTTCCAGGGTGTCCTTAAAGCTGGATCTCCATGGTGCTTATAATCTCACCCGGATCCGTAAAGATGATGAGTGGAAGACAGCGTTTAATACCCGTGATGGCCACTTTGAGTATCTTGTGATGAAAGTTCTTGGCCGGCTCCGTGCCAATAGTCTCTAAGCCAAATTGGATAAATGTCAGTTTTACCAACGCAGCCTTCCATTCCTCGGCTAAATAATTTCGACAGAGGCCTCCAGATGGATCCTGCTAAACTGTCTGCAGTTCTACAATGGGCACGCCCATAAGGTCTGCGAGCCATATAAAGGTTCCTGGGTTCGCAAACTATTATCGGCAGTTTACTCCACATTTCTCCACTCTAGTGTCTCCCATCGTGGCACTCACCAAGAAGGGTGCCAATACCCGTGCCTGGCCTCCCGCAGCTGAAGAGACCTTCTCCAGGTTGAAGCCTGCTTTTTCCTTGGCTCCTGTGCTCACTAGGCCTGACACAGACAAAACCTTTCATCTCGAGGCGGCTGCCTCCAGCTAAAGGAGTGGGAGCGGTTCTCTCCCAGAAAGGACCAAGGGCCGAACTCTCAAATGCAGCTTCTTTTCAAAGACTTTTTCTCCCGCCGAAAGAAATTATTCGATTGGTGACAGAGAACTGTTAGCCATCAAGCTTGCTCTGGAAGAATGGCAGTATCTAGTATCCCAGTCAAGCCCGTTGGTCCTTGTTTTTCTCTCGCTTCAACCTGCTGATTCAATTCCGTCCTGCAGTTAAGAATGTTAAAGCTTGCCTCTTCTGGCAACACTGTCATCTGGGTGGTGACGGAACGGTTCTCCAAGATGTCCCATTTTCTTCCCATTCCAAGTCTTCCGTCTTCTCCTTGGCCTGCCAGTTTGTTCTTCAAACATATCTTCCGGCTGTATGGACTTCCGCTGCACATCGTGTCTGACCAAGGTGTCCAGTTTGTGTCCAAGGTATTCTGGTATTCCTTGACAAATCAGCTGCAAGTTAACCTTGACTTTTCTTCTGCCTACCACTCTCAGTTAAATGGCCAAGTAGAAGTGGTGAACCAGACTTTAGGTTGTTACCTCCGCCACTTCGTCTCAGCCCGTCAAGATAACTGGGCTGACCTGCTACCATGCTACCTCTGATGTCCCTGTGGTAGAGGAACTGGTGCAGTCTATTTGGAACCAGACCCGCCAGTCTCTTCTTCGAGCCACGGATCGCATCAAGAACCAGGCTAATAAGAAACGTCAAGCTCCCCCTATCTTCTTCCCGGGTGACAAAGTGTGGTTATCTTCCAGATAAGTACGGCTGAGGATACCCAGTTACAAGCTTGGTCCCCTCTCCATGCTCCCACACAGCCTAGGACCCACGTGCGTACCCGCTCCCTAGCACTCAAAGATTTAAAGGTCCAGTGCACAGGTGATTGGCGCTGGACACTTTGGGGTCTGCTATTTAATCCGGCGGCTCCCATCATTCCCTGCCGGATCTTCAAGCCATGCCTGTGAAGTGAAAGCTCCTCTATGTTCCGTTTCTGCCTTCCTGTATTCTGTTCCTGCATTCCTGTTTTCCATTCCTGTGTTTGTCTATTCCCGTGTTTCTGCAGTGAGTTCCAGTGTTCCTTCCAGTGCTGTTCTTCTGCTGCCACCCCGGGCTCGGACTGTGTTCTGCATTGCCACTGCGGGCTAGTCACACCTGTGGAAGGACCTGGTGGCACCCTGCCGCAGCAAGACCATCCCGCTTTGCGGCGGGCTCTGGTGAAGACCAGGTGCCACTTAGACTCCGGTCCCAGGTGTCGGCTAGTACCATCTGCTACGGTGGTCCAAAGGGTCCACAGACCCAGAAACCTGACAGAATCCATTCCAGATGGAGGTTGACACCTCCTCAGTGGGAGCTGGAGCGGTGCTCACCCGGAGAGGGCCCAAGGGCTGAAGTCTCACCTGTTGGTTCTTTTCTAAGATTTTTTCCTCTGCAGAGAGGAATTACTCCATAGGAGACCGATAATTACTGGCCATAAAACTGGCCTTAGAAGAGTGGCGCTATCTTCTGGAGGGAGCTCACTTTACAGTCTGCATATGTACTGACCACAAGAACCTCCTTTATCTTCAGACTGCTCGGCACCTCAATCCACGACAAGCCCACTAGTCACTCTTCTTCTCCCGCTTCAATTTCTTGATCCACTTCCGACCAGCAGAAAAGGCTGATGCCCTTTCTTGTGCCTCGGATATCATTGGGGAAGAATCGGCTCCTCGGCATGTCATTCCTCCTGAGAGACTGGTTGTTGCGGCTCCAGTGGACCTTCAGCAGCTACCTCCTGGCAAGACCTACGTCCGACCTGCTATTCGGAAGAGGATACTAACTTGGGGACATTGCTCATGTGTGGCTGGGCACCCTGGGGTGCAATGCTTTGTCGCCCTCATTTCCAGTTTCTACTGGTGGCCTGATCTGGTCAAGGTTTTTACGGGATTTTGGGGCTCCTGCCATTGTTGTGCCTTAAACAATCCATCTCAAGTCTACCGGTCTTCTTCTGCCGTAGCTGATACCCAGTTTCCTGGCCATGGCCATGGACTTTATTACAGACCTTCCACCTTACTCTGGTTATACCGTCATCTGGGTGGTAACGATTCTCAAAGACGTCCCACTTTGTTCCTCTTCCAGGTCTGCCATCCACGCCTTCCTGCATATATTCCGGCTTCATGGACTACTTCTGCACATAGTCTCAGACTGTGAGGTCCAGTTTGTTTCCAAGTTCAGGCAGTTGGTGTAGTCAACTACAAGTTAAGCTGCATTTTTTTTCTGCATACCATCCTCAGTCTAATGGACAAGTCGAAACAGTTAATCAGATTCTTGGCTTTTATCTACTGCCTTTTGTATTTGCCTGTCAGGACAACTGGTCCACTCTGTTGCCATGGGCAGAGTTTTCTCTTACAACTCCTTGGACTCTGAATCTGCAGGGTCTGCTCCCTTCTTCACCCATGCCCTCCCCTTCCGGTGCCCTCGGATGTTCCAGCTGTGGAAGAGTTGGTCAAAGATCTTAAGTCTATCTGGGATAAGAACTGATTCTCTTTGCTACAGGCGTCTGCTTGAACCAAGACCCACGCCGACAAGAAACACAGGCCTCCTCCCATCTTCTCTCCTGGTGACAAAGTGTGGCTGTCTCCAGGTGTGTCCAGCTGAAGATCCCTTGCTACAAACTGGGTTCACGTCTCCTGGGCCCATTCGACGTGCTGCAGCATATTAATCCTGTGGCGTATAAGCTCCACCTTCCTCCCACAATGCGCATCCTGAACTCCTTCTGTGTATCTCTCCTAAAACCAATCATCCTGAACCGCTTCTCCCAGCAAGTTCCTTCTGACTCCACTGATGTCTTTGAGGTAAAGGAGGCTCTGGACATGAAGATGGTGAGAAGTAAGCAGTTCTTTCTTGTTGACTGGAAGGGGTTCGGGCCTAAAGAGAGGTCTTGGGAGCCCGAGGACAATATCCTGGACTGTGGTCTCCTGCAGGCCAAATGGGAGGGGGGGGGGGGGTACTGTCACCGGAGCTCCGACGGCCCTCGCCTTGGGTCACGGGCTCACCCGTGCTCCTTCTGCATCCTAGCACACCAGCGGTCCAACTCACCCATCCTCGTTCCTGGTCCGCCACGCGCCCCCGCCTTTTAGGGCGCGCACGCGTTGGCTCCCAAAGATTTAAAGGGCCAGCACACCATTGATTGGTGCTGCCCATTCCTGGAATCCATGATAAGCGAATCTCTTCCTGAACACCCCAACAGATCTTTGTGGCTCATGCCTGAGAGAAAGCTTGTTCCCTATGCCTTGCGACTGTTAACTGAATTGCCTTTGTGACCCCGTTTCCTTTCCTGACTCTACTGCCTGCCTTGCTCCTGACTCCAATCCTGTGTCGCCTGTCCTTACCTCCTTCCTGTCCCCTAACACGATTTTGTCTCACGATTCTGTACTTCGCCTTGGCCGCCACCACGGACAAAATTGTTCCTGTGGAGCGACCTAGTGGTACCACCCTGCAGCGAGTCCAACCCATTTTGCGGCAGGCTCTGGTGAAAACCGGGTGCCAAAGCTTTCTCTAAGGCCACTTAGACTCTGCTCCCAGATGTCGGCTTACGTCATCATCCGCGGTGGTACAGAGGGTCCACTACCACTGATCCTGACAATGTCATTATCACACTGCCCTGAAAAGGGCAATTATTTTTAGCTGTCTCTCACAGCCCTCTCTCCCTATCTGCCCTCAAAAGGGCAATGATAAAATTATTAAAGCTCTATTATGTCCCTCACTGACCCTTCAGGTGCAGCCTTTCCCTAGCTCTCTTAGCTGGCCTAGGTGCAGCCTCTCCCTAGCTGGATGTATTGCAATCAACTGTTTGCTGGCTTTTCCCCTGTGTGATGTCTGACAAGACTTGAATTATTGCTACAATGATAATAATCTTTATTCATATAGTGCCATCAAATTCTGTAGAAATAATAGGGGACATATACAAATATATTACATTATAAACAGTCATATGGAACAATAAGAGTGAGGGCCCTGCTCGCAAGAACTTACATTCTATGAGGATGAGGGGGTGACACAAGCTTACATTCTATGAGGATGAGGGGGTGACACAAGCTTACATTCTATGAGGATGAGGGGGTGACACAAGAGCTTACAGTCTATGGGGAGGAGTAGGTGACACAAGAGCTTACAGTCTGAGGATGAGGGGGTGACATAAGAGGTATAAGAGCTTGTATAATGGTCCAGCCGTTATTTATAAGGGAACAGTATAAAATAAATGAATAAATAAAAAATTCTGCTGCTTGCACCTGCCATCAGCCGCATCTTATATAAAAGGTCCAAGGTGAAAGTGACTGCAGAGAAGCCTAGGCCTTGGTATATATCTGGTGTTTGCTGGATAAACGACGGGAGGAGGACATAGGATGAATTAGTAAAGAGAGAGTTGACATTTCATGCAGTTAGGTTTTAAGAGCACAGTTGAAATTTTGGAGGGTGTATATTAGTCTAAGTGTCTGGGAGAGGGTGTTCACGAGAATTGGTGCGGCTTTGTAGAAGTCCTGGAGACGTGAGTGAGAGATTCAAATTAAGGTAGAGATTAGTCTAATATCACTGGCAGATCGAAGAGCAGGGGAAGGGTGATGGACTGAGATGAGAGAAGATAAATAGGGGGTGCAGCATTATGCTGAGCTTTGTGGATGAGGGTTATTTTATTAAACTAAATTCTGAAGAAGACAGGCAGCCAGTGCAGTGACTGGTACATACTGGAGGCTTCTGTGTAGCGTTTGGTCTGAAAGACGAGCCTGGCTGCCGTATTAAGAATAGATTGTAGAGGAGAGAGTTTAGTGAGTAGAAGATGATTAGTAGGGAGTTACAGTAGTCTAGCCAGGAGCGGTTGAGAGCAACAATTAGCATTTTAGAAGTTTCAGAAGGTGGGCCTGAGTTAGGAGAGATCTCCTTCTGCTTGCTGCAGGGGACAAAGAGAAGAGACAGAAGATGCTTCAGAGATTTATTAGAAGTTATTTCTTGCTTCAAAACAGAACACTGAGATGAGTTACTATAATTACATAAAGGATAAAGGGTGTTAGTGGTGTACAGAGGCGAGTGAAGAAATGAGGCATTGATGTGGAGAGTTTATACTGGTGGAATAGATGGACAGTAGGCAAGTAAAACAACCATAGCAAACAGAAAGAAAATGGAAAACATTTTTAAACAAACATAATTCTTTATTTTTCCCTGCCGTCTCCTGCCCTAACTGCAATGTATAACTGCAGCAGCAGAAACTACAAGATTTCCCACATTCAGAACCTGTAAATGGTTTCTTCCCTTTGTGAATTATACCCCACATACTAAACATGAGAATAGCATCTAGCCGGTGTGAATTCTCTGATGTTTAACAAGATCTGATTTTTGGGTAAAACATTTCCCACACTCTGAACATGAAAATGGCTTCTCCCCAGTGTGAAATCTCTGATGTTTAACAAGATTTGATTTCTCATTAAAACATTTCCCACATTCTGAACATGAAAATGGCTTCTCCCCTGTGTGAATTCTTTGATGATTGACCGTAGTAACTTGTATTTATGGTTAAAAGATTTCCCACATTCTAAACATGTAAATGGCTTCTCCCCAGTGTGAATTCTTTGATGTTTAACAAGATCTGATTTTTGGGTAAAACATTTCCCACATTCTGAACATAAAAATGGCTTCACCCCTGTGTGAAATATCCGATGTTTATCAAGATTTGATTTCTCATTAAAACATTTCCCACATTCTGAACATGAAAATGGCTTCTCCCCTGTGTGAATTCTTTGATGATTGACAAGAAATGATTTATGGTTAAAAGATTTCCCACATTCTAAACATGTAAATGGTTTCTCCCCAGTGTGAATTCTCTGATGTCTAACAAGAGCTGAATTATCAGTGTATTTTCCCCCACATTCTGAACATGACAATAGGTTCTCGCCAGTGTGAATTCTCTGATGTCTAACAAGATTTGATTTCTCAGTAAAACATTTCCCACATTCTGAACATGAAAATGGCTTCTCCCCAGTGTGACTTCTCTCATGTCTAACAAGAGTTTTTTTGTGGATGAAACATTTCCCACATTCTGAACATGAGAATGGCTTCTCCCCAGTGTGAATTCTCTGATGTTTAAGAAGATCTTGCTTTAGGATAAAACATTTCCCACATTCTGAACATGAAAACGGCCTCTCCCCAGTGTGAATTCTCTGATGGTTAATAAGATCATATTTTCTTACAAAACATTTCCCACATTCTGAACATGAAAATGTCTCCCCAGTGTGAATTCTCTGATGTTTAACAAGACATGATTTTCGGATAAAACATTTCCCACATTCTGAACATGAAAACGGCCTCTCCCCAGTGTGAATTGTCTGATGTGCAACAAGTTGTTTTTTTTGGCTAAAATGTTCCCCACATTCTGAACATGTAAATGGCTTCTCCCCAGTGTGAATTCTTTGATGTATAACAAGATCTGATTTGCGGCTAAAATATTTACCACATTCTGAACATAAGAATCGCTTCTTTTCTGTGTGAATTAGTTGTTGTCCAATATCTGATTTCTGGATTACATCTCCTTTCCCAGTCTGTGATGATGAAAAAGATGGGTCAAATAACAAAGAAACAGGTGGAGGACCATTGCTGTGTAGTGCTGAGGATGGATCTCTCTCTTCATATGCATCTCCTGTGACCTCAATTTCTTCTACTTTAGAATCTGAAGATATCAGACATCCCTCTGATCTCCTGCTGCAGTTATCTGCCAAGAAAACATAAAATGTTATAATATTCTGATATTTTATAGATTCCCTTTCTAGGTTGCTGAAGATCTTCCAATCCTTCCTGACCCGAGCTCGTTTTTAGAAAGATCAGAGCTCAGTAAATTTGTGTTGCGCAAAGGGCCGAGTAATATACTTTATCCATTACCAGCCTCAGGTGGAAGGTGTTTCTTCTGTTGTAACAAACAGAACCCAGGAGATGTTATAGATCTGAGCCAAAACGTAAACCACTTCCTGGATAGTTCTATAATAAAGCACCTTGAACTTTTCTTCAACTTTCCCAATTTTTGGGAAAGTGGCATCACTGACACAGACTAAGAAAAAGTTACAAATCTTGGCATAAAAATAGAAATGCAAACAGAAATGTTTGATAAACTAATACTTTAACCCTTTAAGGGTCTTCCACTTTTAGAAAATAATTTATATTGTTTGTATAAGGAAAAGTTATACAATTTTCCAATATACTTTCTGTATAAATTCCACAGGGCATTCTAGATCTCTGCTTGCTGTCCTGCTATAGAACGCTTCTGTGTTTACTTCCAGTGCATAGAAATCTGTTCATGGTCATGTGATGTCACACAGACGCATTAGGCATTATTGGAGAAAGTAATAAGGGCTATATGATAACAGCTCACACACCTGAGTGTCCATTATGGGCAGATTTATATCCACTGGAAGTAAACACAGAAGCTATCTATAGCAGGACAGCAAGCGGAGATCTAGAAAACAGCAAGGAATTGATACATAAAGTATATTGAAAAATTGTATAACTTTTCCTTACACGAACAACACCAATTATTTGCTGAAAGTGGACAACCCATTTAAGGCCCAGACCCATTTTTGTAATGTGACATTTGTCGCTTTATGATGAACATTTTAACCCCCTACTGATGTGCACCAATATAGCATGGCACTAGGGTACTTGATTATATGCCAGGTCACGATCAGAGCCGGCAACATACAGCAGCCCCGAACTCTGTGCTATCTGCTCTAGGTGTCGCCCCTGCCTCCATGTAGGACCCGGCTGTAATCCAAACTTCCAATGGATAGAAATCTGTCCATGGTCATGTGATGTCACACAGACGTATTAGGCATTATTGGAGAAAGTAATAAGGGCTATATGATAACAGCTCACACACCTGAGTGTCCATCATGGACAGATTTATATCCACTGGAAGTAAACATAGAAGCTATCTATAGCAGGACAGCAAGCGGAGATCTAGAAGACCGCAAGGAATTGATACAGAAAGTATATTAAAAAATTGTAAAACTTTTCCTTACACGAACAACACCAATTATTTGCTGAAAGTGAACAACCCCTTTAAGGCCCAGACCCATTTTTGTAATCTGACATGCGTCGCTTTATGCTCTAGGTGTTGCCCCTGCCTCCATGTAGGACCCGGCGATAATTCTATGAGTATGTGCAGTATGCTCAGTGTATTATACGAGACATCTGTATTCAGAGGCGGGAGAAAATAGGCTCGCAAGACGAACCAGTATCTCTCTAAAAGACAAATCATCCTGAACCGCTTCTCCTAGCACTGTCACTCTGACTCCAATGATGTATTGAGGTAAAGGAGGCTCTGGACATGAAGGGTGAGAAGTAAGCAGTTTCGTTCTTGTTGAATGGAAGGGGTTCGGGCCTAAAGAGAGGTCTTGGGAGCCGAGGGACAATGATCCTGGACTGTGGTCTCCTGCAGGCCAAATGGGAGGGGGGGGGGTACTGTCACCGGAAGCTCCGACGCCCTCGCCTCCTGGGTCACGGGCTCACCCGTGCTCCTCTTGCATCCTAGCACACCAACGCACGCGTTCCAACTACCATCATCCTCGTCTGGTCCGCCAGGGCCCCCGCTTTTAGGGCGCGCACGCGTTGGTCCCAAAGATTTAAAGGGCCAGCACACCATTGATTGGTGCTGCCCATTCTGGAATCCATGATAAGGAATCTCTTCTGAACACCCCAACAGATCTTTTGTGCTCATGCTGAGAGAAGCTGTTCCCATGCCTTGCGACTGTTTGTGAATTGCCTTTGTGACCCCGTTTCCTTTCCTGCTCTACGCCTGCCTTGACCTTTGTTGCTCCTGACTCCAATCCTGTGTCGCCTGTCCTTACCTCTTCCTGTCCCCTAACACGATTCTTTGTCTCACAATTCTGTACTTCGCCTTGGCCGCCAACACGGACAAAATGTTCCATGTGGAGCGACCTAGGTGGTACCACCTGCAGCGAGTACCCAAACCATTTGCGGCAGGCTCTGGTGAAAACCGGGTGCCAAAGCTTTCTCTAAGGCCACTTTAGATCTGCTCCCAATGTCGGCTTACGTCATCATCCGCCGGTGGTACAGAGGGTCCAATACCACTGACCTGACAATGTCACTATCAACACTGCCCTGAAAAGGGCAATTATTTTAGCTGTCTCTCAAAGCCCTCTCTCCTATCTGCTCAAAGGGCAATGATAAAATTATTAAAGCTCTATTAGTCCTCACTGACCCTTCGCGGCAGCCTTTCCCTAGCTCTTTAGCTGGCCTAGGTGCAAGCCTCTCCCTAGCTGGATGTATTGCAATCAACGTTTGCGGCTTTTCCCCTGTGTGTGTCTGACAAGAATTGAATATGCTACAATGATAATAATCTTTATTTTATAGTGCCATCAAAATTCTGTAGAAATACTAGGGACATATCACAATATATTACATTATAAACAGTCATATGGAACAAAAGTGAGGCCGCTCGCAAGAACTATTCTATGAGGATGAGCCGGGTGCACACAACTTCACTTCTATGAGGATGAGGGGTGACACAGAGCTTACCTCATCATGGGAGGAGGACGGTGACACAAGAGCTTACATCTGAGGATGAGGGGGTGAACTAAGAGGTATAAGGCTTGTATAATGGTCAGCCGTTATTTATAAGGGAACAGTAATAAAATAAATGAATAATATACACAATTCTGCTGCTTGCACCTGCCATCAGCGCATCTTATATAAAAGTCCAAGGTGAAAGTGGGACTGCAGAGAACCCGTAGGCCTTGTATATATCTGGTGTTTGCTGGATAAACGCAGGGAGGAGGACATAGGATGAATTAGTAAGAGAGAGTTGACATTTCATGCAGTTAGGTTTTAGAGCCCCGTTGAAATTGGAGGTGTATATTAGGTCTAAGTGTCTGGGAGAGGGGTTCACGAGAATTGGTGCGGCTTTGTAGAAGTCTGGAGACGTGAGTGAGAGATTCAAATTAAGGTAGAGATTGTCTAATATCACTGGCAGATCGAAGAGCAGGGGAAGGGTGATGGACTGAGATAGAGAGAAGATAACTAGGGGGTGCAGCATATGCTGAGCTTTGTGATAGGGGTTATTTTATTTAAACTAAATTCTGAAGAAGACAGGCAGCCAGTGCAGTGACGGTACATACTGGAGGCTTCTGTGGAGCGTTTGGTCTGAAAGACGAGCCTGGCTGCCGTATTAAGAATAGATTGTAGAGGAGAGAGTTAGTGAGGAGACAGATGATGTAGGGAGTTACGTAGTCTAGCCAGGAGCGGTTGAGAGCGCACACAATATAGCATTTTAGAAGTTTCGAAGGTGGGCCTGAGTAGGGAGATTCCTTCTGTTGCTGCAGGGGACCAAGAGAGAGAAGAAGATGCTTCAGAGATAGTAGACGTTTCTTGCTTCAAAACAGAACACTGCAGATGAGGTACTATAATTACATAAAGGATAAAGGGTGTTAGGGTGTACAGAGGGAGTGAGAAATGAGCATTGATTGGAGAGTTTATACTGGTGAAAATGGACAGTAGGCATAAACAACCATAGCAACAGTAGAAAATGGAGAAACATTTTTAAACATTTTCAAATCATAATTCTTTATTTCTCCTGCGTCTCCCTGCCCTAACCAGCAATGTATACTGCAGCAGCAGAAACTACAAGATTCCACATTCAGAACCTGTAAATGGTTTTCTTCCTTTGTGAATTATTAATACCCCACATACTAAACAGAGAATAGCATCTAGCCGGTGTGATTCTTGATGTTTAACAAGATCTGATTTTTGGGTAAAACATTTCCCACACTCTGAACATAAAATGGGCTTCTCCCCTGTGTGAAATCTCTGTGTTTAACAGAATTGATTTCTCATTAAAACAATTTCCCACATTCTGAACATGAAAAGGCTTCTCCCTGTGGAATTCTTTGATGATTGACCGAAACTGATTTATGGTTAAAGATTTCCCACATTCTAACATGTAAATGGCTTCTCCCCATTGTAATTCTCGATGTATAACAAGATCTGATTTTGGGTAAAACATTTCCCACATTCTGAACATAAAAATGGGCTTAAACCCTGTGTGAAATATCCGATTGTTTACAAGATTTGATTTCTCATTTAAAACATTTCCCAATTCTGAACATGAAAATGGTTCTCCCCTGTGTGAATTCTTTGATGATTGACAAGAAATGATTTATGGTTAAAAGATTTCCCACCATCAAACATGTAAATGGGTTCTCCCCAGTGTGAATTCTCTGATGTTAACAAGAGCCGAATTCAGTGTATTTTCCCCACATTCTGAACATGACAATAGGTTCGCCTAGCCAGTGTGAATTCTATGGTCTAAAAGATTTGATTTCCAGTAAAACATTTCCCACATTCTGAACATGAAAATGCTCTTCCCAGTGTGACTCTCTCATGTCTAACAAGGTGTTTTTGTGGATGAAACATTCCCACATTCGAACATGAGAATGGCTTCTCCCCAGTGTATTCTCTGATGTAAGAAGATCTTGTCTTTAGGATAAAACATTTCCCACATTCTGACATGAAAACGGCCCTCTCCCCAGTGTGAATTCTTGATGGTTAATAAGATCATATTTTACACAAACATTCCCACATTCGAACATGAAAATGCTCTCCCAGTGTGGAATCTCTCTATGTTACAAGACAGATTTCGGATTAAACATTTCCACACTTCTGAACATGAAACCGGCTCTCCCCAGTGTGAATTGTCTGATGTGCAACAAGTTGTTTTTTTGGTATAAATGTTTTCCCCACATTCTGAACATGTATGGCTTCTCCCCAGTGTGAATTCTTGATGTATAAACAAGATCTGATTTGCGGCTAAAATATTTACCACATCTTGAACATAAGATCGCTTCTTTTCTGTGTGAATTAGTTGTTGTCAATATCTGATTTCTGGATTAACATTCCTTTCCCAGTCTGTGAGAGAAAAAGATGGGTCAAAAAACAAAGAAACAAGTGGAGTACCGATGCCTGTTCTTTTCTCTGTGTATCGTGCCCTGAGGATCGGAATCTCTCTCTCTCATCATGCATCTCCTGTGACCTCAATGTCTGTCTACTTTGAATCTGAAGATATCAGACATCCCTCTGTAATCTCCTGCTGCAGTTATGCAGAAAAAATAAAATGTTTATAATATTCTGATATTTTAGATCCCTTTCTAGGGTGCTGAAGATCTTCCAATCTTCTCGACCGAGCTGTTTTAGAAAGATCAGAGCTCAGTAAATTTGTGGTTGCGCAAAGGGCCGAGTATATACTTTATCCATTACCAGCCTCAGTGGAAGTGTTTCTTCTGTGTACAAACAGACCCGGAGATGTTATAGATCGAGCCAAAAAGTAAACCCCATTCCGGATAGTTCTATAATAAGCCCCTGGGGTTCTCTTGACTTTTCTTCAACTTCCCATTTTTGGGAAAGTGGCATCACTGACACAGACTTACGAAAAAGTTACAATCTTGGCATAAAAATAGAAATGCAAACAGAAATGTTTGAATAAACTAATACTTAAACCCTTTAAGGGTCTTCCACTTTTAGAAATAATTATATTGTTTGTATAAGGAAAGATATACATTTTCCAATATACTTTCTGTATCAACTCCCACGGTGGCATTTAGATCTCTGCCTTGCTGTCCTGTTATAGAAAGCTTCTGTCTTTACTCCAGTGATAGAAATCGTCCATGGTCATGTGATTGTCACACAGACGCATTAGTGCATTATTGGAGAAAGTAATTAGGGCTATGATAACAGCTCACACACATGGTGTCATCATGGAGATTTATATCCATTGGAAGAACACAGAAGCTATATATAGCAGGACAGCAAGCGGAGATCTAGAAAAACAGCAAGGAATTGACCATAAACAAGTATATTGAAAATTTGTATAACTTTTCCTTTACCACGCACCACACCAATTATTTGCTGAAAGTGGACAACCCATTTAAGGCCCAGACCCATTTTTGTAATGTGACATTTGTTTCGTTTATGATGAACATTTTAACCCCTACACCCCTCCTTCTGTTGCACCAATATAGCATGCACTAGGGTACTTGATTATATGCCAGGTTCACGATCAGAGACCGGCCAAATACAGCGCCCACGAATCTGTGCTATCTGCTCTAGGTGTCGCCCCTGCCTCCATGTAGGACCCGGCTGTAATCCAATGAGAATGTGCAGTATGCTCAGTGTATTATACGAGACATCTGTATTGCACTGTGTAAGCTCTATATCAGCTTGAACAAGCAATCAGAAGATCACTTGTTCAAGCCAACCTGTCATTAACTTGCACCAACTCTGTGGCGAGCTGCTGCCCTGTCCTTCTTAGACATCTCGCTCATCACAGGGCACGC
The DNA here is from genome assembly GCA_019512145.1 of Engystomops pustulosus. Taxonomy (NCBI): domain Eukaryota; kingdom Metazoa; phylum Chordata; class Amphibia; order Anura; family Leptodactylidae; genus Engystomops; species Engystomops pustulosus. The sequence continues at coordinate 3,638,325 of WNYA01000013.1, forward strand.
GAGCAGCTGACGTTGTGGGTACACCTTGTCCCCACTCGGCTCAACACAGCTCTTAACGGCAATGTTTGATCCTTAACCACTATAATGTGGAAATTTCAGAAATCCGTTTGGGACTCTCAACTGAGTGATGTCTGGAGGGTCCTTCACCCACTTAGTCTCGAGACTATACCTACTACTCCCCTACCCACCATTCGTACAGCCGGTTAGATATGTTTTTTATAAGTCATCATGCTCTTACTTGAAGACCAGAGTCTTCTATAGCTCGCTCCCTGTGGTCAGCTCACTAACTGATCTCTCTCACTATAGATGTCCCTGCCCTTGCTTATTTACTTGGCATTGGCGCCTTACTAACAATCTTCTCAAGAACTTTGCCTGACAAATCTCCGGCGGAAGATTGCTGAGGTTATTACTATACACTCAGGACTCAGCCATCTCGTCCTATACAATGGGAGACCCTGAAGGGTATTCTCCAATTAAAGTTGACCAAGCACGGAGCTCGTTTGAAGCAGGAGAGGTCAACCAAGACCATGAATCTTTTGTCTAAAATCTAGAACAGGATCATGATGGGTCTTTGGAAGTTCTGAACAAGCTGTTAAACACTCGTGAGGAGCTGTAAGAGCTTTTGAACCAGATGAGGTCGACCTATTGCTAGATACCTCCACCCTCACTTGACTGCTACTTATATACCCCACCAATTGGACCAGATGACTTGTGACCCACATGCAATACACATTACTTTTCAGACGTATTACTTCGAATTATACAACCTCCAAGGACCCTCGTCAGAATCTCTCTCAGGTAGAGCACGGGACAGAATAGAGGCATACGTCCAGGACGCAGCTCTCCCTAATATGTCAAACGAGGGTGGAGAGACATTACAGTCGAATTTTATCGAACCAGAAGTGTTGGAGGCTCTTAAATCTACTACAGCACTCAAATCTCTGAGCCTGGATGCTTTCACCCCTCATTTCTAGAAGGGCCTTAATGCCGAGCTAGCCCCTCTGTTAACACACATGTTCAACTCCATCTTCGTATCTGCTCCCCTTCTGCACCAGTCCTTACAAGTCATAGTTATCCCTAAACCTGAGAAGGATCACCTTATCTCTGTCATTAACGTTGATATTAAATTGCTCTCTATGTTAATGGGTAACTGGTTGGGGTTGGGGTTGCTCTATTACCCACAATGACAAGGTGGGCTTCATGCAGGGGAGGGAGGCTCTGGACACAAACTTTGTTGCATGTGTGTCGGCCTAAATTAACCAAGCAGCAGCTGTGTTTAATGTCAATAGACGCAAGGAAGGTCTTTGACAGTGTGCACTGGGGGTTCCTCTGGACCTCTCTGTCACAGATCAGGAACGGTCCCTGATTTTTGAGGACACTTTATTTAGGTCCTAAGGCACAGGTCCAAATGAATGGCATTATGTCAGATCCCTTCCCTATTAAAATTGGCACCTGTAAAGGCTGTCCTCTGTCCCCCTCCTATACATACTGGCCATGGAACACCTGGCTGCGGCCCTTCCGAAAAACAACCACAGTGTTCATGGTCTTCAAGTGAGCTCCCAGCTGTCCTGGAGGAGTCAGGAAACTTGGTCAAGCTCTCAAAGTGCGAGGTATTAAATGTTTTTCTCCCTTGAACAGAAGCTCGCCACTTATCCCCCCAGTTCCCCTTTAATTGTCGGGACTCCCCTATCAGCTATCTAGGTATCCATATTCTGGTAGACCGGTCACTTCTTTACCCATTAAATTACAAGCCCCTTACAGACCTGACACAATATAAGAGCCACCACCTGTCTTGGTTTGGTCGAATGAATGTTCACAAACTGGACATACTGCCTCGATCCCTGTATCCGTACCAGACTCTCCCAATCCGTCTTCCAAGTTCTTTTCTTCTCAAACCTTCGCTCAACATTTTGGCGGTTCATTTGGTGAGGGGGGGGTCCTCCGCAATAGTTCTTGTTACAAGCAACGGGTTGTGAACCCACTGTGCTATCTAACTGGTTTGACTTTGGGCCACACATTAAGGGTGTTATCCCTGGACCTCTGTGGTATTTACCCATTTACCACTACACAAGGATATGGACTTTGCTGCAGAGAGATCGCAAGGCCAATTGTGGTGGTTTCAGTGTAGATAGCAGCTGGCACAGAGACACCGGTATGTGGTACCAAGGGGTCAGGCAGAGCAGGTAGTAAAAGTCAGTCCAAGTCGAGGCAGGCAGCGAACAAGCAGAAACGTAGACAAGCAGAGGGTCGTGGCAGCCAGCACAGGTTCAGAATACAAGCCGGGTCAGCTACCAATGAATACAGAGCAGAAACAGAGTTGGAGGACGAGTCGGGATCCAGAGGTCGCATTAACGCCTCACCAAGTGTCATATATGCATGATGAGGTGCAATTACCCCCTAAATAATTGCTACGCTGAAAAGTATGTGATAGGATCGGAGTTAGTGGATCCTCTGGACCACCGTGGATAATGACGTAAGCCGACACCTAGGTCTAGAGTCTAAGTGGTTTTCACCAGAGCCCGCCGCAAAGCGGGTTGGACTTGCTGTGGCATGGTACCACCAAGTCGTTCCAGAGATGTGATTTTGTCCGCGGTGGCAGCCAAGGTGTAGTACAGAATCGTCAGGCAAACTCGTGGTCGGGACAGGCTGGAGGGTGAGACAGGCAGCACAGGATCAGAGTCGGAGGCATAGCGGTAGGTCAGGACAGGCAGCACGGAATAGAATTAAGGTCACAACGGGAAATTCGGATAATCGCAAAGGGCATGCAACAAAGCTTTCTCTTGGGCAAAAAAGCACAATGATCCGGCAGGGGACACAGGAAGCAGCTGGGAATTTATCTGGGAATGTGGCAAGCCAGCAGCAATTACTAGCGCACTGGCCCTTTAAATTTTTGCAAGCCCCAGAGACGGGGTTGCGCACGCCAGACCGCGGGAGCCCCAGAGACCACCACTGGAGCCAGGAGAGGAGAGTTCTCTCCGGGGACACATGAAGGTACACGGTGACTGTACTCCCCTTCGACCTCCTCTATGAAGTAGAGCACGGTCCAGGATGTTGTCCTCGGGCTCCCAGGATCTCTCTGTGGGCAAACGCAACATCTCCCCTGCCTTCTGTTTATTGATCAGTGAAGCTTTGGCCAGTTAGGTAATGTTGCCACTCGCCGAAGCTCCAGTGATCTATTTCTCTTTAGCCTGCATCTGCTCTGTGCTCACTAGTGCTGCCTTAGAGAGACAGCAGCAGGTCAGTGCCCGCCCCTCCTCCCCTGCAGCCCAGGAACACAAGGAGAGTGAGGCAGAATGGCCACAGCTGCAGGTAAGTACAGATAAGTTATAGGTGCAGTCACTCAGTAGGAGGGAGGAGGGCAGGAGCAGCTGAGTACAGATAAGTTATAATTTTAGTCACTTAGTAGGAGAGAGGGGGGGCAGGAAGAATGACAGCTGTCCATGGCCACATATATACTGCCCTTGGCCCGGATCTCTTGTCGCTGTGCGATGCTGCCAGTGACACCGGGGTGCACTACATTGCCCTCACTGACAGCATGGCACAGGTGCCCAGAGATCCGGACCAAGGGAAGTGTATATGTGTGGCCAAAGATGGCTGTCATATGGGGTGATCCAAAATTCACCTGCCTGGTTCCACCCTACAATACACACTGTACCCTACACTCCCTGCAAAATTGGATTCCCCAATCCTTCATATTGCCCCTGCTATTAACAATATTTGAGCAGCTAAAGCATCATAGCCCTCACCCCTGCTCAGAACTACTGTCAATGTAAGGATGTAACATTAATCAGAATATGGAGGTAATAATTATACAGCAGAAAATTCCTCACTGTAGGGCGGCGATATTTCTCACTGTATTTGCTCCTGCCTAGTGATATTATTGGTGATGTTGGTCTTTCTATGGTGCTCTGTTTATTATCAGTATGATGATATTTATCTTGTTGTACTAGTAATGGTCATCATGCAGCAGTATTATATGTACCTTATAGAGTGGTAATGTTGGTAATATTAGGCTAAATAGTCGTGTTGGCACTTTGCGATAATTACATGGACTTTGGTTTGCACTTTGATCATTTGGTCTCTAAAAGGTTTCGCCATCACTGCCCTATACCACTGCACTGGGTGCTAAGAGTTTACATTTAGAAGGTGATACTCTTGTGCTTTTAGTAGATCTAGTATATGTTCATACTGACCTGGCAGCTCCGTCTCTTCCATCACGGCCCCGGGGATCAGTATTCCTGCAGGAGACACAGAGACTGAATTCCTTCTTTCCATACAGATAATGAAAGGACGTGTGGATTTAGTCCTGTCTATTACCTGCTGATGTGAGGGGCTGGTGGTCCTCCATCATGACGTCCGTACACATCTTTGTGTCCTTCTAATACTCCCACTCCTCCATGGAGAAATAGACAGCCACATCCTGACACCTTATAGGACCTGACACAACAATGATCCCGTCATCCACAGATCCCTTCATAGCGTTATGTATAATGTCCCAGCTCCCAGCAGTGTCACCTCTCCAGTCAGCAGCTCCACATCTTGTGGGGACTTCTAGGATCTTCTGCTCATTGATGTCATCATGTATCAGGGGGTGAGGTGGAGGAGCCGGGATTGGGCTCAGGGTTCTCCCCCGTCCTTCATACACAGGGGCCTGACAGCGCCCACTAGAGGTCTTCTTCACTACTGTGTAATCCTGGTTATGGAGAGACACATTGATAAATCTCCCTCCATACATTTCCAGAATCTCTCACCTCTCCAGTCCTTCATCTGTTATTCCCATAGAATTGATGTAATGTGACCTCATCACAATCTCTCACCTCTCCAGTAATATAGAAGAGAATCTCTAGGGTGAGCTGGATATTCTCTCCCCTCGTGTCCTTCTCATTTCCATCCTTGAGGGCCAATTGAGTTAGTAAAGGATCCTATAATGTAGAAACCTGAATGGAAATAAGATGAGACAAATTCTATCAGAAACTGAAGACAACTTTGGTTATGGACAAGGGTTGCACCGATACCAGAATCTTGAGTGCTATACCAGGAGAAGTTACACGATACTTCCAAGAAAAAAAAAATCTGGGTTGAATGTTTAGGGTGCGGTCACATGGGGCGATTACATTGTGTTTAGAAATGTAATGCAAATGTCTGGGGGCTCAGCCCAATCACATATGTGCTTCCAATGAGACTCCTGCAGTCAGTAACGATCACGGTGAAGGTTTTCCTGGAAATGTTAATATAAAATGTATAATTTATTTTGTATCTTATACATTTTTATTAAATCAATTTAACTGTATTAAATTCATCTCGATATACCAGATTCTGGAGCTTGTGTCACAGTGTAACTATATGGAAGCTCTAGTGCGATCACATCCTCTCCCTGACAGCCAGTAAGTCCATTGTCCAGTGGATGGATTGCTGTCGTATCTCTATGGCAGGTAGAGAGTGGAGGTTGTGAGTTCAAATCCCCATCTGGGCAAAAAGTTATTTAATTGAACAACATGAAATAATTTTAAAAACCTTGTGTCAGGGGAAGTCCTCAAAGATGTAGAAAACACCATATTTGGACAGATAATGGGATTTCCTAATGATGTGGTTCCCAGACCCACACATCTATACAAAGGATTCCCTGCCCAATGTCTCCTCTGAGGTCCACCCTGCAGGCGAGATACTAGGAGTCATAAAACAGCACAAGTCAACAGTATGAAATTATCGCACAAGCTTTGAGGTTTCGATGCATTGTGCAATCCTACTCATTGTGCAACTCTCTTCAGCTCCTGCATTGCGGTATGAAACGTGTAAATACAAGTCAAACACAACAGGGATGGGCTAAGCCCAATCGCACAAGTGTTTCCACAAATGCTTATTGCTGATAGCATGTGTTTCAGTGGGAACACATAAACGATTGGGCCAAGCTTTTTTGAGGGTGTGGTACACGCTGTGCTTGCATGTGTTTAAGGCTGCGGTCACACGTGCAAACACACATTATCCACCATGGCCACGTACAGTACACACATTATCCACATGGCCACGTACAGCACACACATTATCCACATGGCCACGTACAGCACACACATTACACACATAGAGCATACACACCCACCACCACCACCACCATCCCCATCCCCTTTAGTATCCGGCGTGCTAGGGAGAAGGTGTGACCATAAAGATACACGGCCGAGCACATGGGGAAAGATAGGACATGTTCCAGTGTCTGGCACCACATCGCCCTGTGTGGCTATTGCCGTCTATGGTGGACGTTGGACAGCTGCAAACTTACACCGTATATATATTATGTCCCCCATACGTTGTGTGAATTCGGCCTAAAGGCCCCATCACAACCCCTGCCTGTATCCATTTAATTTCTGATAGAAGAGCCGCGACCCCTCACCTCCTCCTGCACAGCCGCCTCCACATACAGGACCTGTGATGATGTCATAGTCATGTGACCAGCCCCATGTGTGGGAGGAGTCATGGGGTCACATGACCAGGTCTGACAGGATTCCGCTCAGAGGGTTCACGTACAGAGAGTCGCAAGAGCTGTGTAGCAGTGCTGGTGTGTATAATGTGTGTATAGCGGAGATGTGTGTGTAGTAAGTGTGATAGCGGAGCTGTGTGTGTGTATAATGTGTATAGCGGGCTGTGTGGTATGTTGGATACATGGTGTAGGTGTATAGCGGAGCTGTGTGGTATATGTGGTATAGCAGGTGTGTGGTGTATAGTGTGTATAGCAGAGCTGTGTGTTGTATAAGTGTGTATAGCAGGCTGGGTGTGTGTATAATGTGGTATAGCCGGAGCTGTGTGTGTATAATGTTTGTATACCGAGCTGTGTGTGGTAATGTGTGTGTATAGCGGAGCTGTGTGTGTATAATGTGTATAGCGGAGCTGTGTGTGGTTAATTGTGATCGCGGAGTGTGTGTGTATAATTGTGTATAGCGGAGCTGCTGTGTGTGTTAATGTGTGTATAGCAGAGCTGTGTGTAGTATGTGTGCGTACCAGTGGTGTGTATAATGTGTGTATAGTGGAGCGTGTGTGTTAATGTGTGTTAGCGGGCTGTGTGTGTGATAATGTGTGTATAGTGTGTAGCTGTGTGTTATGGTGATGGCGGGTGTGTGTAAATGTGTGTATAGCGGAGCTGTGTGTGTGAATGTGTGTATATTGTGTTAGCAGAGCTGTGTGTATAATGTGGTATAGCAGAGCTGTGGTGTATAATGTGTGTATAGCTGAGCTATGTGTGATAATGTGTGTATAGCGGAGCTATGTGTGATATATGTGTATAGGAGATGTGTGTGGATAGTTGTAAGCGAGTTTGTGTGTATAATGTGTGCTGCGGAGCTGGGGGTGTGTAAATGTGTGTATAGCACGTGTGTGTGTATAATGGTGTATAACAGAGCTGTGGGTATAATGTTTGGTATAACAGAGCGTGGTGTGTGTATAATGTGTGTGTATAGCGGAGCTGTGTGTGTATAATATGTGTATAGCGGAGCTGTGTGTGTGTATAATGTGTGTATAGCGGAGCTGTGTGTGGTGTAAAGTGGTAGTGAGCGGAGCTGTGTGTGTGTATAATGTGGTAACAGGAGCTGTGTGTATAATGTGTGTCTACGAGGGTGTGTGTGTATAATGTGTGATAGCGGAGCTGGTGTGTGTATAATGTGTGTATAGCGGAGTGTGGGTGTATAATGTGGTGATAGGGAGTGCGGGGTGTATAATGTGTGTTATGACGGAGCTGTGTGTGTGTATAATGGTGTGTATGAGCTGAAGAGACGTGTGTGGTGTAAATGTGTGTATAGCAGAGAGCGGTGGTGTGGTAAATGTGTGGTATAGCGGAGATGTGTGTGGTATAATCGTGTTTGCTTATACCGACGGAGCTGTTGTGATTGTGTATAATGCTGTATTACGAGCGTGAGTATTATGTACGTCCTAACCGTTCATTATGCGGCCGCTTCCTATCGCCATGATCGTACTCGGTGAACCCATGTCCTTGATAGTGGAGCCTATCTGTTCTAAATGGGATAGCCGTAATGTCCTGTGTGCTCTATGTGTTATAGCGCTGTGTAGTTTTTGTGTGGTTATATGTCGTGCTCTGTATTAGTTCGGATGATTCTAGTGTGTTCGTGTCATAATGTGTATAGCGGAGCTTGGTGTGTGTTGATAAATGTGTGTTAGCGGAGTGTGTGGTGTATAAGTGTGTGTATAGCGGAGCTTGTGTTGGTGGTATAGCCGACAGGGTGATACGTGTGTATAGCGGAGATTTGTGTGGGATAAGTGTGTTTAAGTTTGTTTATAATGGTATAGCGGAGCTGTGTGTGTGTATAATGTGTGTATAGCGGTGGTGTATGTGGGTTTAGCGAGTGTGGTGTTTAATGTGTATAGCTGAGCTGGTGTGTATATGTGTGTATAGCCGGTGCTGTGTGGTATATTAGTGTATGCGCGAGTCGTGTGGTGTAAGTGTGTATAGCGGAGCTGTGGTGTATAATGCGTTTGGATAGCGGAGCGTGTGTGTATAATGATGTAAGCGGAGCTGTGGGTGTTTAATGTGATAGCAGGAGTAGCGTGTGTGTTAAATGCTTGTGTTTAGCGGAGCGTGTGGTATAATGGAGCTGTTTGCGGTGTATATTGTGGTATAGCAAGAGTTGTGTGGTATATATGTGTAATAGCGGAGCGGTGTGGTGTATAAGGAGCTGGGTGGTGTTAGATGTGTTGTATAGCGGAGCTGTGTGTGTATAAGTGTGTATAGCAGGAGCTGTGTGGTCATAATGTTTGATAGCGGAGCTTAGTGTGTGTGTAGATGTGTTGTATAGCGGACGCAGTGTGGCTATATGTGTGTATAGGCGAGCGTGTGTGTGTATAATGGTTGTATAGCGGAGCTGCTGATGTGGTTTAATGTTGTTATAGCGGAGCTTTTGGGGTATCAATGTGTGTTATAGCGAGTTGTGTGAAATAGCTGTGGTAGTGTATAAACGTGCGTATAGGTGTATGCAGAGCGTGGTGTGTATAGTATGTGTATAGCGGAGCTGGTGTGTATATGGAGCGGTGTGTGTGTGTATTTAAGTGTGTAAGCGGAGCGTCTGCGTTATGTTGTATAGTAGTAAGTGTGTGTATACGAAGGGTAAGTGTGTATAGCGGAGCCGTGTGTGTGTTATAATGTGTTTTGTATAGCAGAGCTGTGTGTGTATAATGGTGATAGAAGGCTGTGGTGGTGTGGCATAAGTTGTGTATAGCAGAGCTTGTGGTGTAGAATGTGCTGTATTAGGCAGGAGCTCAGATGTGTGTTTATATGTTGTGTCATAGCAGAGCTGTGTGTGATATAATGTTGTTATAGTCAGAGCTGTGTGGTAGAAGGTGGTATAGCAGAGCTGTGTGTTTATAATGTATTTCTCATGTGTATAACGCTTAGGTCACACAGCTATTGCTTATAAGTACAGATATGAATGTGCATGTGTCTGGCTGAACGGTGTATAATGCTCATATTATAATGTAAGCCTGTGAGCACCTTATCATCTACAGAGCCATTTAGTCTTCGCCGGCGGGTGCTGTTGACCCTGTAGCCATATGTAAAATGGGGTCTATTTCATTTTTTTCTTATGATTCAAACATAATTTTGTTAAATCTGCTGAGAGGCAAGTAGCCTTCAATCCCTTCATAAAAGATGGGTTATCAAGCAGTGGACAATCCTTAATCCTGTGAAGTGAATAGGGGTTAAAATAAAAATCTGTATTAAAACCTTAAGAAAACCCTGGGATGAATGGGTTTCTTAAACCTGAAGCCCTTTTGGTGAATAAGGCTGACGTGTATGTCACATTTAACTAGTGACAATTATGGTGTAGCTATGAATGAAGCAGCCATGTTTTCCTACTGGTTGGTGACTATTCCAGAAGTCTTAACGAACCTCTGGTTTGTCATGCTGGGTTTGCACTTTGATCATTTGGTCTCTAAAAGGTTTCGCCATCACTGCCCTATACCACTGCACTGGGTGCTAAGAGTTTACATTTAGAAGGTGATCTGTCTTCCAGTTCTTTTCTTCTCAACCTTCGCGCAACATTTGGCGGTCATTTGGTGAGGGGGGGGTCTCCGCAATAGTTCTTGTTACAACAACCGGGTTTGTGAACCCACTGTGCTATCTAACTTGTTTTGCTTTGGGCCACACATTAAGGTTATCCCTGGACCTCTGTGGTATTTACCCATTTACCACTCACAAGGATATGGACTTTGCTGCAGAGAGATCGCAAGGCCAATTGTGGTTGTTCAGTGTAGCATAGCAACTGCGCACAGAGACAAACCGGTATGTGGTACCAAGGCTGTCAGGCAGAGCAGGTAGTAAAAGTCAGTCCAAGGACGCAGCACGAACACAGCAGAAACGTAACAAGCAGAGGGTCGTGGCAGCCAGCACAGGTTCAGAATACAGCCGGATCGCTACCAATGAATCAGAGCGAAACAGAGTTTGGAGGACGATCGGGACCAGAGGTCGCATTATAAACGCCTCACCAAGCGTCATATTGCATGGATGAGGTGCAATTACACCCTTAAATAACTGCTAACGCTGAAAGTATTTATAGGATCGTATCCTCTGGACCGCCGTGATAAGTGACTAAGCCGACACCTAGGTCTAGAGTCGTAAGTGGTTTTCACCAGAGCCCGCCGCAAAGCGGGTTGGACTTGCTGTGGCATGGTACCACCAACCAGTCGTTCCAAGATGTGATTTTGGTCCGCTGTGGCAGCCAAGTGTAGTACAGACTCGTCAGGCAAACTCGTGGTCGGGACAGCTGAGGGTGAGACAGGCAGCACAGGATCGAGTCGAGCATAGCCGTAGTCAGACAGCAGCCAGGAATAGAATTAAGTGTCCACACGGAAATTCGGATAATCGCCAAGGGCATGCAACAAAGCTTTCTCTTGGGCAAAAAAGCACAATGATCCGTCAGGTGACACACGAAGCACTGGGAATTATCTGGGAATGTGTCAAGCCAGCGCAATTATTAGCGCACTGGCCCTTTAAATTTTTGCAATCCCCAGAGAGGGGTTTGCAACACGCCAGACCGCGGGAGCCCCAGAGACCGCCACTGGAGCCAGAGAGGAGAGTTCTCTCCGGGGACACATGAAGGTACACACGGTACTGTACTCCTTCGACCATCTCCTATGAAGTAGAGCACGTTCCAGGATGTTGTCCTCGGATTCCCCGGATCTTGCTCTGTGGGCAAACGCAACATCTCCCCTGCCTTCTGTTTATTGAATCATGAACTTTGGCCAGTTAGGTAATGTTCCACTCGCCGAAGCTCAGTGATCTATTCTCTTTAGGCCTGCATCTGCTCTGTGCTCACTAGTGCTGCCTTAGAGAGACAGCAGCAGCATGCCCGCCCTTCCTTCATCCCCCCTGCAGCCCAGGACACAAGGAGAAGGAGGCAGAGGCCACGAGACTGCAGTGAAGTAGACAGATAAGTTAAGGGGCAGGCACACCCAGTAGGAGGGAGGAGGGCAGGAGCAGCTGAGTACAGATACAGTTTAATTTTAGTCACTTAGTCGAGAGAGGCGGGGCAGGAAGAAGGACAGCTGCCCTAGGCCACATATTACTGCCCTTGGCCCGATCTCTTGTCGCTGTTCGAGCTGCAGTGACACCGCGTGGGTTGTTTCATCTCTCACTTAGTGCCCTCACTGACGCATGGCACATGTGCCCAGTGATTCCTTCCAAGGGAGTGTATTGTGTGGCCAAAGATGGCTGTCAATGGGGTATCAAAAATTCACCGCTTGTCCCCTACAATACACACTGTACCCTACACTCCCTGCAAAATTGGATTCCCCAATCCTTCATTTGCCCCTGCTATTGACAATATTTGAGCAGCTAAAGCATCATAGCCCTCACCCCTGCTCAGAACTACTGTCAATGTAAGGATGTAACATTAATCAGAATATGGAGGTAAAATTATACAGCAAAATTCCTCACTGTAGGGCGGCGATATTTCTCACTGTATTTGCTCCTGCCTATGTATTTATTTGTGATTTTGGTCTTTCTATGTGCTCTTTTATTATCAGTATGATGATATTTATCTTGTTGTCTGGTAATGGTCATCATGCAGGCATATTTATATGTATACCAGCTGTATTAATTTGGTGTATTGTTGGCTGATTCTGGTTGCACTTTGCATAATTTCATGGACTTTGGTTTGCACTTTGATCTTTTGGTCTCTAAAGTTTTCGCCATCACTGCCCTATACCACTGCACTGGGTGCTAAGGTTTACATTTTGAAGGTTAGCA
>WNYA01000013.1:3654594-3767478 GCA_019512145.1 Engystomops pustulosus
TCATTATACTGTTTACCACATTCTGAACAAGAAAATGGCTTATTTCCAGTGTGATTTCTCTCATGTTTAAGAAGCTTCGATTTCTCTATAAAACATTTCCCACATTTTTCGCATGAAAACCTTTTTACCCCAGAGTGAATTTTTTCCCACATTTTTCGCATGAAAACCTTTTTACCCCAGAGTGAATTTTTTCATGTTTAACCAGATTTGCTTTTTGGTTAAACGATTTGCCACATTGTAAGCGTAGAAATGGCTTCTCCCCGGTGTGAATTTTTTTTATGTCTGTCAAGGACAGATTTTAGGCTAAAACATTTGCCACATATAGCGCATGGAAATGTGTGAATTTTTTGATGTCTGTCAAGGACTGATTTAAGGCTATGACATTTCCCACATTTAGAGCATGAAAATGGTTTTGCCCCTGTGTGAGTTCTCTCATGTTTAACAAGATGCGATTTATCTGTAAAGCATTTTCCACATTCTGAGCATTAAAATGGCTTCTCCTTTGTGTGAATACTTTGATATCCAACCCTTCTGCGACTTTTATTTCGATTCCTGGTCTGTGATGAAGAAGATGGAACCTGTATAATAGGATCCGATGAGGGTAAATCTGCAATCTTGTCAAACTTGTCAGATGTATCTTGTGCTAGACCACAACCTTTCACTTTGAAATCTGAAGATATTATGTTATAACAAAAACCATGCAATATCTAGTAATCAACAAATATGTAAAAAAATACACAATATATACACAAATCAGAAAGAACTACTAAGTATATAAATGTAACTTAATAAACACACCCACCATGTATCTTTGCAACCAATTGTGATAAGATACAAAATGTACATGAAAATTAAAATTTTTCACGTAACCCCTTACTGACGCGTGATGTAGTTGTAGTGATCCACAGTTTTATGATGGGAAAAGGCACTGCTGACTGACAGGAATAGGTGGTAATGTGTATATTGTCGGTGGATCTGCGTCGGCCTGGTTTTTAAAACGTACAGCATTCAGCGCATGAAAACTGGCTTCTTCCCCTGTATGAATTGTCTCGATGTTTATTGTGGAAGAGAAATGAATTCTGTGCTTTAAAAACCTTTTCCACATTCACCGAACATGTAATGGTTTCTCCCTGTATGACTTACTCTGAGATATCCGAGACCTGATCTCGATTAAAACTTTTCCCATTTCTGAACATGTATATGGTTTCTCCCCAGTGTGACTTTCTGGTGGTATAAATAACAGCTGATTTCTGAATGAAACTTTTTTTCACATTCTTACATGTAAAAGTAAATGGGCTTCTCCCCGGTGCTATGGTGAATTTTCAGGTGCTTCTACAAGATTCGATTGTAGTTAGTAGAAAAGAAGGTCCCCCATTTGAACATGAAAATGGTTCCTCCCGTGTGAATTTTCAAAATGCAAGACAGTGACTGAAATTATTGTTTAAAACATTTTTCACATTCTGAACAAGAAAACGCGTTTCTCTCCGGTGTGACTTCTCTGATGTTTTAACAAGATCGGATTTTCTGGATAAAACATTTCCCCATTTGGGCAAGAGAATGGCTATCTCCCTGTGTGGTTCTGCGCTGGTCTAAACTAGCAGGGATTATCATTATACTGTTTACCACTTCGAACAAGGAAAATGGCTTATCCAGGTGATTTCTCTCACGTTTAAGAAGTCGAATTTTCTATAAACATTACCCACTTTTTCAGAAACCTTTTACCCCAGAGTGAATTTTTCATGTTGAACCAAGATTGCTTTTTGGTTAACCGATTTGCCACATTATAGGTAGAAATGGCTTCTCCCCGGTTTGAATTTTTTATGTCTCTCAAGGACAGATTTTTAGGTTATAAGTTAAAAACATTTGCCCCATATAGCGCCATGGACAATGTGGTGAAGTTTTGATCGTCTGTCAAGGACTGATTTAAGGGATGACCCTTCCCACATCTAGAGCATGGAATAATGATTGTGCCCCTGTGTGAGTTTCTCATAGTGAACAAGATGCGATTATCTGTAAAGCATTGTCCACATTCTGAGCATAAAATGGATTCTCCTTTGCTACTTTGCGATCAACCCTTCTGCGACTTTTATTCGAATTCCTGGTCGGTGATGAAGAAATGGAACCTGTATTTAATAGGATCCGAATGAGGGTAAATCGGCAATCTTGTTCGCAAACTGCAGAGGTATCTTGTGCTTAGACCACAACTTTCACTGAAATATAGAAGATATTATGTTGTAACAAAACCTAAACATGCAATATTAGTAATCAACAATATGTAATAAATACACAATATATGACACAATCAGAAAGACATACTAAGTATATAAAGTAACTAATAAAAACACACCCACCATGTATCTTCGCACCAATGTGATAAGATACAAAATGTACATGAAAATTAAAATTTTTCACGTAACCCCTTACTGACGCGTGATGTAGTTGTATGTCACACGTCGGCTGCGGGTGATTGGAGACGGCTCACAGGCTGAGCCCACTCCATAGCCTGTAAGTTTTTGCTGCATATTACAAAGCAGCTGGTGGCATTGAAGAGCCGGCGGCGCCATCTTGGCTCGGATCATCACTTCTCGTAAGGTCATCAGGGAGCTGCCATCTGTTGCAATGACGAGACCCGAGGCTGTCATGTTTTAGGCACTGTGGCACTGTTCTATTGCACTGTGTGATTTGCACATTGCAATAGATGATATACAAAATCCCTATACAGTATGGCAGTATATGGTAGGATCAATCAGACAACCTAGGGTTAAAGTACCCTAAGGGGTCTGAAAAATAGTAAAAATAAAATTTAAAAAATTCAAATCCCTCCCTTACCCTAGAAGTGATATAAATAAACGTAAAGAGAAAAGGAGAGGTGCACTCACGTTCCCTAGGCTGGTCTGTATATCAGGGTTTTTCAATCCCGTGCTGCAACGGTGTCTGGCATGCAGAGCAGATCCAAAGAGAAAATGAAGAAAGCCGGAGCACTTGTGGGTAAAATCCAAAAAATAGCTTTATTCGGTATCCATTAAAAAAACGCGCGTATCATGTGCATAGAAGGTGTAGGTTACAGTGGCAAAGACCTACGCGTTTCAGCTCGCTACGGAGCCTTAATCATGGTATAATATCACCAAGTTTAAAACAGCACTTTAAACCATATTGAACACCTGAACAATCAAACGTTCCCACGTCATTTCCTGGTTTAACACACATATTATACATTTTCAATAGATATAAGCTAAATCATTTTTAGAATTCATTCCGTGAGGGTACCTGGAATTTAACCCCTTCTCGCCGCAGCCCTTTTTCGTTTTTCATTTTTCACTCCCCACATTCAAAAATCTGTAACTTTTTAATTTTTCCATGTACAGAGCTGTGTGACGGCTTATTTTCTGCGTAACAAATTGCACTTCAAAATGGTGGTAATTAATATTCCATGCCAAATGCAGTGAAATTGGTAAAAAAACGCATTTGTGCCGTATTCTTGTGTGCTTGGATTTTACTGATTTCACTGTGCGCCTCAAATGACATGTCTACTTTATTCTTTGGGTAGGTAAAATTACCGGGATACCAAATTTGTATAGGTTTTATAATGTTTTCATACATTTAAAAAAATTAAAACCTCCTGTACAAAATTTTTGGGGGGGTTTTGCCATCTTCTGGCGCTAATAACTTTTTCATACTTTGGTGTATGGAGCTGTGGGTGGTGCCGTTTTTTGCAGATTTTGATGACGTTTACAATGTTATAATTTTTAGGACTGTACGACCTTTTGATCACTTTTTATAGAATTTAAAAAAAAAATTTAAATGGCAAAAAAGTGCCATTTTTGACTTTGGGTGCGATTTTCCGTTACGGGGTTAAACGGAGTGAAAAACCGTTATTATATTTTGATAGATCAGGCATTTTTGGACGCAGCGATACCTAATGTGTTTATGATTTTTACTGTTTATTTATATTTATATCAGTTCTAGGGAAAGGGGGGTGATTTGAATTTTTAGGTTTCTTTATTATAATTTTTTTTGTTTTTATTTTTACTATTTTTCAGACTCCCTAGGGTACTTTAACCCTAGGGTGTCTGTACGATCCTATCATATACTGCCATACTACAGTATGGCAGTATATGGGGATTTTACTCCTCATACATTACAATGTGCCATAGGAATTCTCCATATGGAATCGCCCGATGGGCTCAAAATTCTCCCCGTCATTGGCCATATTATTTGTGGCATGGTGGGAAGAAAGAACCATTTTTCGTCTCACAATCCTTTTTTGCAAAATATTATTTTTTACGGTAGATATGTGGACGACATATTGATGGTATGGCGGGGTGATGCTGATAAATTTCTAGATTTTGTTTCATATATTAATGTTAATGACATTAACTTGAAATTTACATCGGAACAACCATCTACCAACATACATTTTCTAGATATCAACTTGAGGGCTCTACCGGAGTGTGAATCTGTCACTACCACCAAATTTTCCAAGCCTCTAGCAGGCAATTCCATTCTATCGGCATCTAGTTGTCATCCTTCACATACTGTGCATGCGATTCCTTATGGAGAATTCCTACGAGCCAAACGTATTTGCAATGATACGGAATTCCATGCACAATCCATGGTCATTGAGAACAAATTAAGGAGGAGGGGATATTCTCCTTCTTTATTAAAAAATGCAAGAGAGAAAGCCTCGAGAGTGAATAGGAAGGAATTGCTAAAAAGAAAGGATACCCCCACTTCTAATCGAACGACAACCCGTGTTCCCACATTCAGCACCCCATATAGTACACAATTTAATAAAATAAAAAATATTATTTGCAAATATATCCCTGTTATGAATCAGGATACCGTACTCTGTGAGGTGATGAAGGAGTGTGGCAGAACGTGGTAAAACTCTGGGTAACATCTTATCACCCAGCACATTTAGTACAAAAGTTAATAGTGAGAGCTGGATGTCCATAACAGGTTTCTATAGATGTGGAGGCAGCAGATGCAACGTATGTGTATATGCAATCAACAGAACGTTAGAATTTAAGATTGATGACAAAACAAACAGGAAAATAAAAACGTTTATTAACTGTGACACGCAATATGTAGTGTACATTATCATGCATGTGCTGTTCTATGATTTATGTTGGCTGTACAATACAGAAATTGAAGGCTAACAGTATTACGGATACTTGAATTATGAAAGTGCGCATTACCGTAAATGGCTAGAGAACATACCATTTAGCCAATTCTCTCGAATAAGAAAAAATTGTAGCAAGGATTCAGATTATAAAACACAGTCTAAAATTATTACAAAAAATTTTTTGGAGAAAGGATATCCGAAAAATGAAGTTAAAAACGCTTTCTCACGAAATCTGAAACAAAATAACAAAAACCAACAAATCTAAAAAAGAATCAAGCTACAACAAATCAGAAATATAAGTGGAATTTTTTAACCACCTTTGACAAAGGAAATAAAGCCATAAGGGAAACCTTAACAAAATACTGGTACTTATTACAAGAGGATCCCATTATCAAAAACGATATACCGAAGTATCCACAAATTACGTTTAGAAAAGCCAGATCAATTAGAAATATCGTGGCACCGAGTAGACTCCGAGAGAAAAAGGAGAAAACAAAACCTCAGAAAATACACTCAGAAAAACCAGGCACTTTTATGTGCGATTTAAAAACTTGCCTGTGCTGCCAACTAATTGTTAAACATGAACCAGATACATTTGTATCAAACAGCACAGGGGAAAAATTTAAGAGCAAACAGAATACATCATGCAGTTCATCTTTCATTGTCTATCTGGTTACCTGCAGTTGCGGGTTACAATACGTAGGCAGGACAGAGCAATCATTGAGATTAAGTTTCAACAGTCACAGGTTTAAAACCAAAAATGTTTTTTTAAACCAAAGTCTTTCCAGACACCTGACAATGAAACACAAGAAATTATTTAATCATTTTAAACTGAAAATAATAGAACAGATCCCAGAAGAGACACACAATAGAAATGATGTTCTGAACTAACGTGAATCATTTTGGATATACTGTTTGAGAAGCCTATACCCAGACGGTCTTTACGAAATCATAGAATCCACCTAGGGATCACACATGGAACACATTTGCTAAGACAGCAATACTTCACTAGGTTGTTTCTCCTATTTTAGTTCAAATAATATACAGTCCTTTTAAACATAGAAGTACCTTTTATACATTTTTAAATATACCCTCATATGCTTTTTGCACAAGTACGCAGACAATTGATTGGTAAATTGACCTGTCAATCAATCGATGTAATTCCACTTCTTCCAGTCAATCATTTGAGGTCATTTCCATTTGTTTGTATATATAAGTGTGCATGTTTTATCATATAGTTATGTATGTTTTTATGCCTGATGAAGATCTTGGTTCGAGGTCAAACGCAAAGCATGATACAAATAAAAAATACATCGTTTTAAGAATTAGCTGAAGCGGATGCAGCGCCTTCATTTTCTAGTCTCCGATCATCTTCCAGCGTGCTTATACACTATATCTCCCTGAACAATGGCAGCGGGATCTGCCTATCTGCTCTGAGGACGGAGCTGACGGCCAGCAGCATACCATTTATACTCAAAGCCTATACCGTCTTATAACAAGATGAGCAGAATACATATATTAGCTTTTTACCTAACTATATTCCATATCGCCTGGATTCGTCTCGAGATCGTATTGAAGACGTTCCCCCAGGATTTCCCAGTTCCCTCTGAGTGAACAAGTGAGGCATTGATGTGGGGAGTTTATACTGGTGGAATAGATGGACGGTAGGCAAGTAAAACAACCATAGCAAACAGAGAGAAAATGGAAAACATTTTTAAACAAACCTAATTCTTTATTTTTCCCTGCCGTCTCCTGCCCTAACTGCAATGTATAACTGCAGCAGCATATGCTAGTTTTCCCACATTCAGAACATGTAAATTGTTTCTTCCCTGTGTGAATTTTACCCCACATACTAAACATGAGAATAGCATACTGTGCATGCGATTCCTTATGGAGAATTCCTACGAGCCAAACGTAGTGTACATTATCATGCATGTGCTGTTCTATGATTTATGGTTCAATAAACTTTATTGCAAGCGAGCGAGAAGCATACAAGTCAGGCACATGTTCGGGTCGCAGCCCCATATTTAGTTATGACAAAGATTCATAATCAAGTAGGACTCAAGCTCAACCAAGCAAATATGAACGTATCTAACATTAACTAAACATCCAGAAGTGGAAAAATAAGGGGGGTAGGGAAAGAGGGGAGGGGAAAGAAAAAGGGGGAGGGGGGGGACATGAAATCAATCACTACACATCAAGGTTGGGGGGTACCCCATGTTGCTGGAACAGTGGTGCCCACAATCACGGCATCTATATCCAAGAGAGTAGAGCGGGTGAGTTCCTGAACATGTCCCATCTGTACCAGGTTTTATGAAAAACATCATATTGATTGTTATCTAATGCTCTCAGCTCCTCCATTCGTCTCAGCCTGTCCATCTCTTCCACCCACAGTACTCTGGTAGGTGGAGAAGTGGATTTCCACAATCTAGGGATTACCAGTCTCATTGCCACTATACAGTGTCGTAGGAGGCCTTTTTTGATGTCTCTAAGCCGCCCTGGGAGCATTGATAACAAAGCAATATCAGGGGAAATGCTCCCTATGGAGCCGTATAGCTGCTTGTAAAGATCCCAAATGGCGTTCCACACTGCTGCCACCACTCCACAGTCCCACCATACGTGAAGCATGGTGCCCCCGTCCTTGTGACATCGCCAACAAATAGGAGAAACTGAAGGGAACATGCTGTGTAGGCGAGTGGGGGTTCTATACCATCTGGTAAGGATTTTAAAATTAGTCTCCTGGATTTTGTTGGACACCGACATCTTATGGGTTAGAAGGAGGGACTTTTCCCATTGTTCTTTGGTGAAGGTTTTACCCAGCTCCGTTTCCCATGCCCTCATATATGGTAATGGTAGGAACTCCCTCTCACATCCCGACAACATCCCATAGACCAGAGACACTCCATGAGGCGTCAGTTTGGCCGATCTGCAGATGGACTCAAATGCCGTAAGTGTGGGAGTCAGAGCTTGAATAGCACTACGTAGTTGAAGATAATGTAGCCATACCCCAGGATAAGGTCTCTTATATCCTAATATGTCATTTAGGGGGCGTATCCCTGTTGTGGATAATATCTCACCCAGAGTCTTATGACGACCATTGTCATTTAGTAAGATAGGGCAGCTTTTTAAGGTTTCCGGTATTCCGGGGAGACCCATGGCCGGGGACAGAGGACCGGGGACATTAATAAGTTTGACCCTGATGGCGAATTTGCCCCAGACTTTCAAGATGTGCAACATTAGTGGTGAAATATTGTAGGAATCCCAATCACTCCTAGGGGGGAGCCAGAACAAATCTGGGAGATGACCATTATTCAGTAGGGAACACTCCAGGTCTACCCATAGCTTCCCGCTGTTTCGACTTGTCAAATCTAGTACCACTTTACTTATGACCGCTCTATGGTAGCGTGAGAAATCTGGGAGACCTGCCCCCCCCCAATTCTTTATGTCTTGTTAAGATACTATGTTTTATCCGTGGGGGGGAGTTTTTCCAATCAAATTTAGTAGCTAGCTTCCTGAGTCGATCTAGGAAAGCGGCGCTTAGATCTAAGGGAACCGTCTGAAAAATGTATAGGATCTTAGGCAGGGAGTCCATCTTAAGCGTATTCATCCTACCAAACCAGGAAAGGGAGAGAGAACTCCATGATTTGAGATCGGTTTCTATGTTCCTAAGCAGGGGAGCATAGTTCAAAGCGTAAATTTGGTTAGGATCTGATGGGATGTGCACTCCTAGATATTTAATATGTCCATTTGCCCATTTAAAGGGAAGGGAGGAGGACAGGGAGGAGACCAGATGATTCGGGATATTAATGTTCAAGATCTCAGATTTTTGGACATTAACCTTAAAATTGCTTACTCTACTGTACGCCTCAAACTCCCTCATAATATTAGGTAAACTTACCACCGGGTCTGAAACATAAATGAGTAAGTCATCAGCGAACAGTGAGAGCTTATAAGGTTTTCCTTTGACCTCTAGGCCTCTAATGGATGGGTTATCGCGAAGTGCACATGCCAAAGATTCCATCACCAGGATATAAAGAAGTGGGGACAATGGACACCCCTGTCTCGTGCCGTTACGAATGGGAAAGGGAGAGGATACCGACCCATTAACCCTGACACACGCCGACGGATTTGAATAGAGGGCCATAATTCTGTTCCTCGTCTTTGCTCCCAAACCTAACCTCGTGAGTGTGGCCCCCAGGAACCCCCAATGTACCCTATCAAAAGCTTTTTCAGCGTCCACCGTAAGCAGACACAGAGGGGTCCCCGAGCACCGAGCCCACGAGATCAGGGTGAGCGTTTTTAGGGTATTGTCTCTTGCCTTACGACCCGGGACAAAGCCCACCTGTTCAGGGTGAATTAAGTTTGGAATAAGTGGGGAGATGCGTAGGGCTAAAATCTTGGAATATATTTTGAGATCAATATTGATCAAGGAGATGGGCCTATAGTTTCCGCAGTGGTTGGGGTCCTTACCCGGTTTTGGGATAACCGAAATGTGGGCTCTAAGAGATTGTGGGTCGAAGGGACTGTCTATGTCTATAGAGTTGAAGAAATCCGCCAGGGGTGTATCTAGGGCGTCCCCGAAGACTCTATAAAATCTAGGTGTGAAGCCATCAGGCCCAGGGCTCTTGCCCACTTTCAGTTCCTTTATTACCTGCAGAATTTCTTCTGAGGTGAAGTCATTATCGATTGTAGAGGCTGCCTCTGAGGAAATAGAATTTGGGAAATGGGATTCCAGATAACCTGAGATCTCCTCTACGGACTGTACAGGGTCAGCAGCAGGAACATCTAGATTATATAGAGCGGAGTAGAAGTTTCTAAATTCCCGAAGAATCTCATTCGGTGAGTTAACTAATATACCCTGAGGTGAGTATATGGACATAACTGGTGCCTGAGGGGTCCTAGGATGCAAGGTTTTAGCTAGCAATTTCCCGCATTTATCCCCATATTCGAAGTAATCTTTTTTCACCTTATCTCTAAAACATAGGCTCTTTTGATCTAGTAGTTGGAGGATCTTGTGTCTAATAGTTGAGATTTCCACCTTCAAAAGATCAGTTGGGGAAGATTTATTAGCGGTTTCTTTAGAACCCAGTTCTGAAAATAAGGAGCTCAGTTTTGCTGAAATTTTTCCTTTTTAAGTCCGCCCCATGTTGCCAAAACACCCCTCGGATAGATCCCTTTAAAATCTCCCATCTAACTGGCATTGTAAGATGTTGAGCCTGACTTGTGGAAATAAAGTCCGTGATTACACCACGGACTTAAGCTTCACATAGGGCATCATTTAGCAGGTTATCATTTAATCTCCAGGAGAATTCCTTTGTGCGTTTACCCAGGTGACCTAGCCACCCATACACAGGGGCGTGGTCTGACCAAAGGGTGGAATCGATGGAACTCTTAGGACCCTGATCTAACAGTTGGTGTGACACGAAGAGATAATCTAGGCGGCCGTAGCTGTTATGTGCTTGAGAATGATGGCTATAATCTCTGACTCCCGGGTGAAGCACCCTCCACATATCTACCAATTTAAGGTTTAATAATGAGCGTCTCAGTCTACGCAGTGCCAGGTGAGAGAGAGAGAGGACCTACCTGTGGATGAGTCCAGTGCAGGTTCAAGAGGGACGTTGAAATCGCCTCCTAAAATCAGTGCGGATCCTTCAGCAAAGACAGCCAATTTTTTCAGAACCCCCAAGCCAAAGGAAACCTGGCCCTGGTTAGGAAAATAAACATTGGCAAGTGTGAAAACATTTCCCAATAAGTCAATTTTAAGAAATATGTAACGGCCTTCCGTGTCAATCTCAGTGGCCAATATGGACGGGTGAAACGACTTGTGGAAAGCTATGGAAACTCCACAAGCCTTCCTAGAGGGGTGGGGGCAGTGGTGCCATACAGGGTAATACTTGTTATGGAATTTGGGGATGCTATCTGCTTTAAAGTGAGTCTCTTGAAACATTGCTACTAAAACTCGTCTCTTATGTAGGCGATATAATATTTGGCTTCGTTTCTCCGGTTTATTTAGACCCCTGGCATTGTATGTACAAAAAGTTAATACCGCCATAGTTTAGGTAAAGGAGAGCTTAGATCATGAATAGATAATGTAGTGAGGGGAGGGAGGAGGATAGACCAGGAAAGAACGGGGAAGGGAGAGAGGGGTATACAAACATAACATACATGAAAAAATGTACAACCCAGGCCCCTAATGAGCCTAGTAAATCTAAGATAGGGCATAAAAAGCCAAGGCGGTGTCCAGCACCGCAACCCTAAGGGGGAGACGAGGAGACCGATGGGGGGCGAGTCTCCCGGCACATCTCCGCCACAAAAAGTGTATTCATATTACAAGAGAAAATATAATAAGCGCTGCTAAGTTAGAATATCAAATAATTAAAGACTATAAAAGCCCCTGCTAAACTCCCAGAGGTATCGTAACCTGTGATGAATCGAGGAGTATTATTATAAAACCACGTGAAAAAAGACTATAACAAAATGGTAAGGAAAGTATAACAGGTAACACATATCAGATAGAAAAGTATACAAAAACCGTTCAAGTTCCGGTAGAGTGATTCGTAGCTCGGTCTGAGCCTCTTCTGCGTGCTTCCTGCCACTTCTCTCTCGGCGGTTGGACCAGAGCCGAGTTGATTATAGGCCACTCAGGTAGAGCTATCTCCGAGAGATCTGAAAACAGCCGACTTCCCATTTTCTTAGCGATCAGTTGAAACGGGTAGCCCCATCTATACGGGATGTCCCTGGATTGTAATTCCGTCAATAAAGGGGGCGCAAGGCCCTCCGCAGTTGAAGGGTTCTCTTCGCTAGGTCTGGGAGAACAATAATTTTGGAGCCACGGAACGTGATATCCTTGAGCTCTCTTGCACGGCGAAGTATCTCCTCTTTTTCCTTGAAAAAATGGACTCGGCAAAGAATGTCTCTGGGACGTTCAGAGGCCGCAGGCTTAGGGCCCAGTGTGCGATGGATACGGTCAAGTTCAATTGGAGAGGCAGAAGGTTGGTTCAAAATCTCTGCAAAAAACGCCTGGGCCCACTCCTCAAGTTTTAAAACTTTCTTTATTCATTTTTATAAAAATACAAATACAACGCATTTTAACATTTAAATGTCATACAAAAATGCATGTGGAAAGGGAAAACACAACCAGACATCTATTTTTCAGTTTTCAATTTTCATGGGGTACATTTGATAAATCCTCACAGTTATGCAGCTTAAACCAGATTATTTTTACAGCCTGAGGCATTCCGGGGCGCAGCCCTGTATTTATGAATCTTGTAATCTTGTAATATTTGCCTGGCCTCTCCACACACTTATCTTGATTTAACTCTACATCTTGAATACCTTCTATGCCTCTAGACCTTACTTTCTAAACATCTTTCCTAGTACCTTCTTTTATTTTCATTGGGTCTTTGCATGCCCGATATATAAGAACTATAATAATCAAAATAATAAACCATTGCTAAAGCAGCTGGGCTCCTTATAGAGTTTTTAGTATACAGTCAACTACACAACCATAAACAGAAGAGAAAACCAAATGTGTTTTATTAATTACATTTCTCTTTACCCGCTGCACTCCTCATTCCTCACTCCTGCTAAACTCCCAGAGGTATCGCAACCTGTGATGAATCGAGGAGTACAGGTATTACTATAAAACCACATGGAAAAAGACTATAACAAAATGCAAAGGAGAGTATAACAGGTATCACATATCAAATAGAGAAGTATACAAAAACCGTTCAGGTTCCGGTAGAGTGATTCGTAGCTCGGTCTGAGCCTCTTCTGCGTGCTTCCTGCCACTTCTCTCTCGGCGGTTGCACCGGAGCCGAGTTGATTATAGGCCACTCAGGTAGGGCAATCTGTGGCAGCTCGAACGTCCCCAGGAATTTCGGAAGGTCTCCGAGAGATCTAAAAACAGCCGACTTCCCATTTTTCTTAGCGATCAGTTGAAACGGGTAGCCCCATCTATACCGGATGTCCCTGGATTGTAATTCCGCCAATAAAGGACGCAAGGCCCTCCGCAATTGAAGGGTTCTCTTCGCTAGGTCTGGGAGAACAATAATTTTGGAGCCACGGAACGTGATATCCTTAAGCTCCCTTGCACGGCGAAGTATCTCCTCTTTTTCCTTGAAAAAATGGACTCGGCATAGAATGTCTCTGGGACGTTCAGAGGCCGCAGGCTTAGGGCCCAGTGTGCGATGGATACGGTCAAGTTCAATTGGAGAGGCAGAAGGTTGGTTCAAAATCTCTGCAAAAAACGCCTGAGCCCACTCCTCAAGTTTAGATGGTTCCACGTCTTCATTCACGCCTCTAATCCTTAGATTGTTACGGCGGTGTCTGTTCTCAATATCTTCCAGATGTGTCAAAATGTTAGAAATATGGGATGCATGTTCCTGTAGAACTTGTGAGTGAGTATCCAATTGATCTAGAATTTTCTCCTGGGCAGACTCCGCTTCCGCCACCCTGTGGCCAATATGATGTATTTCTTTTTGCAAACCAGCAATGTCTCTTTTGTGGGAATCCTCCAGCCTTGAAAAAAGGTTATTTATTTCGTGCCTGGTAGGCATGGCACGTATGTGTGCCTTCCAGTCCCATTCTTGTTGGGTGGCACTTGCCCCCTGGGATGGAGAAGCAGGGCCCCCCTGGCTTGTAGTGGGGGTGGGAGGTAAAGCCCTGTGAGGAGTGGAAGGCCAGGTTAAGAGAGGGGAGGCCTGGGTCAGAGGCAAGTCTGGAGAGGCACTCACCGTAGTGCCCGGGGACTGCGGGGCTGACTCCTCCATCTCCCTCAGCGGCTGCTGTGAGGATGGTGCTGCGGTGTGGGGATGCTGGGCGGTCGTGGCCGCCATCTTGGATGCCTCGTGCGCCGAGTCCTCAGGCAGCTCCGCTGTCCTGAGGAACTTGGTAATGGTTCCCGGGTCAGCTGTCGGGGGCGCCGTGGTCCTCCTCGGTCCCCTCCTGTGGACCATGATTATATCGGGGCTCCGTGCGCGCTCAAAGACAGATGTCTGGCGGGAATGGCCGGGAGCTCGCAGTCCGTGCGACTTACTCCGCCATCGCCAAGCCACGCCCCCCCGAGTCTGGTGACTTTAGTGCATGCTAGCTTGACAGCTGAGGACTTTATTCTGGACAAGTATATGTGGATCCATGGGGATACCATGGACTGCCCTATGGCCAGTGTTAAAATAAAAACTGTAGTAGGATAATAGTTGCATAGTGTGATCTCAGGACATGATTTCCCATTGTTCTGGGGGTTGTGGGTAAATGGTAAGACCTCTAAAGAAAGTTTGGAAATCCCCTCCTAACCCAGAAATGCATGATGAATGAGACACTTTTGCTTTACAGATCATAGCTGGAGATAAAGATCATACCCCATCCCCAGCTCCTGATCACAATGGGGCACATTTACTGAGGCCCTTGCGCCAGTCTTCTGGCGGACTTTGTACGATCTTTTAGGTGCAAACACCTTGCATAGGTATTTAAAGGGAACCTACCTACCACGAATCTACCTATAAAGGTAGGTAGGGTGGTAGCTGGATGTAAGGGACGTGAGGATAGCCCTTTTTAGAGCTAATCCTCACGTCCCTGCTAGCGTTTTAGAAACTTTATTCCCCTAATATGTAAATTTACTTATGCGGCTACTGAGGCGTGGAGTAGCCGGACACGAGGCTACACGGCGCGGCTACTCCACGCCCCAGTAGCCACTTTACCCCGCCTACCCTGTGATCTTCGGCGCGCAGCTCCTAGGAGCTCCTCGGAGCTGCGCGTCCTCGCCCGAGAAGCCGGAGTTCTGCGCATGCGCAGTAACTCCGGCCTCGTTTCCGAGATCGCGCAGCCTCGGGCCTGCGCTCTGCATAGTCTACCTATGCAGAGCGCAGGAATCGTCAGATGTGAAGGTTCGCCCCACAGGATAGGTAAGTGCTATGCTCACCAACAATACTGCCAATGATTCCCACTGCCACCAATGAATTCTACAGCCATATATATATTCCCACTGCCACCAATGTATTTTATGGGATATAGCATATATGTCACCCCACATCCCCTGGGCAACAAGCATGGCCCGCTCATGCACTAGGCAACGAGCATGGCCCCCTACCCCCTAGGCAACGAGCATGGCTCCCTACCCCCTAGGCAATAAGCATGGAATCTCCTGCAAGCTCACGCCGAAGATCACAGGGTAGGCGGGGTAAAGCGGCTACTGGGGCGTGGAGTAGCCGCGCCGTGTAGCCTCGCGTCCGGCTACTCCACGCCCCAGTAGCCGCATAAGTAAATTTACATATTAGGGGAATAAAGTTTCTAAAACGCTAGCGGAGATGTGAGGATTAGCTCTAAAAAGGGCTATCCTCACATCCCATACATCCACCTACCACCCGATCTACCTTTATAGGTAGATTCGTGGTGGTAGGTGCCCTTTAAGATGTGCCTGCACCACAATGGGGTTGCACGAGACCATTTTGTGGTGCAGCAGCACTAAACATCATGCAACACAATATTAGGGGGCGTTCCGGTGCTCAGCCAGATTTAACATACAAAGTCCAATACAATTGTGTTGCACGCCCTATGTTAAAGATGCAGTGCACCAGAAGCACGTGCGCTTGAAATTATATAAATCTGACGCCCCCTGCACACTACACAGGCAAACTGCACATAGTACAGAATGCACTGTTCTTCGTAAATGTGCCCCAATACACCTGAATTAGAGGTCTCACAAGATAATTTTGGCACTGTACACTGGGGAGATCCCACTTTTGCTACTGCTTGAGAAAGTGTGACAGCTGTAAATAGTCAGGCTCAGGGATGGGAATTTTGGAATGGGACAATATTACACCTTGCCGTGAAAAGACAAAATATTGTTATTTGCTATATGATAATCCTTTTTGCACTGTAATTCAGATCTCCATTTTCTTGTTTTGGTTACTCCTATGTGGGAACACGTGTCCCTCTTTTTAATGTAATACTCTTGACACATTTTTGAGATGATGTTTATTTTATACTAATGTAACACTTTGTTACTGTGTTTGCACATTGCAATAGATGATATACAAAATCCCTATACAGTATGGCAGTATATGGTAGGATCAATCAGACAACCTAGGGTTAAAGTACCCTAAGGGGTCTGAAAAATAGTAAAAATAAAATTTAAAAAATTCAAATCCCTCCCTTACCCTAGAAGTGATATAAATAAACGTAAAGAGAAAAGGAGAGGTGCACTCACGTTCCCTAGGCTGGTCTGTATATCAGGGTTTTTCAATCCCGTGCTGCAACGGTGTCTGGCATGCAGAGCAGATCCAAAGAGAAAATGAAGAAAGCCGGAGCACTTGTGGGTAAAATCCAAAAAATAGCTTTATTCGGTATCCATTAAAAAAACGCGCGTATCATGTGCATAGAAGGTGTAGGTTACAGTGGCAAAGACCTACGCGTTTCAGCTCGCTACGGAGCCTTAATCATGGTATAATATCACCAAGTTTAAAACAGCACTTTAAACCATATTGAACACCTGAACAATCAAACGTTCCCACGTCATTTCCTGGTTT
The DNA here is from genome assembly GCA_019512145.1 of Engystomops pustulosus. Taxonomy (NCBI): domain Eukaryota; kingdom Metazoa; phylum Chordata; class Amphibia; order Anura; family Leptodactylidae; genus Engystomops; species Engystomops pustulosus. The sequence goes on from WNYA01000013.1 coordinate 3,671,245, forward strand.
AACACACATATTATACATTTTCAATAGATATAAGCTAAATCATTTTTAGAATTCATTCCGTGAGGGTACCTGGAATTTAACCCCTTCTCGCCGCAGCCCTTTTTCGTTTTTCATTTTTCACTCCCCACATTCAAAAATCTGTAACTTTTTAATTTTTCCATGTACAGAGCTGTGTGACGGCTTATTTTCTGCGTAACAAATTGCACTTCAAAATGGTGGTAATTAATATTCCATGCCAAATGCAGTGAAATTGGTAAAAAAACGCATTTGTGCCGTATTCTTGTGTGCTTGGATTTTACTGATTTCACTGTGCGCCTCAAATGACATGTCTACTTTATTCTTTGGGTAGGTAAAATTACCGGGATACCAAATTTGTATAGGTTTTATAATGTTTTCATACATTTAAAAAAATTAAAACCTCCTGTACAAAATTTTTGGGGGGGTTTTGCCATCTTCTGGCGCTAATAACTTTTTCATACTTTGGTGTATGGAGCTGTGGGTGGTGCCGTTTTTTGCAGATTTTGATGACGTTTACAATGTTATAATTTTTAGGACTGTACGACCTTTTGATCACTTTTTATAGAATTTAAAAAAAAAATTTAAATGGCAAAAAAGTGCCATTTTTGACTTTGGGTGCGATTTTCCGTTACGGGGTTAAACGGAGTGAAAAACCGTTATTATATTTTGATAGATCAGGCATTTTTGGACGCAGCGATACCTAATGTGTTTATGATTTTTACTGTTTATTTATATTTATATCAGTTCTAGGGAAAGGGGGGTGATTTGAATTTTTAGGTTTCTTTATTATAATTTTTTTTGTTTTTATTTTTACTATTTTTCAGACTCCCTAGGGTACTTTAACCCTAGGGTGTCTGTACGATCCTATCATATACTGCCATACTACAGTATGGCAGTATATGGGGATTTTACTCCTCATACATTACAATGTGCCATAGGAATTCTCCATATGGAATCGCCCGATGGGCTCAAAATTCTCCCCGTCATTGGCCATATTATTTGTGGCATGGTGGGAAGAAAGAACCATTTTTCGTCTCACAATCCTTTTTTGCAAAATATTATTTTTTACGGTAGATATGTGGACGACATATTGATGGTATGGCGGGGTGATGCTGATAAATTTCTAGATTTTGTTTCATATATTAATGTTAATGACATTAACTTGAAATTTACATCGGAACAACCATCTACCAACATACATTTTCTAGATATCAACTTGAGGGCTCTACCGGAGTGTGAATCTGTCACTACCACCAAATTTTCCAAGCCTCTAGCAGGCAATTCCATTCTATCGGCATCTAGTTGTCATCCTTCACATACTGTGCATGCGATTCCTTATGGAGAATTCCTACGAGCCAAACGTATTTGCAATGATACGGAATTCCATGCACAATCCATGGTCATTGAGAACAAATTAAGGAGGAGGGGATATTCTCCTTCTTTATTAAAAAATGCAAGAGAGAAAGCCTCGAGAGTGAATAGGAAGGAATTGCTAAAAAGAAAGGATACCCCCACTTCTAATCGAACGACAACCCGTGTTCCCACATTCAGCACCCCATATAGTACACAATTTAATAAAATAAAAAATATTATTTGCAAATATATCCCTGTTATGAATCAGGATACCGTACTCTGTGAGGTGATGAAGGAGTGTGGCAGAACGTGGTAAAACTCTGGGTAACATCTTATCACCCAGCACATTTAGTACAAAAGTTAATAGTGAGAGCTGGATGTCCATAACAGGTTTCTATAGATGTGGAGGCAGCAGATGCAACGTATGTGTATATGCAATCAACAGAACGTTAGAATTTAAGATTGATGACAAAACAAACAGGAAAATAAAAACGTTTATTAACTGTGACACGCAATATGTAGTGTACATTATCATGCATGTGCTGTTCTATGATTTATGTTGGCTGTACAATACAGAAATTGAAGGCTAACAGTATTACGGATACTTGAATTATGAAAGTGCGCATTACCGTAAATGGCTAGAGAACATACCATTTAGCCAATTCTCTCGAATAAGAAAAAATTGTAGCAAGGATTCAGATTATAAAACACAGTCTAAAATTATTACAAAAAATTTTTTGGAGAAAGGATATCCGAAAAATGAAGTTAAAAACGCTTTCTCACGAAATCTGAAACAAAATAACAAAAACCAACAAATCTAAAAAAGAATCAAGCTACAACAAATCAGAAATATAAGTGGAATTTTTTAACCACCTTTGACAAAGGAAATAAAGCCATAAGGGAAACCTTAACAAAATACTGGTACTTATTACAAGAGGATCCCATTATCAAAAACGATATACCGAAGTATCCACAAATTACGTTTAGAAAAGCCAGATCAATTAGAAATATCGTGGCACCGAGTAGACTCCGAGAGAAAAAGGAGAAAACAAAACCTCAGAAAATACACTCAGAAAAACCAGGCACTTTTATGTGCGATTTAAAAACTTGCCTGTGCTGCCAACTAATTGTTAAACATGAACCAGATACATTTGTATCAAACAGCACAGGGGAAAAATTTAAGAGCAAACAGAATACATCATGCAGTTCATCTTTCATTGTCTATCTGGTTACCTGCAGTTGCGGGTTACAATACGTAGGCAGGACAGAGCAATCATTGAGATTAAGTTTCAACAGTCACAGGTTTAAAACCAAAAATGTTTTTTTAAACCAAAGTCTTTCCAGACACCTGACAATGAAACACAAGAAATTATTTAATCATTTTAAACTGAAAATAATAGAACAGATCCCAGAAGAGACACACAATAGAAATGATGTTCTGAACTAACGTGAATCATTTTGGATATACTGTTTGAGAAGCCTATACCCAGACGGTCTTTACGAAATCATAGAATCCACCTAGGGATCACACATGGAACACATTTGCTAAGACAGCAATACTTCACTAGGTTGTTTCTCCTATTTTAGTTCAAATAATATACAGTCCTTTTAAACATAGAAGTACCTTTTATACATTTTTAAATATACCCTCATATGCTTTTTGCACAAGTACGCAGACAATTGATTGGTAAATTGACCTGTCAATCAATCGATGTAATTCCACTTCTTCCAGTCAATCATTTGAGGTCATTTCCATTTGTTTGTATATATAAGTGTGCATGTTTTATCATATAGTTATGTATGTTTTTATGCCTGATGAAGATCTTGGTTCGAGGTCAAACGCAAAGCATGATACAAATAAAAAATACATCGTTTTAAGAATTAGCTGAAGCGGATGCAGCGCCTTCATTTTCTAGTCTCCGATCATCTTCCAGCGTGCTTATACACTATATCTCCCTGAACAATGGCAGCGGGATCTGCCTATCTGCTCTGAGGACGGAGCTGACGGCCAGCAGCATACCATTTATACTCAAAGCCTATACCGTCTTATAACAAGATGAGCAGAATACATATATTAGCTTTTTACCTAACTATATTCCATATCGCCTGGATTCGTCTCGAGATCGTATTGAAGACGTTCCCCCAGGATTTCCCAGTTCCCTCTGAGTGAACAAGTGAGGCATTGATGTGGGGAGTTTATACTGGTGGAATAGATGGACGGTAGGCAAGTAAAACAACCATAGCAAACAGAGAGAAAATGGAAAACATTTTTAAACAAACCTAATTCTTTATTTTTCCCTGCCGTCTCCTGCCCTAACTGCAATGTATAACTGCAGCAGCATATGCTAGTTTTCCCACATTCAGAACATGTAAATTGTTTCTTCCCTGTGTGAATTTTACCCCACATACTAAACATGAGAATAGCACTGAATAAAGCGTAACCTGTTACAAGTACCGGTGAGTGCCGCACAATCTTTTCTTCTTTTTTCTGCTCCACTTGGATGTTTATATCACGTGTATTGCTGTTTGATATAGATAAGTCGATGACTTGTAAACATGTATTTTCACTTAATTGATGGATGTGAAACGTCACTGTGTAACCACTATTTAAACACTGACTGAACACTTGTTGTATTGCTTGACAAAGGCTGATCTACAGCTGAAACGTTGCCAGAGATGGAATAAACTTCACCTTTTTTTCTTTGACATTTTGGAGTGCTGCCGTTTTCCTTCGTTTATATTCACACTCTTGGGGTAAGAGTATCTGGAGCTAAACTCCCAGAGGTATCGCAACCTGTGATGAATCGAGGAGTACAGGTATTACTATAAAACCACATGGAAAAAGACTATAACAAAATGCAAAGGAGAGTATAACAGGTATCACATATCAAATAGAGAAGTATACAAAAACCGTTCAGGTTCCGGTAGAGTGATTCGTAGCTCGGTCTGAGCCTCTTCTGCGTGCTTCCTGCCACTTCTCTCTCGGCGGTTGCACCGGAGCCGAGTTGATTATAGGCCACTCAGGTAGGGCAATCTGTGGCAGCTCGAACGTCCCCAGGAATTTCGGAAGGTCTCCGAGAGATCTAAAAACAGCCGACTTCCCATTTTTCTTAGCGATCAGTTGAAACGGGTAGCCCCATCTATACCGGATGTCCCTGGATTGTAATTCCGCCAATAAAGGACGCAAGGCCCTCCGCAATTGAAGGGTTCTCTTCGCTAGGTCTGGGAGAACAATAATTTTGGAGCCACGGAACGTGATATCCTTAAGCTCCCTTGCACGGCGAAGTATCTCCTCTTTTTCCTTGAAAAAATGGACTCGGCATAGAATGTCTCTGGGACGTTCAGAGGCCGCAGGCTTAGGGCCCAGTGTGCGATGGATACGGTCAAGTTCAATTGGAGAGGCAGAAGGTTGGTTCAAAATCTCTGCAAAAAACGCCTGAGCCCACTCCTCAAGTTTAGATGGTTCCACGTCTTCATTCACGCCTCTAATCCTTAGATTGTTACGGCGGTGTCTGTTCTCAATATCTTCCAGATGTGTCAAAATGTTAGAAATATGGGATGCATGTTCCTGTAGAACTTGTGAGTGAGTATCCAATTGATCTAGAATTTTCTCCTGGGCAGACTCCGCTTCCGCCACCCTGTGGCCAATATGATGTATTTCTTTTTGCAAACCAGCAATGTCTCTTTTGTGGGAATCCTCCAGCCTTGAAAAAAGGTTATTTATTTCGTGCCTGGTAGGCATGGCACGTATGTGTGCCTTCCAGTCCCATTCTTGTTGGGTGGCACTTGCCCCCTGGGATGGAGAAGCAGGGCCCCCCTGGCTTGTAGTGGGGGTGGGAGGTAAAGCCCTGTGAGGAGTGGAAGGCCAGGTTAAGAGAGGGGAGGCCTGGGTCAGAGGCAAGTCTGGAGAGGCACTCACCGTAGTGCCCGGGGACTGCGGGGCTGACTCCTCCATCTCCCTCAGCGGCTGCTGTGAGGATGGTGCTGCGGTGTGGGGATGCTGGGCGGTCGTGGCCGCCATCTTGGATGCCTCGTGCGCCGAGTCCTCAGGCAGCTCCGCTGTCCTGAGGAACTTGGTAATGGTTCCCGGGTCAGCTGTCGGGGGCGCCGTGGTCCTCCTCGGTCCCCTCCTGTGGACCATGATTATATCGGGGCTCCGTGCGCGCTCAAAGACAGATGTCTGGCGGGAATGGCCGGGAGCTCGCAGTCCGTGCGACTTACTCCGCCATCGCCAAGCCACGCCCCCCCGAGTCTGGTGACTTTAGTGCATGCTAGCTTGACAGCTGAGGACTTTATTCTGGACAAGTATATGTGGATCCATGGGGATACCATGGACTGCCCTATGGCCAGTGTTAAAATAAAAACTGTAGTAGGATAATAGTTGCATAGTGTGATCTCAGGACATGATTTCCCATTGTTCTGGGGGTTGTGGGTAAATGGTAAGACCTCTAAAGAAAGTTTGGAAATCCCCTCCTAACCCAGAAATGCATGATGAATGAGACACTTTTGCTTTACAGATCATAGCTGGAGATAAAGATCATACCCCATCCCCAGCTCCTGATCACAATGGGGCACATTTACTGAGGCCCTTGCGCCAGTCTTCTGGCGGACTTTGTACGATCTTTTAGGTGCAAACACCTTGCATAGGTATTTAAAGGGAACCTACCTACCACGAATCTACCTATAAAGGTAGGTAGGGTGGTAGCTGGATGTAAGGGACGTGAGGATAGCCCTTTTTAGAGCTAATCCTCACGTCCCTGCTAGCGTTTTAGAAACTTTATTCCCCTAATATGTAAATTTACTTATGCGGCTACTGAGGCGTGGAGTAGCCGGACACGAGGCTACACGGCGCGGCTACTCCACGCCCCAGTAGCCACTTTACCCCGCCTACCCTGTGATCTTCGGCGCGCAGCTCCTAGGAGCTCCTCGGAGCTGCGCGTCCTCGCCCGAGAAGCCGGAGTTCTGCGCATGCGCAGTAACTCCGGCCTCGTTTCCGAGATCGCGCAGCCTCGGGCCTGCGCTCTGCATAGTCTACCTATGCAGAGCGCAGGAATCGTCAGATGTGAAGGTTCGCCCCACAGGATAGGTAAGTGCTATGCTCACCAACAATACTGCCAATGATTCCCACTGCCACCAATGAATTCTACAGCCATATATATATTCCCACTGCCACCAATGTATTTTATGGGATATAGCATATATGTCACCCCACATCCCCTGGGCAACGAGCATGGCCCGCTCATGCACTAGGCAACGAGCATGGCCCCCTACCCCCTAGGCAACGAGCATGGCTCCCTACCCCCTAGGCAATAAGCATGGAATCTCCTGCAAGCTCACGCCGAAGATCACAGGGTAGGCGGGGTAAAGCGGCTACTGGGGCGTGGAGTAGCCGCGCCGTGTAGCCTCGCGTCCGGCTACTCCACGCCCCAGTAGCCGCATAAGTACATTTACATATTAGGGGAATAAAGTTTCTAAAACGCTAGCGGAGATGTGAGGATTAGCTCTAAAAAGGGCTATCCTCACATCCCATACATCCACCTACCACCCGATCTACCTTTATAGGTAGATTCGTGGTGGTAGGTGCCCTTTAAGATGTGCCTGCACCACAATGGGGTTGCACGAGACCATTTTGTGGTGCAGCAGCACTAAACATCATGCAACACAATATTAGGGGGCGTTCCGGTGCTCAGCCAGATTTAACATACAAAGTCCAATACAATTGTGTTGCACGCCCTATGTTAAAGATGCAGTGCACCAGAAGCACGTGCGCTTGAAATTATATAAATCTGACGCCCCCTGCACACTACACAGGCAAACTGCACATAGTACAGAATGCACTGTTCTTCGTAAATGTGCCCCAATACACCTGAATTAGAGGTCTCACAAGATAATTTTGGCACTGTACACTGGGGAGATCCCACTTTTGCTACTGCTTGAGAAAGTGTGACAGCTGTAAATAGTCAGGCTCAGGGATGGGAATTTTGGAATGGGACAATATTACACCTTGCCGTGAAAAGACAAAATATTGTTATTTGCTATATGATAATCCTTTTTGCACTGTAATTCAGATCTCCATTTTCTTGTTTTGGTTACTCCTATGTGGGAACACGTGTCCCTCTTTTTAATGTAATACTCTTGACACATTTTTGAGATGATGTTTATTTTATACTAATGTAACACTTTGTTACTGTGTTATAGCTGGTGTGAATTCTCTGATGTTATAACAAGGATCTGTTTTTGGGTAAAACATTTCCACACTCTGAACATGAAAACGGCTTTCCCCACAGGTGATTCCGAGTGTTAACAAGATTGATTTCATTAAAACATTTCCCACATTCGACACTGCAAATGGCTTCCCCAGTGTTGAATCTCTGATGTTAACAGATCTGATTTTTGATTTAAAACATTCCACATTCTGAACATGAATATGGCTTCTCCCCAGAGTGAATTATTAGGTTTAACCAAGATCCAGATTTTTTGATACAACATTTCCCACACTCTAACATGAAACGGCTTCACCCATGTGAATTGCTTTGATGATTGACAAGATTTGAGTTCTCATTAAAACATTCCCACATTCTGCACATGCCAAAGGCTTCTCCCCAGGTGTGATTCGTTGATGATTGACACGACATTAGTTAGCTTAAAAGATTTTCCCCATTTCTAAACCTTAAATGGTTCTCCCTGTGTGAATCTACTGATGTTTAACAAGAGTTGAAATTACAGTGTATTTTTCCCCCCACATACTAACATGACAATAGTTCTCGACCAGTGTGAATCTCTGAGTGTTGTAACAGATTTGATTTCTCAAGAAAACATTTCCACATTCGTGAACAATTAAAATGGCTTCTCTCCAGTGTGACTGCCTTCATGTCTAACAACGTTTTTTTTTGTGGATGAAACATTCCCACATTTCTGAACGATATGCTTATCCCTCAGTGTGAATTCTCTGTGATGTTAAGCAGATCTTGTTTTCTTACAAAAACATTCCCACACATTGAACATGGAAATGGCTTCTCCCCAGTGTGTGAATATTTATGTGCCAACAAGTACATGATTTCGGACTTAAAAATTTCCCACATTCTGAAATGTAAATGGCTCTTCCCGTGTGAATTGTCTGATGTGCAACAAGTTGTTTTTTTTGGCTAAAACATTTCCCACATTCTGAACCTGAAATGGCTTCTCCCCAAGTATGAATTATTCTGATGGCTAAGAAGCGTTATATTTCTTACAAAATATTTCCCACTTCTTAGGAACATGAAATGTTTCTCGCCCCAGGTGAATTCTTGATGGTTGAAGAAGATCATATGTTCGACACAAACATTCCCACAGTTCTGAACCATGTAATGGCCTTCGCATTAGTGGACTTTCTGATGTGCAACTAGATCTGATTTTTCGGCTAAAATATTTCCCACATTTTTGAACATGAAGAAATGGCTTTCTTCTTCTCGTGTTGTGATTAATTGTTTCCCAAGATCTGATTTGTGGATAATATGGTTTCCAGTCTGTGATGATGAAACAGATTGGTCAAATAAAAAGACACAGTGTGAAAGGCCATTGCTGTGTAGTGCTGAGGATGGATATTTCTTCATATGTATCTCTGTGACTTCAAATTCTTCCCTTTTAAAAATCTGAAGATAATCAGAAGTCCCCTCTGGAAGCTCTGCAGGCAGTCATTGCCAAGGAAAACATAAATGTTATAATATTTTGATTTTTAGATTCCCTTTCTAGGTTGTGAGATCTTCCGATCCTTCCCGATTCGAGCTACTTTTAGAACGATCAGTGCTCAGAAGATGTGTGGGCAAAAGGGCCGAGTAATATATTATCCATTACCAACCTAAATAGAAGGGGTTTCTTTATGTTTTGTAACAAAACAGAACCCAGGGAGATGTTTTATAGATCTGATCTAAAATGAAACCAAGTTTGGGATAGTTCTATAAAAGCCAACTGGGTTCTCTTGAACTTTTCCAAATTTGGGAAAAGGAAGATTGAATTTCAGGTGACACGACTAAGAAAAAGTTACAAAGCTTGGCATTATAAAATAATATTCAACTTTGAAAAATAATTTATAGAGTTTGTGTAAGGAAAAGTATAAATTTACAAGTACTTCTGTATCAATTCCTTACGGTTTATAAATCTCTGCTTGCTGGCCTGGCTTATCGAACGATTCTGTGTTTATTCCATGGATAGAAATTGTCCATGGTAATGTGATGTTCACCCCACAGGTGTATGAGGACATATTAGAGAAAGTAATTAAGGGATATTGATAAACAGCTCACACACCTGAGTGCCCATTATGGCAGATTTATATCCACCTGGAAGTAACACAGAAGCCTATCTATAGCAGGACAGAGCAGAGAGATCTAGAAAAACCGTAAGAATTGATACATAAAGTTATAGTGGAAAACCGGTATAACTTTTCCTTACACGAACCACATACAAATTATCGGCTGAAATGTGAAACAAACCCCTGTAAGGGCCCCAGACCCTTTTTGTAATTGAAATGCTACGCTTTAGGATTATACGTAGTTTGATCTTTAACCCCCACGACCCGCACCAATATAGCATGGCACTGGGTGGACTGGTTATATGCCAGGTTCACGATCAGAGCCGGCAACCCAATATACAGGCCCCGAGCTCTGCGCCATCATTGCTCTAGGTGTTGCCCTGCCTCCATGTAGGACCCCGGCGATTAATTCTTGAGTATTTGCATATGACTCAGTGTTATATACGGGGGTAGACATCTGTATTGCACTGTGAAAGCTAGGATACAGCTTGAACAAGCAATCAGAAGATCATTGTTCAAGACAACCTGGCATTAACTTGCAACCAATCTGTGGCGAGCTATGGCCCTGTCTTCTTGACATCTTGTTCCCTCCGGGGCTAAGCGAGCGCTGGACTGTTGTGGTACCCCTTGTCCCCACTCGGCTCGCCAAAGCTCTTAACGGCAATGTTTGATCCTTAACCACTATAATGTGGTAATTTCAGAACATCCCTTGGGACTTAAAACTAGTGAAGGTCTGGAGGGTCCTTCACCCCACATAGTCTCGAGACTATACCTACTACTCCCCGACCACCATACGTTACAGCCGTTAGATATTTTTTAATAAGCATAGGCTTCACCAGAGTTTCTGTAGCTCCTCCCTGTGGTCAGCTCATAAACCGATCTATCTCACTATAGACATCCCTTGGCCAATTTCATTTAATTGGCTGGCCGCATACTAACAATCTACTCACGAACTTTGCCTCACCAAAATCTCCGGCGGAAGAGGCTGAGGTTATAATATACACCGGGCCAGCCCATCTCGTCCTATACAATTGGAGACCCTGAAGGTATTAACCATTAAAGTTGACCAAGCCGGAGTCTTGTGAAGCAGGACGAGGTGGAGAGGTCAGCCACAGACCTTACTCTTTTGTCTAAAATCTAGACCAGGATCATGATGGTCTTTGGACGTTTATGAAATTTTATACACTTAGGTCTAGAAAGAATTACAACCGCGTGCTACTTTGGAAAGGAGAAAGGCTATCTCTTGCGACATCATGGCTCGGGCCTTTGTCCCCGCTGGATATCTTTGTTATCTGAACTTCCGAGAGAAGGGGGGTTTACAAAGTCCAGTGGTATCCCTTTAGACGGATCTGAGGATCCCATTCGCTGTTGAAAATTTGTCTATTGGCATGAAAGAAGTGGGATGGTCTCCTCCTACCTGGGGCCTCACGTCATTGTGGAGGGGGATGGACTGTCTGGCGATACTGTTGGCAGGAACAAGTAACCTCTATTAGTCGAGGTGGTCAAGGAAAAACCAGGCCTGGGCTTCGTTCTTTGCTCTGGGAAACCTTGTTCTCCGAAGGTTTGGGATTTATTAGATTGTAGAAGGAAAAGGAAATCATTTTTTTCTATTCCATTTCTCCAAACACATCCTCTAGGATGGGACCCAAGACGAAAATTAACATACTAAGGGTGGCACAAAGTCTGCTTCTAGAGGCTAAAATCGCCGACCAGGTGGACAAGGCTTGCAGAACTGGCTGAATGAAAAAAAGTCTTTAAAGTATCCACGAAGCATCTGCCGGAAACTGAACCTTTTTGGATTATTAGCTACAAATGATTGAGGGCTTCCCTGGGAACCTTATTTCTGAATGTCTCCTCAGTAGTTCCCACCACAGCAAGACAAAGCGGGTTACACAAGCTGCTGCCACCGCTTGGCATAAAAGAGGTAAGAAGACTCCAAGGATTTTGAGGGAACCCTTCTGCCTTCTTCATGGGAGGGTCTGTAACTTTAAGGAATTAATTTTATAATAAAGGCATCTACTTTGGTGGAGGGGGCCCACGGAAAAGAAGTGGGATTCTTTCAAAGGGTACTTTCTATTCTTGCCCTGAATATAAGATTTGTGTATCAGGGGTCTGCAATTCCCTGGTAAACAGAGCTGATATAGTATTATGAAAAGGGAAAAAGTATTGTCTTTTCCTCTCCGCCGACCCCAAAATAATATTCTTCAATGGCCATGAAGATCTAACCATTCTTAATAAAGGATGTCAGACAAATCTCTTCCTCAGGACGAAAAGTTATCTCTTATCCTTTTATCTCCTCCTCCTCTGACGCGAAAATCTCTCCTACAGGGGTTTGATGACTGTGAGGAGGGTCCTTCAGTAACTTTTATTTTCCAAAAGAATGAGTATAGGCGTTTTCTTTTTTTTTCCTCATTAATTGATGGTAATTTTCAACCACGATTCTGTAATTTCTGTGATGAGTATTTTTGGGCACATCTTCTCCCTAAAATGTGTAGGAGATTACCATCAGGATACATGTGAGATTAAAGCCTGAAAAGAAACTCACGGGATCAGGAGCTTCACATTTGTATGGCTTTCCAGGCTGAGGGTGAGAAAGCATCGACTTCCATGTTGCGGGCGTTGTACCTAGCCCCGACCCCTTCCAGGCCCTGAACCCTGCCCTGTGGCGTGGGGGAACTAACAGTTAAAAAGTATCCAATTATATATACATAACTAAATCACTGCATAACACTGTGTGTATAGCCCCAGGAGGAGGGCTAGAACCCCTAGGCTCCGCCCTGGATTTCACATTACGTGCATACTCATTTTGATATGCAGTGCGAATGGAAGTACTTACTACCTGTTACCTTCGGGTAACACCACTGGTGCTCTCCCATGCCGGAGGTTCGGGCATCTCAGCGCCACTCTGCCTTGCTTCCGCCGACCTGGGCTCAGCATTTCTCGGTGCCATCTCCCGGACATTGCCTCGCCAGGCAGGGATGATGTAGTGAAAGGAAAGCAGTTTCACGTCTACGGATACTCTCCTGGGATGGGGCGCGTTCAGAACAGTGAGTACGGACCGCCACCCAGAAGCCTCCAAATAAAAAAAGATGTTGCCGAGCTCAGGGTCAATTCCAGGGACTGGAACACCATGTGGCGGGATAGGACATAGAAACGTGTCCAAAAACACGTTATACAAGCCAGCACAAAAGTTTACCATGAAAAGAACAACTTATCAATTAATAACAAAAAATATGCTAAAAAATCCAAAGAGAATTGACGATTTTCGTTTTCTCCATTCATTAAAGAGTTAAATAAAAAATTCTCATAAGCTATAGACCACTCTAAAATGAAGATCTATAAAGTACGTATCATCTCACAAAAAATAAGCCCTTATTTTTCTAAATTGCAGTCAAAAAAAAAAATATACAGATGGTATAGCCTTTAAAACCCCTTCCTGACTTGCACGGTAATAAAACGGCGCGAAGAAGCGAAGCAATTGCTGACACAGTGATCGGGGTGGTAAGATAGCTGGCTTTCACTGGACCAGAGGGATCTCGTCATTTCTCAGTTCAGATTGCTGCTATTGGCTGGTCAAGGCAGCAGGACCAACCCAATTTATTTATGCCCAAAGTAATACACCAATCACCATTGTCTTGACGACACAGTGATCCGTTGGGCAAAATGGCAACCATCATGTGCCTGACGGTCCAGAGGGGTTTCGTGATGATTGCTGATATGGCTGGTGAATACAGACCAGCCAATAGTAACAATTGGCGTCAGGGTTAACGGGGGCAACCCCACAATAATTGCTTTTGTCGAGGGACAGCACAATCATCAGTAGAAGGGGCCAAGTATGGGTGGGATGACTGTCACCTCTAAGATTGACTGATTTCTGAACAACCCACTGTGCCCCAACTGGGGATAGGCTTATCACGCCATGTGAAAAACTTTATACAGCGTTACCTATTCCAATCCTAAGTTCCAGAGGTTATTCTAGCATTGAGCACTACAAAAACCAGAGAGGCCACCCAGGATATCTTGTTAGGGAAAAAACACAAGAGGGATAATCTTGTTGTGGACCACAATTCATGTGCGAATTCCAGACCCTAATACCTGTACGAGGGGGCAACCACCTGCCTTCCATACCAGGGACTGCATCCTGGTGTACAATACATTCATGGGAGAGGTTGATGTGTCAGATCAAAATGCTGAAGCCGTGCGCGCCCTACGGGGAAAACGAAGATCTGGTACAAAAAAGTGTCCGTGTACGTGACACAAATGGTTTTGTACAACCCTTGTTCATTGTGCAGGTCATGCTGAATAATTTCTCCATGAAGGAAAGAGCCAGTATGATGGATTAGATGCTCCAAAGTTGTGCCAGGGCAACATTTTCTGGTGAAGTCCCAGATGGTACTCAAGGAAGGACTCAGAAAAGAGCAGCAGTCTGTACCAAAAGAGGGGGTTTAGAAAGGGCACTCTATATGGTGGTGGAACTATGGACCTGTGCAGAGAAAGCACGCACGGAACCCATGTGGGCACAGGACCATCTTCCCTGCCACCTCTTATTGATAGTGATGCGTTGGCCAGGTAGGAAATACTTGCCCCTCGCGAGCTCCAGTGATCTCTCTTTTAGGCTGATCTGCTCTATGCTCACTAGTGTGCCTTAGAGACACGCAGGAGGTCGTGCCCGCCCCTACTCCCCTGCAGCCAGGAAACAAGGAGAGAGTGATGCTATTTTCGACAATATTTGTTCAATGAAGCATGCTATAGGCATCAACTGTGTGAATTTTACCCCACATACTAAACATGAGAATAGCATCTAGCTGGTGTGAATTCTCTGATGTTTAACAAGATCTGATTTTTGGGTAAAACTAACAAGATCTGATTTTTGGGTAAAACATTTCCCACACTCTGAACATGAAAACGGCTTCTCCCCAGTGTGAAATCTCCGATGTTTAACAAGATTTGATTTCTCATTAAAACATTTCCCACATTCTGAACATGCAAATGGCTTCTCCCCAGTGTGAATTCTTGAGATAACAAGTTCTGTTTATTTTTGCATAAAACATTTCCCACATTCTGAACATGAAAATGGCTTCTCCCCAGAGTGAATTCTCTGATGTTTAACAAGATCAGATTTTTTGATAAAACATTTCCCACACTCTGAACATGAAAACGGCTTCACCCCAGTGTGAATTCTTTGATGATTGACAAGATTTGATTTCTCATTAAAACATTTCCCACATTCTGAACATGCAAATGGCTTCTCCCCAGTGTGAATTCTTTGATGATTGACAAGACATGATTTATGGCTAAAAGATTTCCCACATTCTAAACATGTAAATGGTTTCTCCCCTGTGTGAATTCTCTGATGTTTAACAAGAGTTGAATTATCAGTGTATTTTCCCCCACATACTAAACATGACAATAGCTTCTCGCCAGTGTGAAATCTCTGATGTGTAACAAGATTTGATTTCTCAGTAAAACATTTCCCACATTCTGAACATGAAAATGGCTTCTCTCCAGTGTGACTTCTCTCATGTCTAACAAGTTTTTTTTTGTGGATGAAACATTTCCCACATTCTGAACATGAAAATGGCTTCTCCCCAGTGTGAATTCTCTGATGTTTAAGAAGATCTTGTTTTCTTACAAAACATTTCCCACATTCTGAACATGAAAATGGCTTCTCCCCAGTGTGAATTATCTGATGTGCAACAAGACATGATTTTCGGATAAAACATTTCCCACATTCTGAACATGTAAATGGCTTCTTCCCAGTGTGAATTGTCTGATGTGCAACAAGTTGTTTTTTTTGGCTAAAACATTTCCCACATTCTGAACATGAAAATGGCTTCTCCCCAGTATGAATTCTCTGATGGTTAAGAAGATTATATTTTCTTACAAAATATTTCCCACATTCTGAACATGAAAATGGTTTCTCCCCAGTGTGAATTCTCTGATGGTTAAGAAGATCATATTTTCGGACAAAACATTTCCCACATTCTGAACATGTAAATGGCTTCTCCTTAGTGTGACTTTTCTGATGTGCAACTAGATCTGATTTTCGGCTAAAATATTTCCCACATTTTGAACATGAAAATGGCTTCTCTTCTGTGTGAATTAATTGTTGTCCAATATCTGATTTGTGGATTAAATCTGGTTTCCCAGTCTGTGATGATGAAAAAGATTGGTCAAATAACAAAGAAACAGGTGAAAGACCATTGCTGTGTAGTGCTGAGGATGGATCTCTCTCTTCATATGTATCTCCTGTGACTTCAAATTCTTCCATTTTAAAATCTGAAGATATCAGACGTCCCTCTGAGCTCCTGCTGCAGTCATCTGCCAAGAAAACATAAAATGTTATAATATTTTGATATTTTATAGATTCCCTTTCTAGGTTGCTGAAGATCTTCCGATCCTTCCTGATTCGAGCTACTTTTTAGAACGATCAGTGCTCAGTAAGATTGTGTTGGGCAAAGGGCCGAGTAATATACTTTATCCATTACCAACCTCACATAGAAGGTGTTTCTTCTGTTGTAACAAACAGAACCCAGGAGATGTTATAGATCTGATCTAAAATTTAAACCACTTTCTGGATAGTTCTATAATAAAGCACCTGGGGTTCTCTTGAACTTTTCCAATTTTTGGGAAAGTGGCATCAGTGACACAGACTAAGAAAAAGTTACAAATCTTGGCATAAAATTAAAAATGCAAATAGAAATGTTTGATAAACTCTTACTAAGTACTTTAACCCTTTAAGGACACAGCCATTTTTGACCTAAAGGGGTCTTCCACTTTGAAAAATAATTTATATTGTTTGTGTAAGGAAAAGTTATACAATTTTCCAATATACTTTCTGTATCAATTCCTTACGGTTTTCTAAATCTCTGCTTGCTGTCCTGCTATAGAACGCTTCTGTGTTTACTTCCAATGGATAGAAATCTGTCCATGGTCATGTGATGTCACACAGATGTGCAGTATGCTCAGTGTATTATACGAGACATCTGTATTGCACTGTGTAAGCTCTATATCAGCTTGAACAAGCAATCAGAAGATCACTTGTTCAAGCCAACCTGTCATTAACTTGCACCAACTCTGTGGCGAGCTCTGGCCCTGTCCTTCTTAGACATCTTGTTCCCTCACAGGGCTACGCGAGCAGCTGGACTGTTTGTGGTACACCTTGTCCCCACTCGGCTCGACACAGCTCTTAACGGCAATGTTTGATCCTTAACCACTATAATGTGGAAATTTCAGAAATCCGTTTGGGACTCTCAACTGAGTGATGTCTGGAGGGTCCGTTTGGGACTCTCAACTGAGTGATGTCTGGAGGGTCCTTCACCCACTTAGTCTCGAGACTATACCTACTACTCCCCTACCCACCATTCGTCACTTAGTCTCGAGACTATACCTACTACTCCCCTACCCACCATTCGTACAGCCGGTTAGATATGTTTTTTATAAGTCATCATGCTCTTACTTGAAGACCAGTATAAGTCATCATGCTCTTACTTGAAGACCAGAGTCTTCTATAGCTCCCTCCCTGTGGTCAGCTCATTAACCGATCTCTCTCACTATAGACATCCCTGCACTTGCTCATTTACTCCATAATGGGCACTCAGGTGTGTGAGCTGTTTATCAATATCCCTTAATTACTTTCTCTAATATGTCCTCATACACCTGTGGGGTGAACATCACATTACCATGGACAATTTCTATCCATGGAATAAACACAGAATCGTTCGATAAGCCAGGCCAGCAAGCAGAGATTTATAAACCGTAAGGAATTGATACAGAAGTACTTGTAAATTTATACTTTTCCTTACACAAACTCTATAAATTATTTTTCAAAGTTGAATATTATTTTATAATGCCAAGCTTTGTAACTTTTTCTTAGTCGTGTCACCTGAAATTCAATCTTCCTTTTCCCAAATTTGGAAAAGTTCAAGAGAACCCAGTTGGCTTTTATAGAACTATCCCAAACTTGGTTTCATTTTAGATCAGATCTATAAAACATCTCCCTGGGTTCTGTTTTGTTACAAAACATAAAGAAACCCCTTCTATTTAGGTTGGTAATGGATAATATATTACTCGGCCCTTTTGCCCACACATCTTCTGAGCACTGATCGTTCTAAAAGTAGCTCGAATCGGGAAGGATCGGAAGATCTCACAACCTAGAAAGGGAATCTAAAAATCAAAATATTATAACATTTATGTTTTCCTTGGCAATGACTGCCTGCAGAGCTTCCAGAGGGGACTTCTGATTATCTTCAGATTTTTAAAAGGGAAGAATTTGAAGTCACAGAGATACATATGAAGAAATATCCATCCTCAGCACTACACAGCAATGGCCTTTCACACTGTGTCTTTTTATTTGACCAATCTGTTTCATCATCACAGACTGGAAACCATATTATCCACAAATCAGATCTTGGGACAACAATTAATTCACAACACGAGAAAAGAAAGCCATTTCTTCAGTTCAAAATGGGGAAATATTTTAGCCGAAAATCCAGATCTATTGCACGTCAGAAAAGTCCACTAATGCGAAGGCCATTTACATGGTTCAGACTGTGGGGAATGTTTTGTCGAACATATGATCTTCTCTTCTTACCATCATAGAATTCACACTGGGCGAGAAACATTTCATGTTCTAAGAATGGGAATATTTTGTAAAAAATATAAGCTTCTTAGCCATCAGATAATTCCATACTTGGGGAGAAGCCATTTCAAGGTTCAGAATGTGGGAAATGTTTTAGCCAAAAAAAAACAAACTTGTTTGCTCATCAGACAATTCACACGGGAAGAAGCCATTTTACATGTTCAGAATGTGGGAAATGTTTTAAGGTCCGAAATCATGTCTTGTTGCACATCATATTCCACACTGGGGAAAGCCATTTCCATTTTTCAATGTGTGGGAATGTTTTTGTAAGAAAACAAGATTGCTTAAATACACAGAGAATTCACACTAGGGATAAGGCATTTTCATGTCATAATGTGGGAATGTTTCATCACAAAAAAAAACTTGTTAGACATGAAGGAGTCACACTGGAGAGAAGCCATTTGTCATTGTTCCGAATGTGGAAATGTTTTTTGAGAAATCAAATCTGTTACAACACATCAGAGATTTCACACTGGTCGAGAACTTTGTCCATGTTAGTATGTGGGGGGGAAAAACACACGATCATTTCCACTCTTGTTAAACATCATAGATTCACCACAGGGGAAACCAATTTACAGGTTTAGAAATGTGGGAATCTTTAGCCCTAATAATGTCTGTCAATCATCAAGGAATCACCCTGGGGAGAAGCCATTTGCATGTGCAGAATGGGAATGTTTTTAATGAGAACTCAAATCTTGTCAATCATCAAAGAATTCACACTGGGGTGAGCCGTTTCATGTTCAATTGTGGGAAATGTTGTATCAAAAATCGGATCTTGGTTTAAACATCAATAATCACTCGGGAGAAGCCATTTCATGGTCAGAATGTGGAATGTTTTAAAATCAAAAAATCAGATCTGTTAACCATCAGAGATTCAACACTGGGGATAAGCCATTGGCATGTCGAATGTGGGAATGTTTTTAATGAAATCATCTTGTTAACACCTCGGAATTTTCACCTTCTGGGGAAAGCCTTTTCATGTTCAGAAGTGTGGGAAATGTTTTACCCAAAAATCATATTCCTTTGTTTACACATCAGAGAATTCACACCAGCTATATGCTATTCTCAGTTTAGTAGGTGTAAAATTACACATGTAAGAAACATTTACCTGTTGCTGAATGTGGGGAAAACTAAGCATATTCTGCTGCAGTTAATCATGCAGTTAGGCAGGAGACGCATGGAAATAAAGAATTAGTTTGTTAAAAATGTTTTCCATTTTCTCATCTGTTTTGCTATGGTTGTTTTACTTGCCTACCGTCCATCAAATATTCCCCCAGTATAAACTCCCCACATCAATGCCTCATTGTTTCACTCAAGTGGAACTGGGAAATCCTGGGGGACTTCTTCAATACGATCTCGAGACGAATCCATTCGTATGGAATATAGTTCTGTAAAAAGGCTAATATAGTATTCCTTCTCATCTTGTTATAAGACGGGTATAAGTCTTTGAAGTATAAATGTATGCTGGCAGGCCGTCGGCTCTCGTCCTCAGCGCGATAGGCATATCCTGCTGCCATTGCTCAGGGAATATAGTGTATAAGCAAGCTGGCAGATGATCGGAAGACTAGAAATGAAGGCGCTGCATCCGCTTTAGCTAATTCTTAAAACGTGTATTTTTTATTTTTATCATGCTTTGCTTTTGACCTCGAACCAAGATCTTTCAATCTGGATAAAAACATACATAACTATATTATAAAACATGCACACTTATTATACAAACAAATGGAAATGACCTCAATTATTGACTGGAGAAGTGGAATACAAACCAATCGATTGACAGGTAAATTTACCAATCAATTGTCTCGTACTTGTGCAAAAAGCTATGAGGGTAGTTAAAAATGGTAAAAAGGTACTTCTATGTTTAAAAGGACTGTATCTTATTTACTAAAATAGGAGAACAACCTAGTGAAGTATTGCTGTAAACCTGTCTTAGCAGAGTGTTCCATGTGGTGATCGCCTAGGTGGAATTCCTATGATTCCGTTAAAGACCGTCTGTGTCAGGCTTCTCAAACAGTATACCAAAATGATTCACGTTAGTTCATAACCACCCTCATTTCTATTGTTGTCCTTCTGGGATTCTGTCTATATTTCAGTGTAAAATGATTAAAGAATTTCTTGTGTTTCATTGTTCAGGTGTCTGGAAAGACTGACTTTGGTTGGTTTAAAAAAACATTTTTGGTTTTAAACCTGTGACTGTTGAAACTTAATCTCACTGAGTGGCTCTGTCCTGCCTACGTATTGTACCCCCACCTGCAGGTAACCAATAGACAATGAAGAGAACCCCCTGCAGCTGTACCGAATCACATGTTTGCTCTTAAATTTTTCCCCTGTGCTGTTTGATACAATGTAATCTGGTTCAGTGTTTAACAATTAGTTGGCAGCAACAGGCCAGTTTGTTGTAAATCGCACATAAAGTGCCTGGTTTCTGAGTGGTATTTTCTGAGGTTTTAGTTTTCTCTTTCTCGTTTTTCTCTCGGAGTTCTACGCGGTTCCACGGTGCCACGTATTTCTAATTGATCTGGCTTTTCTAAACGTATTTTGGATACTTCGGTATAAATATTCGTTTTTGATATGGGATCCCCTCTGGTTATAAGTAACAGTATTTTGTTAAGTTTTTCCTTATGGCTTTATTTTCCTTTGTCAAAGGTGGTTAAAAAATTCCACTCTATTTCTGATTTGTTGTAGCTTGATTCTTTTTTAGATTTGTTGGTTTTTGTGTTATATTGTGTTTTCAGATGTCGGAGAAAGCTTTTTTAACTTCCATTTTTCGGATACCTTTCTCCCAAAAACATTTTTGTAATAATTTTAGACTGTGTTTTATATCTGAATCCTTGCTAACCATTTTTTCTTATTCGAGAGAATTGGCTAAACGGTATTTCTCCTAGCCATTTACGGTAATGGCGCACGTTCATTAATTACAAGTTCCGTAATACTGTTACCTTCAATGTTCGTATTGTACAGGCCAACATAAATCATAGAACAGAGGGGACGTGGCTTGGCATGGCGGAGTAGTCGCACGGACTGCGAGGCTCCCCCTGCCATTTCCCTGCAGATATCCTCAGCTAGAGCGCAAGGCGCACCGATTCACCATGGTCCACATGAGGGACCAAGGAGGACCACTCCGCCCCGGCAGCTCCCCCATGACCATAACGAAGTTCCTCAGGACAGCGAGCTTGCTGAGGACCGCGCACGAGGCACCACCTGTCCATCTCCACACCGCAGCGCCATCCTCATCCTCCAGCAGAGCTGAGCGAGATGGAGGAGGCACCCCGCAGTCCTCCGGCACCACGTGAGTGCCCCCCTTCAGAGGGGTCCATCATTAGATACCCCCCACTATCGGGAACGGTGGGGACTTGCCTCCAACACAGGCCTCCCCTCTCTTAACCTGGCCTTCCCTCCTCACAGTGCTTTAACCTTCCCACCCCCACTACAACCATGGGTGCATGCTTCCCCATCCCTTGGGCAGTGCCTCCCAACAAGAATGGGACTGGACGCTGCACACATACGTGCCATGGCTACCAGCCCGAAATTCATAACCGTTCTTTCAATGCCTCGAGGAATCTCACAAAGAGACATTGCTGGTTTGCAAAAAGAATACATCATCTTGGCCACGGGGTGGCGGAACGGAGGCTGCCAGGAGAAACTTCTAGATATGGACACTCCTCACAAGTTCTACAGGAACATCTCCCATATCTCTAGCCATTTTGACAACATCTGGAAAGGAAAATATTGATAACAGACACCGCCGTAACAATCTCAGGATTAGAGCGAATGAAAGACTTGGAACCATCTAAACGTGAGGAGTGGGCCAGGCGTTTTTTGCAGAGATGTTGAACCAACCGTCGGCCTCTTTCAAATTGACTTGACCGACCATCGCACACTGGTCCCTACGCCTGCGGCTCTGACGTCCAGAGACTTCTTTGCCGAGTCTTTTTTTCAAGGAAAAAGAGGAGATACTTTCGCCGTGCAAGGAGCTCAAGGATATCATTTCCTTGGCTCCAAAATTTGTTCTCCCAGAACTAGCGAAGAGAACCCTTCCAACTGCGGAGGGCCTTGCGCCCCCTTTATTGACGGAATACAATCGGGACGTCCGTATAGATGGGGCTACCCGTTTCAAACTGATCGCTAGAAAATGGGAAGTCTGCTGTTTTTCAGATCTCATCGGAGATAGCCTCTACCGAGTGGCCTATAATCAACTACGGGCTCTGGTTCCCACCGCCGAGAAGAAGTGCAGGAACACGCAAAAGGCTCAGACCGAGCTACGAATCACCTACCTACCGGAAACTTGAGGTTTTTGATACTTTTCTATCTATATGTGTACTGTTATACTTTCACTTACCATTTTGTTATATCTTTTTTTACGTGGGTTTATAATAATACTCCCTCGATTCATCACCGGTTACGATGCCCTCGGGGAGTTTCGTCATGGGCTTTTATGTCTTTAATTATTTGATATTCTAACTTAGCACGCTTATTATATTTTTCTCTTGTAATATGAATACACTTTTTGTGGCGGAATGTGCCGGGAGACTCGCCCCCCACGTCTCCACGCTCCCCTTAGGGTTGGCGTGCGACACCGCCTTTGCTTTTTAATGCCCTTCTTATATTTAACTAGGCCCATTAGGGGCCGGGGTGTACATTTTTCATTATGTTAGTTTTGTATACCCCGCTCTCCCTTCCCCGTTCTTTCTGGTCTACCTCCTCCCTCCCTCATACATTATCTATTCATTATCTAAAGCTCTCCTTTCCTAAACTATTGGCGGTAATTACTTTTGACATACAATGCCATGGTTCTAATAACTGCGAAGAAACGAACCAAATATTATTTCGCCACATAAGAGACGAGTTTTTAGTAGCATGTTCAAGAGACTCATTTGAAGCAGATGCAATCCCCAAATTCCATAACAAGTATTACCCTGTATGGCACCACTGGCCCCACCCCTCTAGGAAGGCTTGTGGGTTTCCATACGGGCCACAGGCGGTTCACATCACCCGTCCAATTGGCCACGAGATTGACACTGAAGGCCGTTACATATTCTTACAATTGACTTAATTGGAAATGTTTTCCCACGTCCAATGTTTATTTTCCTAACCAGGGCCAGGTTTTCCTTTGCTTGGGGGTTCTAAAATTGGCTGTCCTTTGCTGAGACCGCACTGATTTTAGGAGGCGATTTCAACATCCCTCCCTCTTGAACCTGCACTGGCTCATCACGGAGGTCCTCTCCTCTCTCACCTGGCGCTGCGGTAGACGAGACGCTCATTATTAAACACTAAATTGGGTAATTGTGGAGGGTGCTTCACCCGGGGAAAAGGAGTCAGAGATCCTAGCCATCATTCTCAGGTCACATAACCCTACGGCGCCTAGAATTATCTCTTCGTGTCACACCAACTGTTGATCGGGGTCCTAAGAGTTCCATCGATTCCACCCTTTGGTCAGACCACGCCCCTGTGTATGGTGGTCTAGGTCACCTGGGTAAACTCACAAAGGATTTCTCCTGGAGATTAATATACCTTCTAATGAGCCTATGTGAAGCTGAAAGTCCGGGTGTAATCACGGAACTTTTAATTTCCACAAGTCAGGCTCACCATCTTACAATTCCAGTAGATGGGAGTTTTAAAGGGATCTATCCCGAGGGGTTTTATGGCACATGGGGCGCGACTTATAAAAAGTAAAATTCCGCAAAACTGAGCTCTTATTTTCAGAACTGGGTTCTAAAGAAACCCGCTAATAAATCTTCCCCAACTTGAATCTTTTGAAGGTGAAATCCCAACTATTAGACACACGATCCTCCAACTACTGAATCAAAAGATCGATTTTTAAATAAGTGAAAAAAGATTACTTCGAATATGGGGGATAACTCGGGAAATTGCTAGCGCAACCTTGCATCCTAGTCCCCTCAGGCACCAGTTATTCCTATACTCAACCATCAGGTATATTAGTTATCAAACCGAATGGAGTCTTCGGGAATTTAGAACTTCTACTCCGCTCTATATAATCTAGATGTTCCTAGCTGCTGAACCCTGTACAGTCCTATAGGAGATCTCAGGTTAGCTGGAACCCCATTTCCCAATTCTATTTCTCAGAGTCAGCCTCTACAATCGATATGACTTCACTCAAAAAATTCTGCAGGTAATAAAGGAACTGAAAGTGGGCAAGAGCCCTCGCCTGAATGGCGTCACCCCTAGATTGTATAGAGTCTTCGGGACATACCCTAGCGACCCCCTGGCGTATTTTCTTCAATCTATAGACATAAGACAGTCCCCTTCGACCCACAATCTTCTGAGAGCCCCATTTCGGTTTATCCCAAAACCGGGTAAGGACCCCAACCACTGTCGGAAACTATAGGCCCATCTCCTGATCAATTTGATCTCCAAAATATATTCCAAATTTTAAGCCCTACGCATCTCCGCACTTATTCCAACTTAATTCACTGAACAGGTGGCTTTGTCCCGGGTCGTGAGCAAAGACAATTACCCTAAAAACGCTCACCCCTGATCTCGTGGGCTCCGGCGCTCGGGAAACCCTTCTGTGCCTGATTACTGTGGACCTGAAAAAGCTTTGAAGGGTACCTTGGGGTCCATTTCCCCATTCCTTTGAATCCTGGTGATTGGAAATCTTTGGCATGTGCCACTTCTCGCGAGAACACATCCATTAGAGGCCAGAGGTCAAAGGAAAACTTATAAGCTCTCACTGTTTCGCTGATGAACTTACTCATTTATGTTTCAGACCCTGGTAGTTTACCTACTATTATGAGGAGTTTGAGGCGTCGTTAAGTAAGCAATTTTAAGGTTAATGTCCGAAAATCTGAGAGCCTTGAACATTAATAATCCGCGAATCAATCTGTCTCCATCCCTGTCTCCTCCCTTCCTTTAAAAACTGGGCCAAATGACCTATTAAATATCTAGGAGTGCACATCCCTCAGATCCTAACCAATTTACGCTTTTAACTATGCGCCCCTGCTTAGGAACCGTAGAACCGATCCAAATCATGGAGTTTTTCTCTCTCCCTTTTCCGGTTGGTAGGATGAATAGCTTACGATGGACTCCCTCCTAATATCCTATACATTTTTCAGACGGTTCCCTTAGTATCTAAGCGCCTCTTTTCCTAGATCGACTCAGGAGCTAGCTACTACATTTGATTGGAAAAACTCCTCCCCACCACGAATAAACATATATCTTTAACAAGACATAAAGAATGGGGGGGCAGGTTCAAGATTTCCTCCGCTACCATAGAGCGGTCATAATTATTGCTACTAGATTTGACGTCGAAACAACAACGGAAGCTATGGTTAGACCTGGATGTTCCTACTGAATACTGTCATCTCCCAGATTTGTTCTGGCTCCCACTAGGATGATTGGATTCTACAAATTTCACCACTATGTTGCACGTCTTGAAAGTCTGGGGCAGATTCCCATCAGGGTCAAACTTATTAATTTCCCCGGTCCGCTGTCCCCCGGCCATGGGGTCGTCCCCCACCGTAAACTTAAAAAGTCTCTGCCATATCTTACTAAAATGACATGGTCGTCATAAGACTCTGGGGGTGAGATATTATCCACAACAGGATCGCCCCCCCTAAATGACATATCAGGATATAAGAACCTATCCTTGGGTATTGTAGCATTATCTTCAACTACGTAGGCATTCCAAGCTCTGACTCCCGGGGCACCTTGACCTCCCCACTTACGTCATTTACAGTCCAACTGCCGATCGTCCAACGACGCCTCATGGTGTCTCTGTCTAATGGGATGTTGTCTGATGTGAGAGGGAGGACCTACCATTACCATATATGAGGGCAATGGGAACGGAGACTGTAAAAACCCTTCAACCAAAGAACAGGTAAAAGTTCCCTCCTTTAACCCATAGAATGTCGTGTCTCAACAAAAGCCAGGAGACTAATTTTAAAAAATCTTACGAGATGGTATAGAACCCCCACTCCGCCTACACAGCATGTTTTTCCCTTCAGTTTCTCCTATTTGTTGGCGATTTCACAAGGACAGGGGCACCATTCTTTCACGTATGGTGGACTGTGGAGTGGGTGCAGCATTTTGGAACGCCATTTGGATCTTTACAAGCAGCTAGAACGGCCTCCATAGGGAGCATTTCCCCTGATATTGCTTTGTTATCATCTCCCAGGGCGGCTAGAGACATAAAAAAGGCCTCCTAACGACACTGTAATAGTGGCAATGAAGACTGGTATACTCCTGATTGTGTAAATCCACTTCTCTTCTCCACCATACCAGATATGTGGGTGGTGGAAAAGATTGACAGGCTGAGACGAAATGGAGGAACTGAGAGCATTAGTACCAATCCAATATGATGTTTTTCATAAACCTGTACCATGGGACATCCGTCAGGACTCACCTCTCTACTCTCTTGATATAGATGCCGTGATTGTGGGCAACCCGCGTTCCAGCCATGGGGTATACCCCCCCAACCTTGATGTGTATTGATTGATTTCATGTCCCCCCTCCTCCCCCTTTTTCTCTCTCTCCTCCCCTCACCTCTTTTCCCTCCCCCCTTATTTTTCCACTTCTGGATGTTTAGTTCAGGTTAGATACGTTCTATTGCTTGTAGCTTGAGGTCCGAACTTGATTATGAATCTTTGTCATACTAAATATGGGGCTGCGACCCGAACATATGCCGACTTGTAGCTTCTCCTCGTCTTGCAATAAAGTTTATGAAACCATAATCATATGAACAGCGCTGCAGATTATTACACTACGTTTGGCTCGTAGGAATTCTCCATAAGGAATCGCATGCACAGTATGTGAATGGATACAACTAGATGCCGATAGAATGGAATTGCCCTGCTAGAGCTGAAATTTGTGGTAGTGACAGATTCACACTCCCGGTAAGAGCCCTCAAGTTGATACTAGAAAATGTAGTTGTAATGGTTGTTCCGATAAATTATCAAGTGTAATGTATTAACATTATTATGAAACAAAATCTGAAATTTATCAGCATCACCCCGCAATACCATCAATATGTCTCCACATATCTACCGTAAAAAATAGATTTTGTGCAAAAAATGATTGGTGAGACGAAAAATGGTTCTGTTCTCTTTCCCACCATCGCAACAAATAAATATGGCCAGGTGACGGGGAAATTTTGAGCCCATCGTGCGTTCCATATGGAGAATTCCTATGGCACATTGTAATTTGAGGAGTAAAATCCCATAATACTGCCATAACTGTAGTATGGCAGTATATGAGAGGATCGTACAGACCCCTAGGTTAAAGTACCAGGCGTCTGCAAAATCTAAAAATAAAAACAAAAAAAATTATAATAAGAAACCTAAATTCAAATCACCCCCCTTTCCTAGAACTGATAAAATATAAATAAACAGTAAAACATAACACCGTAGGTTCGCTGCGTTCCAAAAATGCCTGATCTATCAAAATATAATAACGGTTTTGTTTCACTCCGTTTACCCCGTAACGGAAAAATCCACACCAGAAGTTCCCCCCCCCCCCCCCCTTCCCCCAAAATGGTGGGCACTTTTTTGGTCCCATTAAATTGTTTTAAATTCTATAAAAAGTGAATCAAATGTCCCACCCGTTTTTTACACAGTTCCCCCCCCCTAAAAATAATACATTGTAAACGTCCCATCAAAATCTGCAAAAAACGCAAACCACCCACAAGCTCCATAAACACACCAAAGTATGAAAAAGTTTATTAGCGCCAGAAAAGAGGCAAAACCCACCCCCGCCCCACCCCAAAATTTTGGTACAGAGGTTTTAATTAATTTTTTTACATGTATGAAAACATTATAAAACCTATACAAATTTTTGGTATCCCGTATTTTACCTACACAATATAAAGTAGACATGTCATTTGAGGGCGCACAGTGGAATCAGAGTAAAATCCAAGCACACAAGAATAACGGCACAATGCGTTTTTTTACCAATTTCACTGCATTTGGCATGGATATTAATTACCACCATTTTGAAGTGCAATTTTGTTCCATAAAATAACCGTCACACAGCTCTGTACATGAAAAATTAAAAGTTATCAGATTTTTGAATGTGGGGGAGTGAAAAAGGAAAACGAAAAGTATGCTGCGGCGAGAGGTTAAATTCCGTACGCCTCACGGAATGACTTCTAAGATGATTTACTTTATATCTATTGAATGTATAATATGTGGTGTTAACAGGAAATACTTGAACGTTGATTGTTCAGGTTTTTCAATAATGTTTTTAAAGTGCTGTTTTAAACTTTGTGATATTATAACCATGTTGGCCTCCGTAGCGATCTGCACCGTAGGTCTTTGCCACTGTAACCTACACCTTCTATGCACATGATATCCCGTTTTTTTAATGGATAACCGAATAGCTATTTTTGGATTTTTAAACACCCCACAATGGCTCCGCTTCTTTTTCCTTCATTTCTCTCTTTGGACGCTCTGCATGCCAGACACCGTTTCGCACGGGATTGAAACCCCTGATATACAGACCTCTAGGGAAGCGTGAGTGCACCTCTCCTTTTCTCTTACTTTTATTATATTCACTTCGAGGTAAGGGAGGGATTTGAATTTTTTTAACTTTATTTTTACCTATTTTTCAGACCCCTTAGGTACTTTACCCCTATGTTGTCTGATTGATCCTACCATATACTGCCCTACTGTATGGATTTTGTATATCATCTATTGGCAATTGCATCACACAGTGCCATAGAACGTGCCACTGTGCCTAAAACTGACACCTCGGGTCTCGTCATGCAACAGAATGGCCTGCTCCCTGATGACCTTACGAAGTGTGTTCCGAGCCAAGATGGCGCCGCCGGCTCTTCAATGCCACCAGCTGCTTTGTAATATGCAGCAACAACTTACATCCTATGGAGTGGGCTCAGCCTGGTGAGCCGTCTCCAATCACCCTCATATTGCCGACGTGTGACAATACAACTACATCACCGTCAGTAAGGGGTTTAACGTGGAAAAATTTAAATTTTCATGTACCTTCGTTTGGGACTCTCAACTGAGTGATGTCTGGAGGGTCCTTCACCCACATAGTCTCGAGACTATACCTACTACTCCCCTACCCACCATTCGTACAGCCGGTTAGATATGTTTTTAATAAGTCATCATGCTCACCAGAGTCTTCTGTAGCTCCCTCCCTGTGGTCAGCTCACTAACCGATCTCTCTCACTATAGACATCCCTGCACTTGCTCATTTACTTGGCATTGGCGCCTTACTAACAATCTACTCAAGAACTTTGCCTCACAAATCTCCGGCGGAAGATTGCTGAGGTTATTACTATACACTCGGGACTCAGCCATTGGCGCCTTACTAACAATCTACTCAAGAACTTTGCCTCACAAATCTCCGGCGGAAGATTGCTGAGGTTATTAATATACACTCGGGACTCAGCCATCTCGTCCTATACAATTGGAGACCCTGAAGGGTATTAACCAATTAAAGTTGACCAAGCACGGAGCTCTTTTGAAGCAGGAGAGGTCAGCCAAGACCTTGACTCTTTTGTCTAAAATCTAGACCAGGATCATGATGGGTCTTTGGAAGTTCTGAACTTTTCTACAATTAGGTCTAGAAAAAGAATTAAAACCAGCCGTGCTCCTTTGGAAAGGAGCACGGCTATCTCTGACATCATGGCTCTGCCTTTGTCCCCCGCTGGAATCTTTGTTATTCTGAACTTCCGAGAAGGGGGGTTTACAAAGTCCAGTGTTATCCCTTGTAGAATGGATCTGAGGATCCATTCGCTGTTGGAAATTTGTCTCTTGGCATGAAAGAAGTGGGATGGTCTTCCTCCTACCTGGGGCCTCACGTCATTGTGGAGAGGGGATTGGACTGTCTGGACTATACTTGTTGGCCGAACAAGTAACCTCTATTAGTCTGAGGTGGTCTAGAAAAACCAGGCCTGGGCTCTCTTTCTTTCCTCTGGAACCTTGTTCTCCGAATGGATTTGGATTTATAGATTGTAGAAGGAAAAGGAAATCCTTTTTTTTCTATTTCCCATTTTCTCCAACAAATCATCTAGGATGGGACCAAGAAGAAAATTACCATACTAAGGGATGCCACAAAGTCTGCTTCTAGAGGCTAAATCGCCCGACCATTTTGACAAGGCTGCAGACCTGGCTGAAAGTCTTAAAGTATCCACCGAAGCATCTGCCAGGAAACCTGCACCTTTTTGGATATTAGCTACAAATGATTTTAGGGCTTCCCTGGGAACCTTATTCTGAATGTCTCCTTCAAGTAGTTCCAACCACAGCAAGACCAAGCGGGTTACACAAGCTGCTGCCACCGCTGGCCTAAAAGAGGTATTAGAAGACTCCCAGGATTTTTTAGGGAACCCTTCTGCCTTCTTATCCATGGGGTCTTTAAGGGAATTAATTTTTATAATAAAGGCATCTACTTTTGGTGGAGGGCCCACGGAAGAAGTGGGATTCTTTTCAAAGGGGTACTTTCTTTTTATTGCCCTTGGAATATAAGATTTTTTTATCAGGGTTCTGCCATTCCCTGGTAAACAGAGCTGATATAGTATTATGAAAGGGAAAAGTATGTCTTTTCCTCTCCGCCGAACCCTCAAACATAATATCTTCAATGTCCATTGAAGATCTAACCATTCTTAATAAAGGATGTCCAGACAACTCTTCCTCAGACCGAAAAGTTATCTCTTCTCCTTTCTATCTCCCTCCTCCTCTGAAGCTGAAATCTCCCCTACAGGGTCTTGCATGACTGCTGAGGAGGGTCCTTCAGTAATTATCTTTCCAATACATGCAGTATAGGCGTTTTTCTCATAACTTGATGGTAATTTTCAACCACCGATTCTGTATTCTCTGTGATGAGTCTTTTTGGGAACCTCTTCTCCCTAAAATTTGTTAGAAGATTACCATCAGGATACATGTGAGATTAAGCCTTGAAAAGAAACTCACGGGCTCAGGAGCTTCACATCTGTCTGCCTTCCTGGCTGAGAGTGGAAGCATCGACTCTCCATGTTGCCGGGGCTTTTTGTACCTAGGCCCCGCCCCTTCCAGGCCCTGAACCCTGCCCTGTGGCGTGGGGGAACTAAACAGTAAAAAGTATCCATATATATACATAACTAAATAACTGCATATATACACTGTGTATATCCCAGGAGGAGGGCTAGAACCCCTAGGCTCCGCCTGGATTTCACATACCGATGCATACTCATTTTGATTGCAGCTCTGCGAACTGGAAGTACTTACTACTGTACTTCCGGTCACACCACTGGCTGCTCTCCCCATGCCGGAGGTTTCCGGGCATCTCAGCGCCACTCTGCCTTGCCTCCGCCGACCTGCGGCTCAGCATTTCTCGGTGCCATCTCCCGGACATTGCCTCGCCATGCCAGGGATGATGTAGTGAAGGAAGAGGCAGTTTCCCGTCTACGGATACTCTCCCTGGACTGGAGGCCGGCGTCAGAACAGTGAGTTACGGACCGCCAACTAGCAGTCTCCAAAAATAAAAAAAGATGTTGCCAGAGCTCAGGTCCATTCCAGGGACTGGAAACCACTGTGGCAGGATAGGACATAGAAAGTGTCCAAAAAAGTTACAAGCCAAGCACAAAATTTTACCAATGAAAAGAACAACTCTATCAACTTAATAACAAAAAAATGCTAAAAATCCAAAACGAGAATTGACGATTTTCTTTTTCTCCATTCATTAAAGAGTTAATAAAACATCATCAATAAGCTATAGACCCACTAAAATGAAGCATCTCTAAAGTACGTATAATCTCACAAAAAATAAGCCCTTATTTTTCTAAATTGCCGTCAAAAAAATATACAGATTGTATAGCCTTTAAACCCCTTCCTGACTTGCACTGTAATAAAACGGAGCGACGAGAAGCAACTTGCTGACACAGTGATCGGGGTAAGATAGCGGCTTTCCCTGACCAGAGGGATCTCGTCATTTCTCAGTTCATGATTGCTGCTATTGGCTGGTCAAGGCAGACCAACCAATTTTATTTATGCCCAAAGTAATACCAATCACCATGTCTGCAGACACAGTGATCCGTGCAAAATGGCAACCATCCATGTTGCCTAACGGTCCAGAGGGGTTTCGCTGATGATTGCTGATATTGGCTGGTGAATCCAGACCAGCCAATAGTCACAATTGGCGTCACGGGTTAACGGGGGCAACCCACGACAATAATTGCTTTTGTCGAGGACAGCACCAATCATCAGTAGAAGGGGCCACGTCTGGTGGGATGCTGTCACCTCTCTGATTGACTGATCTGAACACCCACTGTGCACCAACTGCTGGATAAGGCTTATCACCTCCATGTGAACAACTTTTATACCAGCGTTCCACTATTCCAATCCCTAAGTTCCAGAGGTATTCTAGCATGAGCCACTACAAAAACCAGAGAGGTCACCCAGGATATCTTGTTAGGGTATAAAAACAAGAGGGATGTCCTTGTTGTGACCACAATTCATGGGTACTCCAGCACCCTAATCCCTGTACGAGGCACCACCTGCCTCCATACCAGACTGCATCCTGGTTTACAATACATTCATGGGAGAGGTTGATGTGTCAGATCAAATGCTGAAGCCGTGCTGCGCCCTACGGAAAACGAAGATCTGGTACAAAAAGTTGTCCGTGTACGTTACACAAATGGTTTTGTACAACCCTTGTTCCATTGTGCAGGTCATGATGTATAATTTCTCCATGAAGGACAGAGCCCCAGTATCTCTGGATTAGATGTCTCCAAAGTTGTGCCAGGGCAACATTTTCCTGGTGAAGTTCCCCAAGACTGGTACTAAAAGAAGGACTCAGAAAAGAGGCAGAGTCTGTACCAAAAGAGG
Source organism: Engystomops pustulosus (assembly GCA_019512145.1). Taxonomy (NCBI): domain Eukaryota; kingdom Metazoa; phylum Chordata; class Amphibia; order Anura; family Leptodactylidae; genus Engystomops; species Engystomops pustulosus. Next base: position 3,704,324 of record WNYA01000013.1, read on the forward strand.
GTTTAGAAAGGGCACTCTATATGAGTGGTGGCGAACCTATGGTACATGTGCCAGAGAAGGCACGCAGAGACCCCACTGTGGGCACAGGCACCATCTTCCCTGCCATCTCTTTATTGATCAGTGATGCGTTGGCCAGGTAGGAAATCTTGCCCCTCGCCGAAGCTCCAGTGATCTCTCTTTAGGCTGCATCTGCTCTCTGCTCACTAGTGCTGCCTTAGAGACACAGCAGCAGGTCAGTGCCCGCCCCTCCTCCCCTGCAGCCCAGGAACACAAGGAGAGTGATGCTATTGACAATATTTGTTCAATGAGCAGCTAAAGCATCATATCCCTCCCACCACTGCTTAGAACTACTGTCACTGTATGGGGGCAACCTTAATCAGGATGTGGAGGTAATAATTATTATATAGCAGAAAATTTGTCACTGTATGGCAGTAATATTCCGCACTGTATGGCGGTAATATTCCGCACTGTATGGCGGGGCCAAGATAACGCAAAGTATTGATGGTAAATAAAAAATACAGCAGTTTTAAGATAAGAGGTTAAACGCGGAATGAAAGCGCCTTCATTTTCTAGTCTACGATTCATCGTCCAAGGTTGCTTATACACTATCTCAGGATGAGCAATGGCAGCAGGGATCTGCCTATCTGCTACTGAGGACTGAGAAGCCGACGGCCAGCGCAGTACATGATCTACTCAAAGACATACGTCTATAACAAGATGAGCAAATACAGATATTAGGCTTTTAAACTATATCCAGATCGCTGGATTCGTCGCGAAGGGTTGTTAATATTGAAGACGTTATTACCACCAGGATATTTTCCAAGTTCCCTCTGATAGTGGAATATATTAAGGTATGAAGAGTGATATATAGGCGTTGCTGATGGTGAGTTTATAATGAGTGGAGATATAGTATATAATGGACTAGGTTAGAGCGCAAGGTGTAAGTCAAAACAACCCTTAAGCAAACCGAGAGAAAATGGCAAAACCATTTTTAAACAAAACCTAATTCTTAGGTTTTTCCCTTGCCGTCTCCTGTCCCTAACATGTCAATGAATAAGCTGCATAGCAAGCATAGCTAAGTTTCCCAAAAGTATTCAGAAAACATGTTAGAATTGTTTTACTTTCCCTGTGTGGAGATTGTTATTATCCCACAGATTACCTACCTGGAGAGGGAATAGCAATCTAGGGGTTGGAAATTCTCTGATGTTTAACAAGACTTGATTTTTGAGTAAAAACATTCCCAAACACATGAACTGCACACCGGCTCTCCCCAGTGTATGAAATACTTCCGGATGTTAACAAGACTGTTTATCCTGTTAACACATTTCCCGCCCCTCTGCCCGGCATGGCTTACTCCCCAGATGTGAATTCTTCTGATGGAGTTAAACAAGCACTCTGATTTTTAGATTTACACCAGTTCCCACCTTCTTGTGACCATGAAAATGGCTCTCCCCAGCGTCATTGAACTAGCAAGTTACCCCCCGAAGATCAGATTTTTTGACACCACATTTCCCCACACTACTTGACACCTATGACCAAACCACGGCCATTCCCCAATGTGGTGTGAATTCTTTGATGATTGACAAGATGATTCGCATTAAAAAACATTTCCACCACACATTCTGCCGTGCAAATGGCTTCTCCCCCGTGTGACTTCTTTGATGATGCCAAGACTGATTTCTGCTAAAAGCATTCCCACTTCTACCACACTGTAAAACTGAGTTTCCACCCTGTGTGATTCTAGATGTTTAACAACTGAGTTGATTATCAGTTGTATATTTTTACCACCCAATATAAATCATTACCCCTAGTCTTCTCGCCCTGGCTGCAATCTCTGATGAATTAAACAATATTATGATTTTCTCAGTAAAAATTTCCCACTTTGAACATGGAAAATGGGCCTTCTCCCAGTGTATTCTCTCATGTCTAACAAGTTTTTTTTTGTGGATTGAAACATTGTCCCACATTCTGCTGAACAGGAAAGAATGGCTATCTCCCCATGTCTTGTGAGTTGTCATGAGTTTAACCGAGATCTGGTTAATATTGAAAACACACAATTTCCCACACATTCACATGAACATGAACATGGCTTCTCCCCAGTGTTGAATTATCTGACATTCAGTCCCAAACACGACACGATTTCGGATAAAACATTCGACACATTCCATGAAGCATGTAAATGGCTCGTACCCAGTGATGAATCGTCTATGTGGAAACAAGTTGTTCTTTTCTGGCTAAAAATTTCCCACATTTGAACATGGAAAATGAGTTCGTGCCCCAGTTATGAATTGTCTGATCGACTGGTTAAGAAGAATTATTTTTCTTACAAATATATTTCACCCCACATTCGAACATGAAATTGGTAATCCTCTCCCAGTAGGGAATTCTCTGCTGGGGTAAGAAGCTCATATGTCGGACCAAAAACAATTTTCCCACATCGGAAACATGTAATGGCTCTCGCCTGTGTATGGGGGGATTTTCTGATGTGCAACTAGAATTACTGATTTTCGGCTCTAAAATCTTTCCACCTTTTGACATGAAAATGGTTCCTTCTGTGTGAATTATTGTTGTCCACGATCTGATTTGTGGATAACTGGTTTCCCAGGTCTGTGATGATGAAAAAGATTGGTCAAAAATAACAAAGAAAAGAAGAAGAAACAGGTGAAAGACCCATGTTGTGGTAGGTGCATGAGGATGGATCGTTCTTTCATCTTATTTCCGCGACGGTCAAATATCTTCATTTTAAAATATGAAGCTATCAGAGTCCTCTGAGGCTCCTGCGCAGTCACTGCCAAGGAAATAAAATGTATAATATTGTGATATTTTATGATTCCCTTTTAGGTGTGATAGACTTCCGATCCTTCCTGATTCGAGCTATTTTTAGAAAACGCTTCAGTGCTCAGAAGATTGTGTTGGCCAAAGGGCCGACGTAATATATTATCATTACAACCTCAATAGAAGGTGTTCTTCTGTTGTAACAAAACGAAACCCAGGGAGAGTTATAGATCTGATCTAAATGTAAACCACTTCTGGATAGTTCTATAAAAGCACCGAGGGTTCTCTGAACTTTTCCAATTTTTGGGAAAGTTGCAGTCAGTGACCCAGACTAAGACAAGAGTACGCAAATTCTTGGCATTAGATACAATAATAATCTTTCCCGTCTTTATGAAACCTCATTTATCTTGTTTGTGGAAGGAAAGTATACAATTTTCCAATTCCCTTTCTGTTCTCCATTCCTTCGGTTTTCTAAATCTGCTGCTTGCTGTCATGCTATAGAACGCTCGTGTTTCCCTTACCCCGCTGGCTGATACGCATACTTGTACCCTCGCGTCTTGGCTGTCCCAAGTGGTGCATGAGACATTACATACGATGGCTAAACGTCGTAAGGCTATTCGATACCCGCTGCCTGCACCCCTGTCAATGGGGCGTGCCCATTACTAGGCAGATATTAAGTATCCAATGGAAAAGTAATTCATTAAACACACAGGAAGCCTTCGTACTAGCAAGTTGTACCAGCAAGCATGGATCGATCATAGAAATCCGTTCAGGAATTTGATACATAAAAAGTATATTGTCTAAATTGTACAACTTCACACAGTACACAGACAATACACTCTTGCTTGATAGTGAACAACCAACTTTGAAGGCCCAGACACATTTTTGTAAATACGAGACATGCGTTCGCATTTGGCTTATAGTTTTGAATTCATTGTAACCCCTACTGACCCGCAACAATGAATATTCTTGTGCCATGTGGGGTTCACATTGTGGTTAATAGTGCCAGGGTCACGATCAGAGCGGCAACAACAGCCCGAGCTCTGCGCCATCTGCTCTAGGTGTTGCCCCTTTGCCTCCATGTAGAGAGGTATAACCGGCTGTTGATAAGTTTTATGAGTAATAGTGCAGTAGTGCTAAGTGTATATACAAGAGGACATCTGTTAGCACTGTGTAAGCCCTATACTCAAGCTGAACAAGCAATCAGAAGATCAATGTTCCAAGCAAAAGCCGCTGTCAGGAACGATTGAACACCAAACGTTGTGGCGAGCTCTGCCCGTCCTTCTTATACATCCTGGTTCGCCTCACAATTGCGTAGCAGCGAGTCAGCTGGTGTCACTGTTTGTGTACAACGCCTTGTAGCCCCCTCGGCTTCGACACTTCTAACGGCAAGCGTCGCGAGATCCTTACCACAAATGTGGATAATTCAGAAATCCGGTGGGACTTCTCAACGTGATATAAGTGATGTCTGGATTGGTCACTTCACCCTCAAGTCTCGAGGACCTAGCGGCGTATACTACTACTCCCTACCCACCATGATAGTACAGGCGGGTTGAGATTATGTAATTTACTAGTCATCATGCCACGATGAGTCTTCTGTAGCTCCTCCCCTGTGTAGCTCACTAACGATTAGATCTCATATAGACATCCTGCACTTGTCATTTACTTGGCATTGGCGCCTTACTACAATTACTCAAGAACTTTGCCGTCAGCAAATCTCTCGGCGGAAGATTTGCTTTGAATGGTTATGTATAGATATACATCTGACGACCAGCACATTGCTTCGTCCATACAAATGAGGCCCTGAAGGGGGGATTCAAAACCAATATAAAGTTGACCCAAGCACGAGGAGCTTTTTGAGCAGGAGAGGTCAGACAAGGGACCGTTCTGACTTTTGCTCTAAAATCTGCGGTACCACCGGACTCATGATGGGATCACGTCGAGAAAGTGTCTGAACATTTTTTATACAATTAGGTCTAGATGAAAGACATTTAACACCAAAGCCGATTGCTTCTTTGGCAAAGTGAGACAACGGCAATTCTGACATCAGCGCTCTTGCCTTGTCCACCCCGCTGGAATCTTTGTTATTTGAAATCCCGAGAAGGGTGAGGTTACCAAAGTCCAGGGCTGTTATTTTCCCTTGTAGAATGGATCTGAGGATACAGTTAGGAGTGTTGGCAATTTGCTCTGGACATGACAGAAGTGGGATGGTCTTCATTCTCCTACCGGGGCCTCACGTCATTGGGAGAGGGGATGGACCTGTGGCTAACTTGTGGCCGAACAGGTAACCTCTATTAGTTGAGGTGGTCTAGAAAAACAGGCCTGGGCTCCTCTGCTTTGCTCGGGAACCTTGTCTCCGAATGGATCTGGATTTCATAGTTGTAGAAGGGAAAAGGGAAGATCCCTTTTTTTCTAGTTTACCATTTTATCCAACAAATCATCTTTTGTTGAAGATGGGACCCAGAAGAGCAAAATTACCATTAATAAGGGATGCCACAAAGTCTACGCTTCTAGAGGCTAAATCGCTCAGTGATACCGGTTCTCAACACGAGAAGGACCGGGGCGGGGCCCACAGCCGACCAGTTTGACAAGGCTGCAGACCTGGCTGAAAGTCGTACAGGATACCACCGAAGAATTGCAGAAAACCATGCACTTTTTTGGCTATTAGCTACAAAAATGATTTTTAGGGCTTACCTGGGAACCTATTCTGAATGTACCTCAAGTAGTTCCAACACAGCAAGACAAGCGGGTTACACAAGTGCGCCACGCGCTGGGCATAAAAGACGGTATTAGAAGAATGCTCGCCAGGGATTATAGGGAAACCCTTCTGCCTTCTTATCCAGGGGGTCTTTAAGGGAATAAATTTTTATAATAAAGGGGTCACTCTATTTGGGTGGCGGGCCCCCGGAAGCATGTGCGTGATTCTTCAAAGGGTACTTCCCGCTCGCATTGCCTTGGCATCTACGCTTTTAGTATACAGGGTTCTGGCCAGTGTCCCTGGTTAAAAGAGCGATATAGTATGATGAAACGTGAAGAAGTTACTGTCTTTTCATCTCCCGCGCGCACCCTCAAACCAATTATGTCGTGTCAAATGTCCATTGAAGTCTAACCATCTTAGTTACGGATGTTCAATCAACCTTTCTCACCAATAACCCAGAATCCGAGACACAGAATTCGTCTTCTCCTTCTATCCCCTCCTCCCGTTGAACGCTGCATACTCTAGTCACCCAACAGGAGTACTTGCTATACTTGAACGTGCAGCTGATCGGACAGGGGTATTCCGTTATTGTTCATCTTCCAATACATGAGCAGATGCTTTAGTAGGCAGTTTTTCTGAGTATCTCACACTTAGATGTTAATTTTCGACCACGCCAGACATCTGTTTTATCTGTGATGGCTTTTTGGGAACCTCTCTCCCTAAAATTTGGTAGAAGTACAATCAGGAGGACATGTGGACGATTAAAGCCTTTGAAAAAGATAAACTCACGGGGAGCTCCGGAGCTTCACATCTGGTGCCTTCCTGGCTGAGGGGGTGTGAGTGGAAAGCCCCAGCATCGGACTCTCCGTTGTTGCGGGGATTTTGTACATGTAGGCCGCCGCCCCCGCCAGGCCCGAACCTGCCCCGTGGGAGGGTGAGCGGGAAATAACAGTTTAAAAAGTATCGCATATATATCATAACAATAATGCAAATTCCACTGTGTATATCCAGGAGGAGGGCTAGAAAAACCCTAGGCTCCGCTGGATTTCAGCATACCGATGGCCGTTAGATCTACTCATTTGACTTGCAGCTCTGCGACTGGAAGTACTTACTACTGTACTTCGGTACAACACTGGAGCTATCCCATGCCGGAGGTTTCCGGCCTCAGCGCCACTCTGCCTGGCCTCCGCGACATGGGCTCAGCAGTTATCGGTGCCAATCTCCGGAATGCCTCGCCATGCAGGATGATTTGTATGCGTGAAGGAAAGAGGCAGTTTCGTCTACGGAGGATACTCGCCCTGGACTGGAGGCCGGCGGCGTCCAGAACAGTGAGTTACGGACCGCCAACTAGCAGCCTCCAAAAAATAAAAAACGATGTTGCAGAGCAGGTCCATTCCAGGACTGGAAACCATGTGGCAGGATAGTACATAGAAGTGCCAACAAAGTACAAGCCCAAGCACAAAATTTTACCACTGAACAGAACACTCTATCAATTAATAACAAAAAAATGCTAAAAATCCAAAACGCGAATGACATTTTCTTTCTCATTCATAAAGAGTAAATAAAACTGATCAAATAAGCTATAGACCCACTAAAATGAAGCATCCTAAAGTACGTATAATCTTCACAAAAAAATAAGCCTTATTTTCTAAATTGCCGTCAAAAAAAAATACAGATTGTATAGCCTTTAAACCCATTCCCGCGTGCACATGTAATAAAAGGGAGCGACGAGAACAACTGGGACACAGTGCCGGGGTAAGATAGCGGCTTTCCCTGACACAGAGGGGATTTCTCGTCATTCTCAGTTCATGATTTGCTGCTATTGGCTGGTCAAGGCAGACCAACCAATTTTATTTATTGACCAAAGTTTTTTAGTAATACCAATCACATGTCTGCAGACACAGATTGTATCCGTGCAAGAATGGCAACATCCATGTGCCTACGGTTCCCAGAGAGGGCGTTTCGCTGAGTGATGTGCTGCTACTTGGCTTTGAATCCAGACCAGCCAAAAAGTCTACAAATTGGCGTCACGGCTGGTCAAGGGGGTCAACCCCACCAACATTAATTGTTTGTGGCCGAGGACGCAACCCAATCCATCCGTAGAGGGCCAGTCTGGGTGGATGCTGTCACCGTCTATGATTGAATGATTGAACACCACTGTGCACCAATGAGGATAAGGCTTACACCTCCAGGTGAAAAACTTTTATACCAGCGTTCCACTATTCCAATCCCTAAAAGTTCAGAGGTTAGTTCTTAGCATGAGCACTACAAGAAACCAGAGAAGGTCAACCAGGATATTTGTAGGGATAAAACAAGAGGGTTGTCCTTGTTTTTGACCACACTTCATGGGTACTCAAGCCACCCTAATCCATGTAAGAGGCACCAACCTGCCTCATACCAGACTGCCTCTTGGTTTACAATAATTCCTTGGGAGAGGTTGATGTGTCGAAATGTGAAGCCGGCTGGCCTCGGAAAACGAAGATCTGTGGTACAAAAGTTGTCCGTGTACGTTACACAATGGTTTGTAACAGACCCTTGTTCATGGTGCAGGTATGATGTATAATTCGCAATGAAGGACAGAGACCCAGTATCTCTGGATTAGAGGTCTCCAAAGTGTGTGCCGGGCCAACATTTCCTGGTGAAGTTCCAAGATGGTACTAAAAGAAGGAGCTCAGAAGAAAGAGGCAGAGTCTGTACCAAAAGAGGGTTTTTTGAAAGGGCACTCTATTATATGAGTGTGTGTGGCGAACCTGGTACATGTGCCAGAAGAAGGCACGCAAGACCCACTGTGGGCACAGGCACCATCCTTGCCCTGCCATCTATTATGATCAGTGATGCGTTGGCCAGGAGGGAAATTTTGCCCCCGCCAAGCCCAGGGTTTGAATATCTCTTAGCCTGCATCTGCTCTTGCTACTAGGCTGGCCTTTTTAGAAGACACAGCCAGCAGGTCAGTGCCGGCCCCTCACTCCCATGCAGCCAAGAGGAACACAAGGGAGATGTGATGCTATGACAAATTGGTCAATGAGCAGCTTAAAGAATATATCCCTCCCACCACTGCTTAGAATACTGTCACGTCGGGGGGAACTTAGATCAGATGTGTCTGAGGAACGGTAATAATGTTATATAGCAGCAAATGTGTCACGTTATGCAGTAATATGCCGCCAATGTATGCGGTAATAGTCCGCACTGTTATGGCCGGGAATATTCCGCCACTGTATGCGGGCCTATTCCGCATGTATGGCGGAGTATCCGCCCGTAGGCGGTAGTATTCCTCACTGCTGGCAGGTAATATTCCGCACTGTTGCATGCGGTGATATTCCGCCAAGGTCCAAGATATTATATGGCGGTAATATTCCGCCCAAGGTATGGCGTAATATTCCGCTGTATGGCGGTAATATTCCGCACTGTATGGCGGTAATATTACGCACTGTAACCTCATGGCTGGTGTATATTCAGCCAATGGTATGGCCGGTTATATTCGCCTTTCTGGCGGTAATATCCGCACTGATTATGGTGGTATAATATTCCGCACGTATGGCGGTCATATCGCCTGTATGGCCGGTAATTTCCTCAGGTTTATGCGGTAGGGTAGGTTGGGTACATATTCCTCACTGTATGGCTAGCAGTATTCCTCACGTATGCGAGGCAATTCCTCACTGTTTGCAGTAGTCTTCCTCACTGATGTGGAGGTACTATTCCTCACTGGTTGGCTAGGTATATTCATCACTCGTGAGGCGGTGGTAATATTTCTCACTATATCGGTGGTAATATTCGCACTGTCTCTATGCGGTCGGCGTGTAATATTCCTCACTGTATGGCCAGGAATTCTTCCACAGTATGGCGTAGATTCCCTACTGTATGATGGTAATATTCCTCACTGCATGGCGCATACCGACTTTCCACACTGTAGGCGGGTAATTATCCTCACGGTATGGCGGTGGTAATATTCTCACTATATGGCTTGTAGTGTTCTCACGGATGGGGGTTAAAATTTAGGAGCAAGGGGATGGCAATTAACTGGGAGGGCATGGCTGGATGCTATATAATAGGGGACTTGCTGGCTATTGCTGGTGGGACAGGGTTGGCTATATACTGTGGGCACAGGGGCTGGCTTATAAAATGGGGATGGTTGGAGGAATGGCCGGGCTGGCTTTCTACTGGAGGTCTGGCAACTTACTAGGAGGCTGGCGGAATATTATAGGGGCTGCGGGTATAAATGGGGGTGGCTATTTACCTATTTTTTTTTTGTGGGGCATGGGCTGGACACCCCAATGCTGTCACACCCTGGCTAACTAATAATAGGTTCCAGTTTTTGTGGGTTAAAAATTAAGGTACCTCGATCTAATTTGGGCAGAGTAATAAGGTCTCGTAGATGACTTACATTTTCCATATGTATACTTTCAGAATTTTTTAATATCTGATAACTGTAATGTTGACGTTACGCGGGCGTACAAAGTCCGAAACATTAGTTTTCTGTGCATTCAAGGAGTATTCAGAATTGGATTTTGGGCATCTTCCTGTTTTGCTATAACACTTGAACAAGACTATTAGAAACCCATAATCAGCCATTTTTTAAGTCTGCACCCCCTCTATCTATCAGAAACAGATTTAGTAAGATTTTTGTTAACCTTTGAAATTTATGATATAAACAAAAAGAAAATGAAGTTTAAATTTAGAAGGGTCCGATTATGTCGGTTTATTTTAAAAAAGTTAATTTAGCCAAAGATTTTAACCCTTTCACAAAAGATAAAAAAGGAAAAACCCACCATCTAAGATTTATTACGCACTTCTCTAATAGAGCATGGGGACGTTAAGTGTTGATGGGCGCACCGCGAAGGGACAGAAGGGAAGGTAGGCCGTGCAAGCTGACCAGTTAGCGGTTCGCCCTACAGAATTTAGGGTTTAGTTTTTCCCTTATTTCCATTTTAGCGGGATTTGATGCAGTTTTCAGGGTCCTTGTTTGGGGGTGGCTAGCCTATTCTGGAAAATGTTGTTTGTTTTTTCGTGGGGGGAGGGAGGTCTCGTGGAATGGAAAAAAAAATCAATGTATGCTAACAGTTTTTAGAGTTCTCCACCTTAGTAACAGGGTCCGTGGTGCACCATTCGTGGGATTTACCGATGTTTTCAGGTTTTTGCACCGACGTGTGAGGGGTCTTTACCAGGGGGGAGAGATAGTGTCAACACGAGCTATCGAGATTGTGGCGCAGCTGCGCTGGTTTTCATGCAAAAGAAATTGGGGGGGGGGGGCGGCCGTCGGACAATCCAACTGATTTAACATTAAAATTGTGTCGCAAGATCAAGCACTTCCATGCACTAGGAAGAAGAAGATGACGAACTCTGTCGGACCTGAGCTGGGAAGCGACACATGCAGGATATCGGGCGCATGATCTTAGTGAATGATCGGGCGCATGATCGTCGGACAATGCACTTTCTGTGAACTCCTCCGGACGGGTAAGTAGAGGTGCCCCAATGTGTGTGATATGAAATCGCAATTTTCCAAGTGGCATAACACATGTAATTTTGGTCTATAAAGCTGGTTGAGAGCTCGTTTTCTTTTTTCTTTTTTACTGGAAATGTACTGACAATAACTTATTTTAATAAAGTACATTTTTTTTGGGACACAATAGTAAAAATCATTTTATGCTTTTTGTTTACTTTTTTATGTTTTGGGGCTTTGGGGGCATGTTTATTAATTTGTTTATTTTTTATTTAAAACTTTTTTTTTTACTTGGCCCAGTATGGAACATTCATTTGTTTGCTTGTTCATGATATTACCCTGCAATACTAATGTATTTTAAGGGTTAACACACCCGATCGGTACTTGCTCCCACCAGAGGTGTTACATGGGGATGTCAGCTGTAAGATACTGACAGATGCTGACACCCCGTGTTTTCCACTAAAGCTCCAATGATGAGCTGCACCGGCATCGGCTCCATGACGTACTATTACTGCACTGATGAACAGTCACTGGACGAATCGGAACCCTTCTAAATTTTACCTTCATTTTATTTTCATAACTATAAAGATTTCAAAGGGTTAATAGTCTTCCTAAAATCTGTTTATAGTATCATAGTTAGAGGGGTGCAGATTTGAAAATGGGTTGATATAAGCTGTATTTCAAAGCTTATAAAAACAGAAAAGATTCCCAAAAAGCAAATTCTGAAATATCCTTGAAAATACAGAAAACTAATGTTGGATTTGTAAGCCGCATGACATCACAATTACATTTCCAGATAATTTCAAAATTATGAAAGTAGGCATATGGAAAATGTAAGTCACTAAGATACCTGTATATACTTGTATACACCACAAAAAACTGGGAAAACCTATTGACTCGAGTATAAGCCTATGGTGTGAAATGCATTGGTGCCAGCCCATGCCCCCTAATATATTGCCAGACCCCCAGTATATACCCAGCAGCCCCTAGTATATAGCCTGCCATCCCCCTAGTATATAGCCAGGCTATTCCCTTAACCAACCAGCCCCTACATATAGCCAGCCCCTGCTCCCCAGTATATAGCCAGCCAGCCCATGTCCCTATTATATAGCCAAGCCAGCCCCCTTGCTTCCCATTAAATAGCCAGCCAGTCCCCTACTATATAGCCATCCAGCCCATGCCCTCCAGTATATAATCAGCATCTGTCCCTGTATATAGCCAGCTGCTGCCATCGTGTATACCCTTTCTCCTGCCCCCAAATATAGCTTTCCTCATGCCCCCATATATAGCCAGCTCCTATCCCCGTATATATAGCCTTCCTCCTGCCCATGTATATAGCCTTCCTCCTGCCCATGTATATAGCCTTCCTCCTGCCCACGTATATAGCCTTGCCTCCGCCCCCGTATATAGCCATCCTGCCCATGCCCTCAGTTATAGCCAGCTCATGGCTCTGAATATACCGCCCAGACAATGAGGAATACTAATCCATACAGTGAGGAACACTACCGCCATACAGTGAGGAATACTACATCCATACAGTGAGGGATACTACATCCATACAGTGAGGAATACTACATCCATACAGTGAGGAATACTACATCCATACAGTGAGGGATACTACATCCATACAGTGAGGAATACTACATCCATACAGTGAGGAATACTACATCCATACAGTGAGGGATACTACATCCATACAGTGAGGAATACTACATCCATACAGTGAGGAATACTACATCCAATAACAGGTGAGGGGGTGATACTACCGCCATGCAGTGAGGAATACTACAGCCATACAGTGAGGAATATTCCCGCCATACAGTGAGGAATACTACCGCCATACAGTGAGGAATATTCCCATCATACAATGAGGAATACTACAGCCGTACAGTGAGGAATATTCCCATCATACAGTGAGGAAGAAGGGAAGGGGAATATGTAGGAGAAAGGAAAATAGTTGTGAGGAAATAAAATTAACTTTATTTTGGGTTTTTAAAATCTTGGAGTCTGTACTCTTTAGTAATATAAATAACCTAACAAGCGTGGCAGGAGAATATCGTTGTGCCACGTGTTGCCCCAGCCACAAATATGCAGAATAAACTCCTAGGGGATATAGATACGGTGGGAGGCCCCTTATGATTTCTTTTATCCATCAGTGCAATAGCTGGATCCCACGTGAATTAGTAGTGGTGGTAGGGATTCTAGGACAGTGCTAATGATTCTCTCTAAATGAGAGATCTAGAAGACCCTTGCTGCCTCAGCGAGACACAGCAGCAGTGTTATATTTAACCATCGGACAAAGGGGGGGGAAATAGGATATGGCCACAGAAAGCCTACATTAAAGCAAGCAAAAAAGGCAAAACTGATTAACAAGCAATGTTATAAACACCTATGGAGTGACCCCACGAAGGATTTCTTAATAACATATTCAAAACCTCCTCATTAAAGGGTGGGGAAAGCAGAGCAATTTTTCTCAGGAAGAGGGACGTTCTCTCGCCCAGGCACCCAAGAGTGGCAAACCATTTTAATGTTGCAAAAAGTACACAAGGACCTCCAGTGCCACCAGGGAGGCCGAATTGTTGTTCGGCAGTGGGTGTATGACCGAGAAACTGAGTCGATGGCGGGATAATGAACTAAGACATTACGTTCTCAATCTGTCTTCGTTCACAAGGGGACAATAGCAGATTCTAAAGACCTGGAGTGGGTACGCCTAGAACAAAGAGGAGAGAAGATACTGTGAAAGTAGACGTCGAAAGTCTATACACAAGTATAGGGACACCAGGGGGGTTGCAATGCTGTTGTAAATACTTCATTGGAACGCAAATGATTAGAGCTATGCGAAAGGAATTTATCTTGGAAGCATTGTCTTTGTTTTCTCCGTCACAATATTTATTTTCGATGCCGCTTCTACCTCCCCCAGGACCCAAGGAACGGCGATGGGCGCGGCAAATGCGCGCCCAACTTGCCAATCTGTCCTTGGGGGGGGGGAGGAGGAGAGGGTTTGTTCTGTGACGAGTTGGAGAAGTTGAATTACACATCACGTTGTATATTTAAATGGAAAAGACTACATCGATGATGTATTTGTTGGTTTCATCTGGGAATGGACCCAGAGGACAGAGCGAAACTATTGAAAAATTTTATCTCACATCTTAAACAAAAATGGACTTGAACATCAAACTCACCTCATGCACAGCAACGTATCGATTCCTTACCTCGACATCAAAATCGAAGGTTCGTTGAAGAAGAGAAAGAAGGGGTCACGGGTCAGTCCACAAACGAGGAATATCGTAAGAAGACTTGCCCACTAACAGCTTTAACATGTGTGAAAGTGAGATCTGCCCTGTACTATCAAGGGAATCCCAAAGGGCGAGTCCTGAGACTGCGAAGGAATGCTCACCTTGGACGCAGATGTAAGGAATGGGGGCAACAATAGCCCTAAAGAGCGCTACGACAGAGAGACAGTACTCGGGGCGCTCAAAATTAAGAGGCGTTACAATGCGGGGGCGGCACTACCTACGGACAGGATCATCTTTATACAGGTTAAGAACAAGATGGTAGACTATAAAATCAGGTCACACACCCTGCCACGATAAATGGGGCGAAAAAAAATGAACAACTGAACAACTCATGAATCGCCACTTGGGGATCCTTGCTTAAGATCCAGACTTAGCTTGAAATTGTAGGCAACACAAATATCATGTGGCTATAGAAAAGGTTCCTCGATAGGAAATATGCCTCGTGCAGAGCCATTGTGCCAAAGTGAAGAAGGAGGGATGCCACAAATATGCGGCTTTATCCTTGCGGTGTGTGTATGGCTGCCAAAGTGCCGCTGGTGAGAAAGACGATGTTTGAGGGACAAAGAGGTAATAGATAAACATCAGGAACATACACCTGTTCCTCCCAGGAGTGAGTGAGGAGTTGATTTACGTTCTTCAATGTCCTTGTACCTACGTAGGTGGGGAAAAACTATCCAGAAATTGAGAACTGGATAGAGAACATCTTGATCAATAAAATTTTGACAGGATGCAGGAGGATGCAGAGAGAAGAGAGAAGCCACTAAAACCAAAACAAAACATCCAGGCCAACCCCCCCCCATTGCAGAACATTTTAAAAAAAATGTCATAATTGAAACTCCCAAAAGGGTTAAAAGGCTGGGCGATATACCCGGATCCACTTTGGGAATCAGGGGGTGGGGTGGAGACTTAGACAACAGGCTATTCCAAAAAGAAAAGCCTATGGATAACAGAATGGGAAGCCTAAAGCCAGAGGTCTGAATGAACAATTTTGGATTCGGGTTGTTTTTTTATAGACTTTCTACGCGAATCTCACAAAATTGCTATACCATCCATGTCCTAAATGGTATTTTCTGGGTCCCAAGATGATCTCACAGACTACAAATTAAGTTATCTGATCTTCCACATCCTCTGCAAGAAAAAAAAAGGACATTCTCATATAACAGAGGAACTCACTCTTATCTCCTTATTAATTTTACGGAATAAAACCTAGGCTATATTTAAATATCTATTATGGACTATTCATATCATTACCACACATACTTATTATCTCTAAACTGCTGACGCTTCATAAACTTTAAATATGAATTGATGAACCATCATTTTTAAACAAAGAAAGAAATAATATGGATTATAACACAGTATACGTTGTGATAAAGAAATGGCCATTTTATCGCTTTAATAATGTAGGTAGGATTGTTTGTAATTCTATGTTTATGATACGAGATTACCGTTCAGATTATGCTGTAAGCACATTTAAAACACATTGCAATTTATTAAATATAATACATTCTCGATACATTGTTGATACCACTAGATGACAGTGGTCTTGCATTGGTATTAAGCTGTCACGCTAGATTTGGTAACAAAAAGGCGCCCGAACCAGGCCGCCCCAGCACCTAGAAGAAGAGGGGAAGACTCGGAGAAAAACGTGTCGGGACAACAATCTATGCACGCAGCACAACCTAGGGAAAAGAACAATAGAGGGACAGATGCAATAGTGATTACTTACTATCGTTTGTGTGATCGCGGGTTAAGATCACATTAGGACCTATTGTCAGCCTCAATGCTACGTCCTGCACGTACTGCAGACAAACTAGCTGTGCAGTACCAGAAGAGAGGAGGCGCGGCGTGGAGCTTCACGCGACCCCTCCATACTCACAGCGGGACACATGCAACACTGCGGTGTCGCGCTGAGCAGCAAGGTCCTTCTAGACTATCATTAGGAGATCATTATAAGCACTGTCCTAGATACCTACCATGAAAATTCAAGGTGGGATCCAGTATTTCACAGAGGGATTAAAAGAAATCATAAGGGGACTCCCACCGGTTATCTAGTATCCCTTAGAGTTATTCTGCATAATTGTGGCGGGGGCGGCAGGCCTGGGGCCAAGCGTGGCAACGATGAATTCTGCCACGCTTGTTAGGTTATTTATAAGTAAAAAGAGTGACAGGACTCCAGATTTAAAAAACCACACAATAAAAGTTAATTTTTAAGTACACTCACAACTTTTCTTTCTCTTACATATTCCCCTTCCCTACTTCTTCTTTTCTGAGATGACGTTTACAGGTGGTGCAACACCGTGGTGCTCTATCATTGAAACACCACAGTTATTATCATACCATGAGGAATAATACAGCCATACAGTTGGGAATTACCGCCACACTAGTGAGGGAATCGTACACGCCACCAGTGAGGAATACTACCGCCACACAGTGCGGAAAATATTACCGCCACACAGTGAGAAATTACCGCCACACATGAGGATATACCGCCCACACAGTGAGGGAATATTACCGCCACACAGTGAGGAAATTATTACCGGCCACACAGTGAAGAATATTACCGCCACACAGTGAGGGAAACTCCGCTTACAGTGAGGAATACTACCGCCATACAGTGAGGCATATTACTGCCTACAGTGAGGAAGATTGCTGCCCATACAGTGAGGACTATTACACATTTACAGTGGGAATACTGCTGCAATACAGTGAGGAATATTACCAGCATTACAGGGGATATTTACTGCTAATATAATAATTATTACCTTCCATATCCTGATTTGGTACACCCATGCAGTGACAGTAGTCCTGGTGCACAAAGCGGCAGGGCCCAAAAGATCCAGGCCAAGGGGCAGTTAAGTAGTATATATGTGGCCATGGGTAGATGTCATACAGGGGCAATTTAGGACCTATACAAAAGGGGGACTATAGTATAGTGTCCCCAGCTGCGACAGGTCACAACCAACTCTTTGACAATCAGCTGAAACCACAGAGGCAGATGCAGCGTAAAGGGAATAGGATCGCTAGCGCTCTCAGGGAGTGGAGAATTTCCTGCATGGCCAAAAGCTTGACTGATCAATAAAGAGATAGCAGGGAGATGGTGCCGGCCCACACTGGGGCTCTGAGTGCCTTCTTGGCATTACGCACAATAGGTTTGTCACCACTCGTATAGGAGTTGCCCATGACCCTGCACAATGGAACCAAAAACAAGGACGTAAGAGTTGACAAAAACCATCTGTGTAATGCACCATGGCATGGCCCACAAATTTTTGTACAGATCTTCGTTTGCGTCGGGCGGCAGCACAGCTTCAGCAATGATCTTCACACATCAAACCCATGTATGTATTGTAAGCCAGGATGCCGTTAGTTTGTGCAGCAGTGTTGTGCCGCGCAGTAGGGGTAGGGTGCGCTTGCTGGAGAATCAGAATTGTCGGTCACAACAAGGACATTCCCTTTGTCCTTACGAGGCTTTACGGCGCAGAGGTTTATATAAGGGATGTATGAAGAGGCTCACGGGCTGAGTCCTCTTCCACAGGAAGGTGGGGTCTTGTCGCGGGTGCCTGACGCCATCTGTATTACGATCGCCGCGCCCCAAACGTCATAGGGGGGGGCGATGGTTGCCATGGTAGCCGAGGGTCTTCGTTGACCCGATGACGACTGGCCAGTCTGCAAGAAATTTTGTTACAATGAGCCAGTGGTCATTTAATGAAGTGCTGCAAAAAATGCCATATATTGCAATGACAGAAGTATTGCAGTATATGGTAGGGAGACGATCTGACGATCTAGGGTTAATGTACCCTAGATGCGTCTAATTTCTTAAAAAAATAGTGAAATTAAAAAAAAAAAAAAATTAATAAATATTAAAAAGTTCCCTAGAACGGAATATAAAACATTAATAAACAGTAAAAATCAAAGACACATAGGGTACAGCGTCCCAAAAATGCTCCCGATCTATCAAAAATAAAAACGGTTACAGGGCTGGCGGTGGACCTTACGAGGTGGGAACAAGGCGCCCAAATTGTCCGAAATAAAATGATAATGAATAAATGAAATAAAAAAATGATCCAAATGTCGTACAGATCTCAAAATTGGTTAGCACTGAAAACGTAGCCTCATTTTGCAAAAAAATGACCCCCCTCACACATCTCGAGCGCCAAAGTATGAAAAAAGTTATTAGCGTCAGAAGATGGCAAAAATTTTTTTTTCGTTTGTACACATTCGTTTCTTTTAATTTTGAAAATGTATTAAAACACAAAAAAAAACCTATAGAAATTTGGAGCACCGCGGAAAGACACCGAACCAAAGAATAAAGTAGGTGTGTTATTGGATGAAGCGAGAGTGAAAGTCGTAAAAACTGAGCCACAAAATTTTTTTCAATTTCTCCACATTTGGATTTTTTTTTCAGTCGAAGATACAACGGCATGTTTTAAAATAAATAACATACGGCGAAAGTATAAAAGTTGTTACGCAAAAATAAGCCCGCACACAGGTCTGTACACATTAAAAATGACAAGTTATGGATTTTTGAAGTTGGAAAGCGAGAAATGAGCCGTAAGGAAAAAGAAAAACTGCGCCTTAAAGAAACCTGTCCATCACTGTACTCTGCCTCTAGTCATGTCCATACTACTGTTGAGAGCAGACTCACCAAGATCCATCCCCAGACTTGTTTAGTTATTCATACATTATTCATGTAAAATAAAATCACATATTTTGATCATGTAATGAGGATGGTCACATGGTCTCAGATGGCAGTGATGTCACCCCTGTTACCCCTCCCCTCTCCTCCCCATGCTCATGTCTGTGGTAATGTATAGTAAAGCATAGTTGTTGTGTGTGCATATGCTTGACATTGCTGCATCCTCTAAAATATTACAGGGAGAGACCAGACATCAGCTACACATGATCTGACATGTTATGCTGTTAACATGGCTGCCTGGAGTGCTGTTATCTCTCTAAACAACACACAAATGCAACCACAGGCTGCAGGGGGCGTGGCGCCAGCACCAGGAAGGCACCATCATTGTACAGCCTCACATCATTACACAGCCTCACATCATTACACAGCCTCACATCGTAAAGCACTCACATCAGATACAGCCTCACATCATTATACAGGCTGTCGTCAAGCACTGGGGGATTGTTTGTGGCTATGCCTCCCACTCATGATCGAGTGAAGCTTGAATATGGTAATGCTTCATTGACATTTCACAGGTCATTGCATACAGCTCTTAGGCCTCATTGCTAAGGTTTTACAGACATTGTAGAGGGACCAAATGAAGGGATAGAGGCATGCTCTCTAATGGCAGAGTTTATGAAAATATATTTAGGTTAGGAGGGTTATTTTGCCCTGACGGGTTTCCTTAAGGGGTTAACAGTATACTGGGTGACCTCTCTGGTTTTGTAGGTGGCGCACGCTTATAGAACCTCGGGAAGGGGAACGTAGGGATTGGGAAAAGTGAATGCTGGATAAAAGTTCTCCACATGGAGGATGATAACCTTATCCAGCCAGGTTGGTGCACATTGGGTGTAAAGAATTCGGTCAATAAGAGAGGCTTGACAGATTGCCACGGACATGGTCCCTTCTACTGAGGATTGTGCTGTCCTAGACAAAAGCACAAATTATTGTTGGTTATTGCCATCGTTTAACCTGTGACACAATTGTTGACGATTATTGTTACATTGGCTGGTCTGGATCGGCAAGCCCAATAGCAGCGAACCATGTACCAGGGGGAGTTGGCGAAAAACCCCACTGACCATTGGGCAAATGATGGTACCATCTGCACGGATCCTGGTTCTGCAGAAATGGTTATTGGTATTACGTCAGCAATAAAAACAATTGCTAATTGGTTGGTCGCGTGACCAGCCAATAGCAGTAATCATGAACTGGGGAAGAATGCGGAAACCCAGAACAGCCCCATTTACCCGATCACTGGTTGCAAGCGCTTCCGCTGACACCTCTATTACAGACATGTCGAGAAGGGTTTAAAGGTTATACAATTTATATTTTTTGTGAGGGCCATTTAGAAAAATAAGGTCTCATTTTTTATGAGATTAAATGTACTCTAGAGAGCTTCATTTTAGTGGGTCTTTAGCTTATGATGACATTTATTAATGGTGGCTAAAAAGAAATTCATCAATTCTTGTTTTGGATTTAGATTTGTTCAGAGGTGAGGGGGGTTCACTGTACCATAAAAAAATATGTTTATTTATGATCACTACGATTTCGCGCTATCTCAATTACATACTTTTCTTCGCCCGATTTTAACTGTTTTAGTATCGCATATTTAGAGGCATAACTTTTAGTATTTGGTTGACGTAGCTGGTTTGGGCGTATTTGTTTAATAAGGTGATTAAAGTTTTCTTTTCATTGGTAAGGTACCCTTTGTGCTTGTAACTTGTTTGGCCACTTTCTATTCCTATCTGCCACAGGGTTTTCTGTCCATGGAAGGGACCTGAGCTCTGGAAACAACATTTTTTTTGTTTTAGGGGACTGCTAGTAGCGGTTTGTAACTCACTGTTCTGACGGTGGCCTCCAGTCCAGGGAGGGCATTCTCGTCGACGGGAGAAACTGCCTCTCCTTCACTAATCATACCCCGCTTGGCGAGGCCCATGTTCCAGTAGATGGACACCGAGTAAGTAACGATGAGCCGCAGGTCGTTCAGAGGCAAGCACAGTGGCGCTGTGAAATGCAGAAGCTTACGTCGTGGAAGGAGAACAGCCGGCAGGCGTGAATGGAAAATATGGAGTATGCATTGTATGCATTAAATTCCTTACAGACCCATAGATAGGAAGGCAGAAGGGTTCCTTAAAATCCTGGGAGTTTCTAATACCTTCTTTAGTCCAGCGGGGGGGTTGGGAAGCAGCGGTTGTAGCCCGCTGGTCTTTTGCTGTGGTTGGAACAACTGAAGGAGACCATTCAGAATAAGATTTCGGAAAGTCCTAAAACTCCTCTGTTAGCTAATATCCAAAAAGGTGCAGCTTTCCTGGCAGATGCTTCGGTGGGATACTTAAGACTTTCACGACGGTCTGCGCCTTGTCAAACTCGGCAAGGAGGGCCCTGTTGTTAAGGAACTTGGTCGGGCGATTTTAGCCTCTAGAAGCAGGACGTTGTGGCATCCCTGCAATTGGTAATTTCTTTTTGGTCCCATCCTAGATGACGTGTTGGAGAAAGGCGGGAGATAGAAAAAACAGGAGTTTCCTTTTCTTCTACACCGTGTAGATCCAAATTCTTTTGGCCTTTCGAGGAGAACAAGTTTCCAGAGGAAAAAGAAAGAGAGCCTATGCCCGGTTTTTCCAGACCACCCAGACTAATAGAGGTTACATGTTTGGCCAAAAACAAGTACAGTCCAGACCCCAGGTCCAAATCCCCAACCACAATGACGATGAGGCCCCAGGTGGTAGGAGGAAGACTACCACTTACTTTCAGGCCTGGAGAAAATTTCCCAACAGTGAATGGATCCGCAGCCAATCTACAAGGGATAACACTGGAATTGTATTAACCCCCAGAATAACCAGAAACAACGATTCCAGCGGGGGACAAAGGCAGCGCCTTTGTGGTCCAGATCCAATAGGGGAAGAGAAGGTCGTGGTTTATTCAAACCTCTTTGGTGAAAAATGGAAAAAAACCAAGGGGCCTTGAGAGCAATAATAAATCTAAAACAGTTAACAAACACCTTTTTGAGTTCCGAGATTCAAGATAGAGAAACGTTAAAATCAAACGTAAATCTGCTACTCCCAGGATTGTTTTATGGCATCAAGAGATCTAGCAGACGCCTACTATCACGTGGCAATTCATCAGGGAGTACCGATCGGTACCTAAGATTTTGATTCAATAGGACAAAAAAATTGTCCAGTACCAAACTCTTTTTTTTTTTTTTTTCCTTTCAGAATAGCCATAAGCACCAAGGGTGTTCACCAAGATTGTTCAGAAATGGCAGACTCATAAGACCCAGGGTCTTTTTTATACCAAACCTAGACCACTCCTTTTCTAGGGAGGGGTGGGTCCCTCGGAACAGTAGTAAAAAAACCAGTTGTCATAAAGTGTCCTCAAAACAATCGGGACTTTCCTGATCTGTGAAACAAAAGAGGTCTAGAGGAACCCCAGTTGACAACACTGCAAAGACCTCCCTGCCATCCCTGCATCTATGACACTAACACAGATATGCCTTGGTTGATTTAGGACGGGACACAAGCAACAAAATTTGTTGGTGTTCCGGAGCATCCCTCCCTGAATGAAGCCACCTGGTCAGTGTGGGTAATAGAGTGAAGCAACCCCAAACGGTTAGACATTAAATTGCAGAACAATTTATAATCAACGTTATGAGGGAGAGATAGAGCTGTAGTAGTAGTTCGCGCATATAGAATGATCCTTATCGGTTGCTACGGGCCTGTAAGGAATGGTGGCAGAAGGGGAGCAGATACGGAGATGGAGTTGAACGTGAGGTGTTAGAGCAGAGGGGCTAGTCGGCATAAGGACCATTAAGGGCTAGCTCTACTACAGCGGCCGGAGATTGCCTGCGTAGTAGATCAAAAAATTAGCCTTAATAGCCCTCCAACACTTCTGGTTCGGTATAAAATCGGACCCTTTTTGACAAACTAGGGAGAGATGTGTCCTGGAGTATGCTCGATCTGTTTCCGTGCTCTAATGAGGTAGATTCTGACAAGGATCCTTAGAAGTTGTAAATTCGAAGTAAATTCTTATGAAAGTAATGGTATGCATGTGGATCCATTGAGTAGCTGATCTAATCGTGGGGTTATATAAGTAGCCGTAGGGGAGGGTGGAATCGGTATCTAGGCAATAGGTCTCATCATCTGGTTTTCAAGAGCTTCTTTCAAGCTGTGTGGAGCCTAATGGAGACAAGGTGTTGTACCACGAACAGTCAGAGCTGATTGCGTAGCCCTGTAAGGGAGCGAGATGTCTAAGAAGGACAGGGCCAGAGCTCACCACAGAGTGTTGCAAGTCAATGGGACAGGTTGGCTTGGAACAAGGTGATCTTCTGATCGTTCTAAACAGGAGGATAGGGGCCACGAAGATTTGAGGATCTTCAGGCAACCTAGAAAGGGTTTCTATAAATATAAAATTATTATAACATTTTATTTTTTCTTGGCAGATAACGCAGCAGGAGATCGAGGAGTGCTGATATCTTCAGATTTTAAAGTAGAGAAATTGAGGTCACCAGACAGAGATACATATGAAGAGAGAGATCCATCCTCAGCACTAAACAGCCATGGTCCTCAAATGTTTTCTTTGTTATTGACCCATCTTTTTCATCATCACAGACTGGGAAACCAGATTAATCCACAAATAGATATTGGACAACAATATACACCCAGAAGAGAAAGAGTAAGCCATTTACATGTTCAGAATGTGAGGAAATGTTTAGCAAAAAAAAATCTCATGTTAGACATCAGAGAATTCACATAGGGGAGAAGACATGGTCATGTTCAGAATGTGGGAAATGTTGTAGCCGAAATCAGGTCTTGTTGTCATCTAAGAATTCACACAGGGGAGAATCCATTTTCATGTTCAGAATGTGGGGAAACATTTTAGCCAAAAAGAAACATTATGGCACATCAGAGGGACGCACAAGGGGTGAAGCCATTTCCATGTCAGAATGTGGAAATGTTTTATACAAAAAATCAATCTTGTGCAATTCAGATAAATCACAGGGGAGAAGCTGTTTTCATGTCAGAATGTGGGAAATGTTTTGTCGAAAAATATGAGCTTGTTAAGTGGTAAAACATCAGACAGTTCACACAGGGGAAGAAGAAAGACATTTTTATGTTCAGAATGTGGAAAATGTTTTATCCAAAAATCCCGTGTGTTGAACATCAGAGAAGTCACATGGGAGAAGCCATTTTCATGTTTTCAGAAGTGGGAAAGTTTATTCAAAAACAGGATCTTGTTAAACACAGATGATTCACACCTGGAGAGATGAGAGCATTTCAGGTTCAGTAATGTGGTAAATGTTTATTCAAAAACAAGATATGTTAAACATCAGGAGAATTCACACAGGGGTGGAAGCCATTTTCATGTTAAGGAAGTGGAAGTTTCAGAAGAAATCAAATCTTTATAAGACATCAACACAATTCACACTGGGGGAGAAGCAATTTTTCAGGTTCAAAATGTGGAAAAATCTTTTAGACAAAAATCACATCTTGTTAAACATCAGAGAATTCACACGGCGAGACGCCTTCTCATGTTTGGTAGGCGGGAAATATACAGTGCTTAATACGGCTCTCGTTTTAAAACACTCAGAGACTTTACAAAGGGGAGAACGAGAAGCCATTTAATGTTGATGAATGTGGGAAATCCTTGTAGCATATGCGCTGCGGTTATTACATTGCAGTTAGACAGGCAGGAGAAGCAGAGAGAAATTAAAGAATTATATTTGTCTAAAAATGCTTTCAGTTTCTTCTGTTTGCTATGGTTTTTTACTGCCTACTGTCCATCTCTTCCACCATTTCACCTCTCCAAATCCAATGCCTCACTTCTACACTCACCTGTGTACACCAATCTGCCCTCTAACGTTATTGTAACCATAGTAACTTATCCAGTGTTCGGTTTTGAAGCAAGGAAATAACTTTTCTAAATCTCTGAAGCATCTTCTGTTCTTCTTTTCTCCTTCTGCTGGCTGTCCTGCAGGGGACATCTTCCTAACTCGGCCCACATTCTGCTTATGTTAACCACTTTACACAGAAACCCTGATAACATTATAAAGATTCAGTGTTATTTCTCCTCTCCACGTGTAACCCCCTCTTCAATGGGCCTATAGAATGTCCGCTCTGTGTGTAAATAAACTAGGAATCTGTTCATGACCTCTTTCTTCCTAAATGCTTTGACGGCTGGCCATTACTGGAAACAGGTACAGAGGATACTCTGCCTCGGCCACGTTATTGTCTTCTGGCGACTTACATTTTCTCACTGCTCTAGACCTGAGAATAGGCAGGAGCTACTCTCTCCACGTGGCACCTTCCAGGTCATTCTCTGACCTTCTTTACTTTCCCAACTTTTGAGGTTCACACCCTCAGACTTTTCCACCCAGTTTCTCTTCGTGTGGCTGTAATATACGCCTCGAGGATCAACCCTATCAGTCCGTGACCAGTTTGCGTTTTGGCTTCCACTCACTTCTCTCCTGTGACCATCCAACCATTCATCATGGGAGACTCTAAAATCCCTATTAACGCGTTACTGTTTCCCCTCCTGCCTTCTTAGCACTAACTACTTGTCTATGTTTTTCACAACTCTCCGATTCGCCCACTCATAATGAGGGAAACCACTAAATGGTCTCTAATGACTCTTTCTTCAATAATTCTACGTTTAACAATTGTCCACTTCCAACCCACAAACTTATTTCTTTTACTTTCAATAATTCCTTAACCTTCTGAGAATCCTTCCCACCAATCACTTTCATACCTGAACCACGGTCCATTATACTCACTAACTCACCAAAAAACCATACAGTCTGCATTGTCCCCCCATCGCTCTCCCTCTATCCTTATCCGCTGCTTGAAGCATGCAGTTGATCCCCTTATTCTTCTTTCAAGCATGCAGTTGTTACCCATTATAAAGAAACCGCCTGGATCCATTCCACTGATGCCTAACTTGCAATCAGTTCTAAACTCCCTTTCATCTCAAAATTCTCGACAACCAGCATATCTCAGTAACTCCCTCCGGGACTGCCACTTTCAGTGTCTCTTTTTCGTTGAGATTCTATTCTCATATGTCATGTGGGGGTTCCTCAGGGCTCAGTCCAGGTATTCTTCTTTTTCCTCTTATGCCCTCATCGGACAAGATATTCAGGCGATTTGGTTGTCAAGTATCATCTCTCTGCGTGAGACCCCAGCTAATATTACTTCTGTTGTAACACCACCTGCCTTACTCAAGAACACTAGCGCCTGTCTCTCTGCCGTCTCGTAACATCCATGTCCTCTTCTTATTGAAATTAATATTTCTATGACCTGAACTTCTCGTCTTTCCACCATCTTGCACCTTCTATCTCAGTCTGTGGGATCACTATTAACACCTATGCCAACAGGCCCTCTTTCTTTGGGGGTTTTGACAGTGGACTCCACACTATCCTGTGCACCGTTAATCCTAATCTCTTGCTGCATGCTCTCAAATGTTGCTCTTTGAAGTATTTTTTAAATTTATGAAAATGATTTGATTTGATATGCTGAAGATTGAAACACTGCTCTGCAATGAAAGAATGTGGGCTTTTACATGCTACCAACTCAAGGGAAAAAAAAGACTTCTTTTGTTTCTGGATTTCCCAGTTGATCATTTACCCTAACCAAGGAACTATGGACATTAATTCTTATCTTTAACTAACCAAGCCCAGGTCCTGACACTCACTTAAAAGTTCTGGAATAATCTTTTGTGACGCAAATAAGTTTTTCACATCTGCCTAAGCCTTTCCTGGCAATGCTGCTACACAGAGATTGGATAGAATTCTACCAACATTGTCTTCTTTGGTTTGATTTATGCTGTGTGAGCTCACTCTGTGAATTTATTTAGTCATTAGGAGAACCGAGGTTGTGGTAACAGGGCAGAACTTGACAGCTGGTGCTGTCACTGAGATCTACACTCGAGGGACGAGAGGGCCCCTAACGGAAATCACGGGGGGTGGTTTTCTGGCCAATTCACGGGATGACCTGACTGAATAAATAAGTCAATAATATTTTTGTGAATCTTCGTCTACCTGACGTGGGTCCTGTGTTTGTTTAGTTTCACTCTGAGCCGACCGAGGGACCGTGTGCCAAAAGGACAGGTCTTGGACTATGCGGTATAGTTCCAAGAATATACATTGTTATAGTGTCACTGCCAAGCCCAGTTACTCTAAAGCGCCTTTCTCCCGACAGGGTGGGGGCAGGGTTGTGGTTATCTGCTTCAGCGACGGTATAAAAAATATTGGGGTAATCGAGTTGTGTTGGGTCTCATATAGCAGACACTGACGGTTGTATTTTAATTTTTGGTGTGGATGGTTAGTAGGGATGGGATAGGGAGATTCCAGCCTTAAGAGTGAGTAGGGGGATGGGGCTGGTACTTTGTACTGGTATTCCTGTGTGGTGCCATAAGACCTGGTTCCTTTTTTGTAGGGAGGTTAGAGAGGGATATGATAGAGTTGGCGCAGCACGCGGAGAAAGCACAAGACCACATAAGTCGTGGTAAGACGCATGAGGTTGTGATTACACGACCAGATGAACCAGGGGGGTGGATTAGACGACGGGGAGCGGAAAGTGCAATGTATTAATTACTGAAACTGATTTGTACATTTAGCAGCCTGCTATTTTAAAGCTTTTGTTAAAAAGGACAGAAGATGTTAAGTTTGTCGTGTTGAAAGTCTTTGTTAAGAAAGTCCGTCGGAGGCAGAGTGAGTTAGGGAGCGGGTCAAGGAGATTTACTCAGAGAATCTTAGAGCCATGGCCAGTCTGTGTGATTTCTTGCATACGATAGATATATATAATATATATATATAATGATATATATATATATATTATCCCCTTTGGAGCAGAAATTTGGAGCAGAAATTTCAATACATTCAGCGTTGGCACATAGTGGCACAAGGTTTTAGTATGCAAATCAAATAAGTTAGTTAATAACTTGAGGCCAGAGAAGAGTCCAGGAATGTGCAGCGCAAGGGACAAGGACTAAACTACTTCTGACTGAATAATGCAGGAGGTGGGCTGCGCCCCATAAAAGGGTAAGAAAATATATGTATTTGCTATAAAGCCTCCTGTGTCTTGCTAAGGATTAGCGTTAGTCGGCTTCCACCTGCCACAGTTTTGACCAAGTTAAAGCTCGGGTTATTGAACCTGGTCAATTAAGATTGATCTTGTGGGATTGCTAATAGCTGGGAGTTGTTGGAAGTGAACAGTCTATTGGCCATCTTTGGTTCATTAGTTCATACTGCCATACGGTGATATACAAAGATATTCCAAGCAAGAAAGCAAGAAGCAGAACTCAAATATTAATGCTGAAATAATGAATGGCGCAAAGGAATGTAAAACAAAGATATAGAAGGATGTAATTATGAGATCTGTGTGAAGAATCCTTTGTGTGCCGATAGCAAAGAGAAGCTTGATAGAAAAGACGGCAAATATGAGACAGGATCAAAGTTGTGTTGTGCAATGTAGTTTGAAGAAAGAAAGAAAAAGAGAGGGAGATTTTATGGTTTTTTCCTCCCTGAAACAAAGAAGAGAAAAACATGGCGCGGAGCAGTGCCCTGTCGACTCCACCCCTGTATCCAGAAGGATCGCGATATGGAAGTCATGGAGAGCTGTTATAATTGTTGTTTAAGGCAAATCCACTCCCCCCAGGCTTTGGTGGTGGCCATATTAAAACAGATTTGCCTATGACAGAGCCCTCAACCATTTTACACAAAAACAGTTCTCAAAAAAATTAAAGTTAATTGACGATGACGTTACTCTGTTGGAAGCCATAGAGCTGGGTGAGGTAATAAACTTTTTGAGGAAAGAATGTTGTTGAATTCAAGAGTAGGGAATGTCCGTGATGTGATGAGGGTTAAGATTATGTAGATGTGGAAAAGTGGACATGATAAATATAATATGAAGGATGGTGGAGCAATTGGGTGAGGAAAGGCAGGTGCATAGAACGAACGTGTTCAGGTTGTTATAGAGCGAATTATGGGAGTGAATAGTGGTGGTTTTTGTTTGTTTATGGTTTTCCAGTAAAAAGCATTTGCATTCTGATGGATATAGAAGAAAACCCTGTGGTTGGAAAAATTGGGTCAGACAAGGCAGTGGGTCGGTAGAAGAAGTAATTTTTAAAAATAACATGTCCTTGATTACTTTGTTGACTCCTGAGACTTGTTGGCCACAGGGGAGCACGGGAGAGACAGTGCAGAGATAAGACAAGAACTCAGCATTTCCAGCTCATAGCACAGTGATATTATCTTGTCAGATTACAAGGTCAGAGGAGGAGACTTTGAGAATTCCCCCCTCCCCTTCACCAGCAGGAGGAGAAAAGGAGGATTAGAAAAAAAAACTCTTTACAAACTCAATTTAATTTTATCCCGTAATAGTAATAGAATTGGGTAACAGATTCAAAACTGTGGGGACATTGGGTCTCAGTCCCTCATAAACACCAAGTGGTATAAGGATATTAGAACGGGAAGAAGAGGAGTCTATTCAGCAGACAAGCCAGTACAAAAGGGGGTGGGCTAATAATATACTCCTCCACAGTTTTGTTGATATATATATATATTTTTTTTTTCTTTCTTTGTGTTTCATTCTGCTGTTATAAATCTTAGGCTCCATTTGTTTAAGACCAGCCAGAAGATGAGGCCTGGCAGGGTGGTTATGAAAACCCCAGGGAGTCTATGTTTGATCAGAGAAGCATGGTCTTTCTAAGGGTAAAATTAACAACACCTTTAGGCCAGCGTAGTCGAGCTAGTGGGGGATGAAAAAAGAAGCCACAGATGATGTTTTTCCCTCCCAAATTCAGACAAAGGGGAATATCATAGCTGTCCATAATGGACATAATTCATAATTATAGGTCCCAAGTTACACCAGGACAGTTATGGGTCTAAAACACATTCGGACCGAAAATCCAGAAAATTAGATGACAATGGAGTCAGCCAATAGCAGAACCACCCCTGATATTAGGGCTAAGGAACACCCGAGTTTGGTAGGGGTTAATGGGAATACAATGCCCGTTGGTTGGAAGCCATGGCACAATTGTGTCATATCACAATACAAAAGTTATGGGGTCTGATAAAAACCCAGGACCCAAAGTAGCTCAAGATGGGAGGGGATAGAAAAATCCCCATCACAGTGACATCACAGCCAGGGTGGCGGTCAAAAATCAAATGCGGGCTTCGTAAATGAATGAAGCAGCACATAGTAGGTGTTCAGTCTGGGTGACTCTATGCCATAGGAGGCGGATCGATGCTATGCCCTGTCCTCGGGCCAAGAATTTTTCCTATCCACTAGCAAGAACTTTTGCTCTTTTCCAAACTGTTTGTAAAGTATGTCTGTGTATGTTTAATCATTTTTCAATTTATTGACAATTTACTTCTTTGGTGTACTGCATTTTTATGTGGAATTAAAACTTTTTAATAAGCCTCGCTTGTAGCTTAAAGAATCTGGAGTCGCTGAAGCGAATCATGTACCAGGGTCATATTTAGCATAGTCCATGTAAAGCGATTTGCAATGTTCTGGTGAAGTTATAATTGTAATATAGTGTAAGATGAGTGCCATGTGAGAGTTAGCATCAGGGTGAATTGTCTGTGTGGTGAGGTTTTGACTCAGGCCGCTTTGCATAAGTAACTAGTAGTGGTGGCAGTGCGGATTCTGTGGAGTAAATTAGGTTTAAGGACGCCATTTTGTGGAAGTGGGCGGGCTTAAGGGCACCTAATTCATTACCTTCTAACCCTAAATTCTGGGACTCCATAGAGTAGTTATCCCAGTGGTGAACTCGGTGAGTCGGGTCGGACAGATTGGTGTGGCATAGCGTGGGATAGTGTATTAATTTTTTATTACCCACTGTTAAGGATATTTAAGTTGTTTGGTTTAGGCAAGAACCCTTTCACTTAAGGCTGAAGTATTCCTAATACTACAGTCACAAGCAAGAGACTCAGTTGCACTCAAAATGTCAGTCAAATATAAATACGTGGCAAACAGTTCCCCTCCCCCTCTTTTCTGTTCTTCTTTTGCTTTGCATTAGGAGACCACTGTACGATGGCAGAGGTATACAGAAAACAGATCCAAGGCTGACGCTGACTTCTCGGTGCGGGAGAGAGGGCTAATATAACAACGGGCCAGAACAAGCGGAGGAATTAAACGCTCGTGGCGTTTGATGGCTAGTCCATCCTTTGCGAAAACCGGACCAGGGACCCTCCAGCCTAAGAGGACCCGATAGAGGGATGTTCTGCAAACCGGCTGGGCAGCAGCGCCAGCGTATGGCACTTCTTTCTATAATTCTCCAGCAGATCGTTGACTGTGATCCTAGCATTGAGGATACAGATGTTGATGCAAGAAGGGAGAGCAAGCAGAGCGTGAATTGCTGAAACGCCAAAAGCGCTGGAAGCTGCCCAAGCAGAGAGGGCGGCGAGGAACGTGACGTGAGTTTGCTGAACGCCAAGCAGAGCGGCCCAGATACAGCTCCAAACACAGCAAAAGAACTTCACCATCATCACCGAGGGAAGTGAGTCATGGACAGTGTTTCTGTTAGGGCCCCGCCTGGATCGTTTTCCTGTCATGAGAATGATGGGGACCTGGATGTCTTTTTTGCAAGGATGTTTGAGAGGGTCTGACAGGACAATTCAAACTGCCGCCTGATGAATGGCCGAACCTTACCCTGGGGACTTAAAGGCAAAGCACTGGAGGCGTTGTAGCCTTACCTGCCTCTGTTGGAGCACGATTATGAGGTATCAAAAGGGCTCTGATACAGCGTTTTTTTTTTTAACCTCACTCCAGAGGTATACAGGGAGCGTCTTCGTACTGTAAGGCGGACAGATACGGATAGCTATTGACGAGTTTGCCAGAAGGAAAATGCTAAAACCTGGTGAAACAATGGTACAGAGGAATGGGGTTGGACCACTCTAGAGTGAGATGGATGACCTGATCGCCATGGACAATTTATCCATTACCTGGTACAGCGGAGGTTAGGATGCGACAGTTCATCGAGACGGGAGCCAAAAATCCTGGGGAACAAAAGGCTGTGCCCAGCTGGCAGATGTGTTTGTGCCAGCAGATGAGCCCGAGGCACGGGAAACCTGCCAGCTGCAGGATGGAAGGGGGGTAAGCCCCCTGTCAACTCTTCTACAGTTTCACAAAGCTTCTGGGGAATCCCTTCTCGTCATTAAGCAGCGTGCTTTCTGGAGAAAAACACACAGGTGTTTGTTTGCAAACGATCGGGGGCACATCAGCATTACATGCCCAGAGAAGGGAAGAACACCCCTTTGCCCAAACCAACGTCTTCACCATTGTTTTGTTGTGGGGGGGAGTCGCGGGGGGTTGGTGACAAACTACGGAGGGTTAATGTGGGTGACATTGTCACAATGGGGTTGAGGGCACTGGTGCAGAGATGACCTTGGCACCCTCACTTAGTCAAGCCGGAGGAGGATTAGCCAGGACGGAATCTTTCCAGTTGATGGAGTTGGAGGGGCTCACCCCTCGCATTTGCCAATGGACGGGTGTACCCGGATGGGGGAGCGGGGGGGGGGGGGGGTGTACGGATTAAAATTCCACCAATGTGTTGCTGGGGGCCCGACCTGGGGCGTCCTGGTCCTAGATAGTAATCAGGATGCCGATGAGGACACAGGCATCCCTGGTGCCCCAACGTGGAGTAAAAATCTGAGGTGTTGGGACTGCCTACTTAGACTGTGAAGATTGATGCATCCTGTGATATGTTGAAAGTGTAGTAACCATTTTTTACATGTTTCTAACTAGTAGGCTTTTAATGGCCAAGACCGAATGTGAACATAGGAATGTGTAGAGTTTAACTGTGTTTTAATAATGTGGCTAAGGTGTAGGATGTTAACACCCACAGCTATGCGCCAAAGGCGGAGTGTGGGGTGTAAGTTTTGTATTTTTGTTTTTTTTTTGTAACTCGCCAAGTCGGAGTCTTCAGGAAAGTCACCGTTTGCCTGAGTCCTGAACTCCTGCTGTCCGGGTTACAGAGAACAGGAGCAGACTGAACAGCCTGTCACCAGTGTCTGAGACCGTCAAGGGGTTAAACTATTAACCAGTACAGAGTCAGAGCGTCGCCAGTTGTCTGGACGCCCTGCACTCAGATGAGAGTCTAACAAGCTACGTGAGGGGGCTGGTCAGACCTCTGAGGAGGGGGACAAGGATGTATTACATGGGACCAGGGTAGGGCTATATCGACAGAGCCTTCACAATGACCCCAGCAGGATGATCCATTGATAGGCAACATGGTGGTACCTCGCCCTTTCCGGAGCCCAGCTTTGAGAGTTTGCCCACGAGGATACCACTAGCAGCAGGCCATTGGGGATAAATAAAACCAAAAGTACGTCGACTGAAGCTGAATTTATATTGGCCCAATATGGGGAATGATGTGCGCGGAAATTGCCGTTCCTGTATAGTATGTCAAAGGGTGGGAAAGGCCGGCCAGGTCAGCGAGCACCACCTATCCCTTTACCATATTGAGAGACCTTTCCAGAGATTGCTGTTGACATTGTAGGCCCTGTGAGGTCACCAGCAGCTCAGGTAAACGCTTCATCCTGACGGTTGTGGATTATGCCACACGTACCCAGAGGCCGTGGCATTGCATCCATCCGGGCTGACAGTGGACAGATGCGGTCCTCACTATATCTCTCGTGAGAGGGTCCCCTAGCAGACAGAGAGATGCTCCACAGAGATCAGGGGACACCGTTTATGTCTCACCTTATTGCGTGCCTTGTAAGAAAATACAGGTGCAGCAATTGGTAGCCAGTCTTATTCACCCGCCAGACCAATGGGACTCTACGAGCAGTTACGGGACCTCAACAGATGCTCCGGCCGACGTTTGCGATACACATGGGAAGGAATGGATCGTTATCTACCACACTGCTATGCGCTACAGAGAGGTACCGAAGGCATAGACTGGTCTCTCCCTTTGAGCTTCTCTATGGCAGGAAGGTACGGGGCCCACTAGATTCATGAAGGCAGTCATGAGAGAGGGAGAATTCATTAGGGTCACCAGAGGTCTCTGTAGTTGACTATGGTCTGAAGTTCGGGACAAGACCTGAAGGCATTGACAGGGATGGTGCAGGAGAACCGATCAAGCCAGGGCTGACCAGAAATGGTGGTATGACAGGAACGCCAGGGAGAGAGTGTAGGATGGTGGGCCAGAAGGTTGGGTTCCTGATCCACAACTACCCAAAACAAACTCCAAGCTGCGTTGGGAAGGCCAATATCCCATTCATAAGCCTAAATGACGTGAAACTAGTGTAGTCACATCGACCATGTTCGCAAGAAGCACAAGGTTTTAATGTCAACATGATCAAGCTCTCATGATAGGGATACGGGCGTCCTGCCAGTTGCAGTATACCAGAGGAGGGAGCACGGGAGGCCCTTGACTGACTTAGTGGCATCCGCACAGGAGGGAGGGTCCATTGAGGGATGCCATAGTCAGCGCCCAGCTGTATGGCCCATTCTCAGAACATCCAAGCTTGGAGAGAGAGAGAGGGACACTCACCCATACCTGATATTTTCACAGGGTAAACCCGGAAAAAAAACACTGCCTATCATCTTGTAGACAGGCGCGGAACACCACCAGTCAGGACAGGGTATGCCTATCGGGTTTCTACAGAAGTAAGGGCTTGACATAAGAGGGAGGTGAGGAAGGAAATGGAAATGATGGGACTGGGGGTGATCCAAGAGTCTAAAAGTGCGTGGGCATCACCCTGTGGTTGCTTGTCCCCAAAAAGGACCAAGACCACACGCTTCTGTTGTGGACTACCGGACTGAACAGCATCACAGTTTTGACGATTACCCAATGCCCCGCGTAGAAATGAGCTTTTGGATCAAACTCTCGCCAGCGCCCAAGTATATCACCATCCTGGATTTAGTAGGGAGGTATTGCGATTCCCATAGGACGTGGGGGCGCAGGAAAAGTCGCCTTCATCACCCCCTTTGGACTCTTATGAGTTTAAAGTCATGCCCTTTGGCATGAAGAATGCCCCTGCACATTCCAGGCTGGTAACAAACTGCTAAGAAGTCTTCTGAAGGGTTTGCCGTGGCCATACCTGGAGGATATTTCAGTGTTTAGCCGACTTGGGAGGCAGCACTGACACACCTGTCACAGGTGCTCAAGGCCTCCGGAGGAAGCGGTCTAACCATCAAGGCATGGGAAGTGTCAAGATAGGCATGTATGAGGTGCAATACCTAGGACACCTGGTAGGTGGGGGGACACTTAAGCCCAAGCAAGGAACGTAGAGGCCATTGCAAAAATTGCCTACCCCCAAAAAGAAGACGAAAACAGGTAGAGAAAGAAACAGGTGATGTCATTTCAGGCGGAACGGGCTGGGTACTACCGTAAGTTCGTCCCTAACTACAGTACCCTGGCCAAGCCCCTCAAAGACCTCAACAAAGAAGAAAAAACTAACCACAGGTAGTCGATGGACTGACGATTGTGAGCGGTTCCATGGGCGGCTCTGAAATGGCTCTGACTAGTCTCCAGTCTTACAGAGTCCAGATTTCAGCACAAGTCGTAGTCCAGATGACGCCAGAGACTATGGCTTGGGGGCGGTACTCAGCCAGGATAACCCAGAGGGGAGAGATGGCACCCCATTCCTCTAACATAAGCAGGAAACTCTTACCAGGGAGGTGGATATGCCACATAGAAAAAAGAATGCCTGGCCAGTGTGTGGGCCATACAAAACTCAAGCCCTGACTTATATGGCCGCCGAAGTTCACCGTGGTAAACGGACCACAACCCTTCAGTTGGCTTCACCGGGTATCGGGGGGGGATAACGGAAAGTGCTGAGAGGAGTCTAGGCCTACAGCATAGACGTTAACATTTCAACCAAAAGAAGGGCATGAACATGGAAGCGGAGGGTTGTCACGGAGGGAGAGCCGGCGGACAATGGCTTGGGATATTTGAGTAGAATATCCAAAATCCCATGCACTATATCTGGAGGGAGCGTGTGATTAATAATATATCATCACAGTTTGTTATAGCTATATATTTTTTTTTCTTTGTGTTCAGTCTGCCTGTTATAAATCATTAGGCTCCTTGTTTTAGACCAGCCAGAAGATGAGCCTGGCAGGTGGTTATAAACCAACCAGGGGGAGTCTAGTTTGATCAGAGAAGCATGGTCTTCTAAGTGGTAAAATTAACACCTTTGGCCCAGAGTAGTCAAGCAGTGGGGAATGAAAAGAAGCCACAGACTGCAGGTTTTCCCTCCAAAATTCAGACAAAGGGGACTATCATAAGTGTCCATAACTGGGACATAATTCATATTATAGGGTCCCAAGTTACACGGACAGTTATGGGGTCTAAAACACCACTTCTGGACCGAAAATCAGAACATTAGCCGGCAAGGAAGCAGCCAATAGCAGAAACACCCCTGATATTAGGCTAACCTAAGGACACCCGAGTTGGTTTATTATGGGGTTAATGGGAATAAAAATGCCCGTTGGTGGAAAGCCCTGGCACAATTGAGTCATCTCCCAATCAAAAAGTTATGGGGGTTCTGATTAAAAACAAGACCAAAAAGTCGCGACTGATGGGAGGGGGATGAAAAATCCCCCACAGTGACATCACCGCCAGGGGTGGGGGTCAAAAAATCACATGGGATTAAATTAATGAAGCAGCAGCCACAGAGTAGTGTTCGTCTGGGTGACTCTATGACAAAGGAGGGCTGGACGATGGCTGATGCCCTTGTCCTCGGGCCCAAAGAATTTCTTTCCTATTCCACTAGCAAGAACTTTTTGTCTCTTCTTCCATAACTGTTGTAAGTATTGTATGTGTATTGTTTACTCCTTTTTTCAATTATCTGACCAAATTTAATTCTTTGAGTGTTTGTACTGCATTTTTATTGTAATTAAAATTTTTAATAAGCTCTGCTGTAAGCCTTAAAGAATCTGAGGTCTCTAAAGGGAATCACGTTACCAGAGGTATTATTAGCAAAGTACATATGTAAGTAAGCATGACATGTTCTGTGTGAAGTTTATTAATTGTAATATCGTGTAAGTAGTGAGGTGCATGTGCTGAGTTATCACAGGGGCATTGTGCTGTGTGGTGAGGTTGCCTACGGCCCCTTCTTTGATAAAGTAACTCGTGGGGTGTGGCACGTGCGGATTCTGTGGAGTAAAATTAACGTAAGGACGCCATTTTGGGGAGTGGGAGGAGGCTTAAGGGCTAAATTCGGACTCAATAGAGTAGTTATCCCAGTGGGTGAACTCCGGGATGAGTCGGGTTGTGACAGGGGGTGGAGCATATGTTAAGGTAAAACCTAGCTGTCTCGTATCATAGTATATAAGGCTGGAAGGAGACGCAAGTCCATCAAGTCCAACCTTTAAGAATTAAATAAAGTTTTATCCCATAACCCATGATTTATTTTTTTCTCTCCAGAAAAGTCATCCAGGACTCTCTTGAACAGTACATAGAGTCCAATATAACAACCTCTGCGGCAGAGAGTTCCACAGTTCACTGCTCTTTACAGTAAAGAACCTTTGTCTATGGTATGGTAAAATCGGCCCTTCTCCTCTAGGGTAGAGGATGCCCCCTTGTCCTGGCACAGGCGAGTTATTATAAAAACAGATCTTGGAAAGAGTCTTGTACTGTCCGTGAAGGTATTTGTACATTGTAATGAGGTCTCCCCTCAGTGTTCTTTTTTCTAAACTGAATAATCCCAAAATTTTTTAATCTGTCGTGTATTTCTGTTCCTCCATCGCTAATATAATCATGGGTGCTTTCTGCACCCGTTCCAGTGTATAATCCTTTTTATATCCACTTGGTGCCCAAAATCTGTACACAATATTCCATGTGTGGTCTGACCAGGGATTTTTTTTCGTATAAGGGAAAAAACTATGTCTGTTCATGAGAATCTATTCCTCTCTGATACACCCATGATTTTATTTGCTTAGCAGCAGCCACCTGGCTCTGGTCACTAAAAATTAAGTTACCATCAACCAAATACCCCAAGTCCTTTCAGTCAGTTTTACTAAGTAATTGAACCGTGTAGAAAACATAATCATACTTTGGTTTCATGGCCCAAGTGCATAACTTTACATTATCTAAATTAAACCTCATCAAAACCATTATCTGCCCATCCTCAAGCTTCCACAAATACCTCTGTAATGTAAACTATGACTCAGTATTTATTACTTTACACAGCGTAGTATCATCTGCAAATATTGCAACTTGAACTGATGTCAACCCACTACAAGGTCATTAATTAAAAATATTAAAAGAAGTGCCCCAATACTGACCCCTGTGGCACTCCACTGATAACATCAACACAATCTGAGAATGTGCCATTAAATGGACCCACCCTCTGTTTTCTATCACTAAGCAATTACTTACCCAAAGACACCGATTTTCTCTATTCCCAGCAGTTTCATTTTATAGACCAACCTTTTATGTGCACACGGTGTCAAATGGCCTGTTGAGAATTCCAGAATACAACATCCACAGGGCATCCCCCGATCCAATCTTGAACTTAACTCCTCGTAGAAAACCAACAGATTAGTCTGACAGGAACGTATCTCTCCATAAAAACCCATGCTGCCGCCGGCGTTATAAGGTTGTGCACAGTGAGATACTCCAGGATAGCAGCTCTAATAAAACCCCTCAAAATATTTTCCCCACCAAAGCAGTTAGACTCACGGGTCTGTAGTTCCGGGAGCGCTATTGACCGTTTTGGTTATTGGTACCACATGCTATTGCGCCATTACGTGGCAACATAACCAGTCTCAGTGAATCTTCAAAATATTTTAAAAATAACGGTATCTGTCTATCAAGTACATAATTCATTGGCAGAACCCGGGGGTGTATGCCATCTGCCAGGTGATTTACTATCTTAGTGGTTTTGCGAGGCGGCGCCGTTACCTCTTCCTGGGGTGTTAAACTGTGACATTATAAAAAGAATTGACATAGTCCTTATTGTGTCTTCCACAAGGGATTTTCCTGGGTTAAAGACAGTTGAGAAGGCGACATTCACGTAGATTGGCCCCTTTACTCATCTCCTTCCACCATGACCCCCAGTTATTTTAAGGGGACCCACACTCTCTGTTTTAGTTTTCTAGATAAATCCTGTCATTTTACTTGTCCATTTTACCTAAAAGATTGTAACCGGAGAATCATTAAGAGGCGCCCACGTCATGGATTATAACAAAACATTGAAGATAAAAAGAATGTGGGCCGTGATTTGAAACAAAAAAAAAACATTTTGACGATGACGTGAACAGCAGGGA
Source organism: Engystomops pustulosus (assembly GCA_019512145.1). Classification (NCBI taxonomy): domain Eukaryota; kingdom Metazoa; phylum Chordata; class Amphibia; order Anura; family Leptodactylidae; genus Engystomops; species Engystomops pustulosus. The sequence continues at coordinate 3,743,418 of WNYA01000013.1, forward strand.
AGTTCTCCAATCAAGAGACAACAGGAGTGGGAATTCTCGCCCCCTTTATGCTTCTTTCCTAATTCTATAAAGTTTTGTGAAACCAAATAAACTTGCGCAGTGCAGATTTGCCACAGGCGATGATAGCATGAGTGAGATTTACATCAGCAAAGTTGTTGAATTATTCCTTAAGATGTTGAACACATGCTTATTCATTATTAAAACACGCCAGCCAAGCACACTCTAAAAGAGGATAAGTCTGAATCCGACCCCCCAAACACATAAGGCTCAGCGTCTAAGCTTGTGAAGCAAGAAGAAATTTCCTATCCCCTTCCCCACTGTGATAACTCTTAAGGAATTTACTAAGGTGTGTGGAGAGGATAAATAAAACATTAGGGGGGACTATGAAGGATTGTTAATTTATGAAATGCTTTTTATTTAATGTGAAGATTGAGAACCACAGCTCTGCAGGTGAAAGAAAGAATGTGGGCTTTGGGCCCGATTTACAATGCTTCCAATTCCAGGGAATTGTTTCTGGGATGCCCACTGTGATAATTTAAAAACAATGAAACTATGGACATTACTTTCTCTCTCTAACTAACCAAGCCCGGTCCTGCCTCACTTACAGTTCTGTATACCGTATATATACTTGAGTAATAAGCCGACCGAGTATAAGCGAGACCCCTAATTTTACCACCAAAAAAGGGAAAACGTTATTGACTCGAGTATAAGCCGGAGGGTGGGAAATGCATTGCGTCACAGACCCCCCCTAACAGTACACAAGCCTGCCCCCCAGTAGCATTACAGCTGCCCCCCCCAGTAGTATACAGCATGCCCCCCAGTAGTATTACAGCTGGCCCCAGTAGTATTACCAGCTTGCCCCAGTAGTATACAGATGCCCCCAGTAGTATACAGCATGCCCCCAGTAGTATAATAGCTTGCCCCAGTAGTAGAAAAAGCCACTCGCCTTCCCCAAAATTTAGTATACAGCCATCTCAGCCGGGCCCCCAGAGTACAAGCCACCTAAGCATGGCCCCCAGTACAGATAGTATACAACCACCTCACCCTGCTCCCAGTAGTTACAGACCACCTCAGCCTGCCCCCAGTAGTATACAGCCTGCCACCAGTCGTATTACGCCACCTCAGCTTGCCCCAGAGTAGAATTTACAGCAACCTAAGCTGCCCACAGTAGTATACAGCCACCTCAGCCGCCCCCAGTAGTAGTAGTATACAGCCCCGCAGGCCTGCCCCAGTAGCGTAGTTTAAGCCTGCCACAGTAATATACAGCTGCCCCCAGTAGTATGACAGCCACCTCAGCCGGACCCCCAGTAGTTTAAGCTCTTATTCTGGCATCCGAGGCCCGTCTCTTTCTTCTCTGGACATCGTTGCTGGGAAGCCGATTGCACATCCGGAGCATAAGAGGTAAGTATGTTAAATTTATGATTTTTTTTAAAAAACTTTAAAGGATTTTTTTATACTCCCACAGTAAGTATGACCTCGAAAGTGCATTGGTCACAGACCCCCTAAAGGGATACAAGGGGGCCTGTCCCCAGTAGTATACGCCCAGCCCAGCCTCCCCAGTAGAATACAGCTGCCCCAGTAGCAGAAGCCTGCACCAGAAGCATACAGGCCTGCCCCCAGTAGTATACAGCCTGCCCCCAGTGTATACAGCCTTGCCCCAGTAGTATACAGCCTGCCCCAGTAGTATACAGCCTGCCCCGGTTGTTACGCTTGCACCCGTAGTATACAGCCACCATAAAAAACAAAGCAGCAAACCAGATTGATTACGCAGGCTATAAATGGTTTGGGAATTGATGTGGGGGTAAATTCTTCCAGTGTGCAAGCGCCCTTACTCTTCAAGAATCTCACCACAAAGACAAAAATCCACTCCATCAAGTCTAGAAAATAGTTAGGCCACAAATCAAATCTCTTTAGATCAAGTGATGTGGCAATTTTGTTTATGTGGTTTGGACAGCTCACTGGCGCCTGCCACTGGTTTTATTCCTGTTGTCCTCTGACTTCGGTCCTCCAGGAGACTCTGACTTGTCGTTAACTGCTTGGATATGTAGTCCATCAATTTTAGGTAACGTACAGTAAATGTTTCCTTTATTATCAAAAAAACTAAACTTGAATATTTTTTCAAATAAAAATAGAATGAGAATCACAGAGAAAAGACTGCCAATTCATTTATGAAAATCGTTTCATGTACACGATATTCTCAATATTTCGACTGTATGAGTGGGTGAGACACAAGACATGTCCTTGTGAAAGCAAAACCATTAAAAAAAATGGCGCAGTGTCCTGGTGATATAATACAAAAATATGCAATACATTTCATACGATGGGATAAGGAAAACGTTGCCTTTTTCTATCTTGAAAAACAGAGAGCTAGGGAGAGGATGCGCCTGAAGGCAAACAGTGATGGGAGAGAATAGAGCTTTAATTAATTTTATTATTGCCCTTTAGAGGGCAGATAGGGAGAGAGGCGTAATGGACAACTAGAAATAATTGCCCATTTCAGGGCAGGGTGATAAGTGAGATAACTTACTGCATCACATCAAAAAAATAGCAGGAACTCTTACTGCAAACAGTATATATGAAAATTGTGGAATTCATGTTTAATGGATCCATGTTTTCTAAGTTGCTGTACCCGTCATACATATATAAACTGCTCATCACAACGTATCACAACATTCAGTGCCTCCGTGCGCTCTCATTTTCTATCATAATTTCAGTGATGGAATCATACAATGGGGCTTTTTTTAATAAGGGTCCGCGGAGCACACTTCGTCAGCTTTTAGTAGAAAATTTTTGGGGATTTCGCCGCTGGGAGCTATTTGGAAGGGATTACTTGCACTACGATTGGAATTTTGGCGCAGTCGCGCCGATTTCTGCAACGGAAATCGGAGGGCGAGCTGTCGGCATGATGGTCGGATTCGGATGAGCACGGGATTTAACTTTAAAATTGGGGCGCAAGACATGCACTTAAATGCACCGGGAAGAAGAAGGTAAACTCCGAAGGGGTGACGATGGCAGAAATCAGGTGCCCCACAAATCGTAGTGAATCGCGGAACAATGCACTCTGCCACTCGGATAGGACATCTGGTTACTGTGAATTTTTAGGAACAGCGTCTTGAAAAAAAGCGCAAATCAGGACTCGAAAACTGTCCGTTTTCTAGCTCCTGTCTTCAAAGACTGTGTTGCTAAGAGTAGCCAACGCAGGTGGATAGAGCTTGTCTGATCCTTCAAGGGCATTCCAGACGAAGAAAGGAGAATCTCTGCCTATACAAACTCTACAAAAGAATCAATGGCACAACCTCTTCACAATGTATATGAAATGTCCAACAACTGGATAGGGAACAGGTACAGCAAAGACCATATAGGGGGTGATCTTTCATCAGTAGAGTCCAAAAACTGAAAAAGATAGGAGGCAAGGCAGCACTCACCAGATGCCAAAAATTTCAGACATCACAGACAGATATGCATTACGCATGGCCATTTACAAAAAGGGGAAAATATTAAAAGAGACCACTAATTAACCGTAGTCACAAAGATCAAAGACCAGTTCATTTCCGTTCGAAGGTGTCAGACCATTAGGAGACCACCTGATAAGGCCGTCTTTTTTCGACGTGCATGAAACATGGCTGGAAAGAAGTATCCCTAATGGGACTTCAAAAGCGGAAATTTAAATTTTTGCAAAGTTAAACAGTCATGCCGAGAACGTAACTTGTGGGTTGTCAATTGAAAGGTTATCTGTGTAATTACACAAAGAATCTAATTTGTGGTGTATTGCTTATATGGTGCCCATGGGCAGATTTACAGCGGGAAAACTATTCGTAATCTTTTTGTTAGATTCATGGGAAAGCACAGGTCTATCCTTAAGGAAATTGATGGCGAGATAATAGGGATATCAGGGACTACCATGGTGGCAACCCAGGAGTTATGCACTGTGCAGGGTTAGGAAAAAATAAAAAATTGAACCACCCAGGCGGGCATGCCTCAATCTCTCTTCTCAACAAGAAGCAAGGCAGTCATATGGGGAGGGTGGGCTGGAACAACCGCAATTATTTGGGCATTATTTATTATTTGTATTTCTGAAACCGTATTCTCAGCTTTAATAAAATTGCTAGGTCGATCACTAAATAATCTGCTAGGATGGTACGAATAAATAAAAGAATAGAGTTTTTTGTGCTTCTATCCGTATCTAAGGTATTTCTCCATTTGCTGATTCATAAATTATTGCTAGCATAAGTTTTTTATTGTAGGATCCGGAATTTTTTAGTGAAAACACTTAACTGTCTATTTGGCATGGATGTGAAAGCTTTGGGCTTAAAAGGAAAATTAGCCATTTTACACAATCTATGTTTGTTGTACAGGTAATTGGATGCAGCTCCCCTGCAGCTCGCATGCAGTTGGTTGGCGCGTGCTATAGCATATAAGGTGGCACCCTATGTGGTTGGCGGCAAAGGCTTTAGAGGGAAAGCGATTGTAGCCGAAGGGGCCCGTTGCATTGTCTGTGATGCTGAAATTTTTAATAAAGACGGAACGCATCTTGGTGCTGCCTTGCTCTATCTTTATTAACAAATCTCTGCCTCTACTGTGCCCCAGCTCGGAGCACTTTCATGATTCTGTCCAGTCCTCCATACAACAAGCGTTTGGGAAACTCCTAGGGTTCTGGAAGAAGCCTCCAAGTGTGAGAGCAAAACCTTTCCTCGGCTGAATATTCGTCTACTCAGACCTCAGGAACAAGTGGCCTGGCCTTTAAATCTTCTGAAGACGGGCCAGCAGCGCAAGCACAGGAAGACAGGAACGTGCGCACAAGGCCAGTGGATCACCGGGTGAGCCTGCACAGAGACGAGACGTGGTCACGGGACCGCTGACACTACCGGCAGTTGATTACAGTCTTTTTCCTCCCTTGTATCTCGAATTTATCTCCGTGTGCGACCAATATCTTCGTTGTGTGACTAAGAAAACGCCAATCCTAAGCTGTGGCCTCCGGCGGCTGGAAGAATGCTTTACCAAGCGAAGTTGCCTTTGGACTCTTGCTCCCGTTTTTCACCTGGCCTGGATACTGGAAACAATTCTGTGATAGAAGGTTGACACCTAACTCGGTTGGTGCTGGAGACGTTTTCAACCAGAAAGGGCCCAAAGGTCAAACCATCACATGCAACTTTTCGCCAAGCCCTTTTCAGGCCGCCAGAGAGGAATTACCATAGGTGTAGGGAGCTTCTGGACATAAGCTGCTTTGAACTCTCCTATACCTCCAGACAGCCTTCAGCGTCTTCAATCCCGGCAGGCTCGTCAGTGCCGCTTCTTTAACTCTTCCATTCTTTAATTCCTGATACATTTTCGTCCGCAGGAAAAGAATGTCAATCTCGTGCCTCAGATGTAATGGGGAAGAGAACCAACTCCTCTACATATTGTTCCTCCTGAAACGGCTGGTTGGTGCGGCCTCTGTGGACATACGGCAGCTTACACTGGCTAAGAAAGAACTATGTCCGACCGGATCTCCGGAAAAGGATACTGGGACTTGGGGACATAGCTATGATGTGGCTGGGACCCTGGGCTGCAGAGATGTCGCTCTCATATCTCTTTTCTACTAGGTTGCCATATCTGGTAAGGATGTATGAGACGTTTGTGAGTTCCTGACCCAGTGCGTAAACAAGTGTCCACATCTCAAGCCAGCAGGTTGCTCATGCACAATACCGATTTCCAGTTCCCTGTGGACTTCACTAGCCATGGACTTTATCACAGATTGCCATATACGTTAATACCTCCATCTAGGCACAGACAGTTTCAAGAGTCCCACTTCATTCATATGCCCTGGGTCTCAGTGACATCTTCGTCTTACTCTACACGAGGGGGCACATTGACTACCCGATCCTGTGCAATCCCCGAGTGTCTGACAAGAATGAACTCTGCCGCCGATTCGCGTAGTAGATTGTGCGCACCAATGTGTCGTTCTCGATCAGGTCCGCCGGAGTTCACCTTCTTCTTTCCAAGTGTATTACGTGCTTGATCCTGCGACCAAAGTAAAGTTAAATCCCGCGGTGTGTACGAATCAGTGGGATCGTCCGATGGTGGTCAGCGCCACACCCAAATCGCATGAAAGACGGCAGGATTGTGGCGAAATCTCGACGGGTGCGACACAATACCCTTTTAAATACCTGTCCCGCGGCGAGGATACCCAAAAAAGTCGGGGAGCACGATGGAAATGTGCAGCACGGGACCCTTAGTAACTAAGCCCCATTGTCTCTGACCCACACAATTGTCAGTCTGTTTTCGGGTTTGGTGTTCCTGTGCTAGCCAACTCAAAGTTAAAGCTGGATTTATCCTTGCCTACCAGCCACAGTCTAATGGATTAGTGGAGAGAGATATTAATCAACTCTGGGAGCTATCTACGCCATTTTGTCTCCGCCCAACAGAAACAACTGGTCCCCTGTTGCCTTGGGCGGAATTTCATACAATTCCCTGGTCTGAATCTGCCGGAGGTGGCCCTTCTATATTGTCTAGGGACGACAGCTCATGCTCACCTCTCCATCAATCTTTCCATCTGATTGTTCGCATGGGGGAAGATTGGTTCTTATGACTAAGTCTATCTCTGAGCACATGCAATCAGTCGCTGTTGTTTCGGGTTCCGCCCTCACCACTCCCATGCTGACAAGAAATGGAGGGTTTCCCTCCAGTCTTCGCCCGCCTAGGTGATAAAAGGGTGCTGTCTTTAGGCCGAGGCAGGCTTATTGGCCATAAACCTGTGGCGTTGTAAGCTTCGTTTCCTTTCACCATGCGCCTCCCAACTCCTTTCCATGTCTCTCTTATGAAGCTAGCATCGTGAAACTGCTTCTCAACCAATATTTCCTGCTCCTGAGGTTGATTCCACTAATGTCTGTGAGGGTAAAGGAGGGTCCTGGATATGAAGACGGTTAGAGAGAAGCGGTTCTTCCTATCGAATGGAGGTTTTTTTCTTTTGTGGGTTCGGCTCAGAAAGTAAGAACCTGGAGACAGAAAAAAACACCCCAGGACCGGGGGTGTTCTCCAGGATTTCTCCAACAAGAAGAGAGGGAGGCTGTCGTAACGCGTATGATTGTTTCAGCGACCAAATGCACCTCCCTGACACCAGCACGGGCCACGCAGGCTGTGTTACCTGACCCCAGCTCAAGCATGTCTTCCTAAGGTATGGCTCAAGCATTTCTCCTCGTATCTAGGGCGTGCACACAACCAGCAACTGCAGTTTAAAGGGTCGTGCGCCCACTGATTGCGATGTTCTCACTTGTCTAGCCCCCGCTGGTGTTAAAACTTTTTGAGCCAATGACCAAAGCTGGGAACAAGGGGTCCCCAAACTTTTTACACCAGGGGGCCGTAATTGTCCCTCTAGAACGTGGAGGGCCGGATAAATAGAGTCCATGTGACCGCCATAAGTAATACATGCCCCCCCCCCCCTCAAAAATTATTTAATATCCTGCACCCCTTGTGCACTATTTTAATACTGGCCAAGGAAATAAATTAATTGGGTCAATAATTATTAATATATTAATATACTGGGACCCCTCTCCATTAATTATTGAGTAAGCTGCCCCAATTAATTATAGACTGTCCCTCATAATTATTCAACCTATACCCCACCATTAATTATTTCCTATGCTGCCTCTCCACCTTAGTTATTTTTATATGCCCCCACCATTAGTTATTATATGCCACACCATTTAGTGATTTATATGCCCCCACCATTAGTTATTTATATGCCCACCACCATTAGTTGTTTATATGCCCCCCACCATTAGTTATTTGTATACCCCCCCACCATAGTTATTTTATATACCCCCCCACCATTCCGTTATTTGATATGCCCCCCCAATTAGTATTTATATGCCCCCCACCATTAGGATTTTATATGCCCCCACCAATAGTAGTTTATCTACCCCCCACCATTAGTTATTTTATATGCCCCCCACCACCATAGTTATTTTATGCCCCCCACCATTAGTTATTTATATACCCCACACCATTAGTTATTTTTATTGACCCCCCACCCATTAGTTATTTTATATACCCCCCCCATCCATTAGTTATTTTATGCTCCCCCCACCCGCACATTATTATTTAATATACCCCACCCCACCATTAGTTATTTTATTTTGCCCACACCCATTAGTTATTTTATTATGATTTCACATTAATGCATGTTTCATTATACTAGGCCCCCCGCTGGCGGACACAAGTTTTTATGTCTGCCTTACTGTGACGGGCAGGAGGCTTCCTGTCCGGACGGACGGAAGCCCCTGCCAGAGCGCCGGGAGGCCACATAGAAACGGTACGCGGGCCGCAATTGCGCCCGCGGCCGTAGTTGGGGACCCCTGAAGCTAGCTAGAACGTGCACTTACTATATAGATAGCCCCTGCCACGTGCACACATAGTAAGATAGACAGGCAGCACATGTCCCCTCAGTAACTAGATGCCACAGTCAGCCCCCACAGTCCACAGTCGCCCCCAACTTCAAGCAGATGCCCCCTTTAAGTGAAATGTCGACCCTAGATGCCCCCTTCAATGAAATGTCTCAGATGTCTCCGTTTAGGAAATGTCCCCCCCAGATGCCCCTTGTAATTAAATGTGCACTCCCAGAAGCTGCCCCCTTTAATAAAAATGTCCTGGCCAGAAGCCCCCTTTAATGAAATGTCATGCCAGATGCCCCCTTAAAGGGGGATTAACACGAAAGAAAAATTCTCACGTTTCTATCCCCTGTGATGTAAACACAGTAAAGATCACTTACCCCTTTACTTCTACAATTCTCAGTTTTATTGCTGTTTTTAGTTCCCCCCTCGGCTGCTCAATGCAAAATCCAAGGGTTTGGGGATGCCTCTTAAAGACGACACATAGACCCATCTAGGGGTTTTGTGGGGTGACAATGTGGTTAGATGCTCAGGGTGAAAAGGTCTATATACACTTTCATCTGGCTTCGGACATTGTCTAACACAAATGACACATAGAAAAGACGAGATGAGACAGAATCAGAGATGCATGAGATGTTATACACAGAGGCTGAAAGACCATTACTCGTGAGCCTCTGCTAATGTAACCTGCCCTCCCCTTCCACCAGATACACTATATCAGTGGTTCTCAACCTTTCAAATGCTGCTGACCCCCCGCAATACAGTTCCTGCATTTTCGGTGAACCAATCAAACCATGTACAAAGTATTGTATTCCGTCCCCCCAAAAATGCAGAATGGGCTCCAAGGGCTTTTAGAAGACCCCTGTGTTTGATCGGTTCGAACCCCCCACCCCGGGTCACGACCCACAGTTTGAAAAACACTGAACTTATACCTGTAGCTCGTAGTTTGCACTCTATCTCTCTCTCTGCTCACCGTGTGCTGACAGGATGTGATCAGTGAGTGTCCTCTGAGCTCCGGGCAGTGGGCGGCTACAGGCACAGCAGAGAGAAAATCTCTCTGCACAAATCTCATCAAGATTAGCCCGACTCTAAGTCCAAGCTTACTGTAGTCGTGTCTAGGGGCAAATTGTGTACAGCAGACTTTGTAAAGTTGGAATTATACTCTTGAAATGCTGGCATTTTGTTATACAACAGTGAAGCAGGGATAACAAAAAACACATTCTCTGAGTACAGAATAAGAAATTGTCTTAATGAATGTCCGCAGATGGCCCTAGACGTTGATTATGTCAGTGTCTTCCTGGCCATGTTGCAGTGGAGAACGTTGAGACGGACAAGATCCAGGGCACAGGCCACAGAAAACTACCTACGCATCTACTTCTAACTAATCATTTACACGTAGGTAATGTATTTGGGACCATGTAAAGCCCCAGCACCTGTGGTGATCCACAATTTGACAGATCAGAATGTTTGAAAATAAGGTAGATAAGTTTTAACATGCCCACCATACGCATCATCTATATGCTTACCATAACCCACTTGCTAGCCACAGGGAAACGGCCAGGCTGCCCCACCTGGGTGTACTTATGCCAAAAATAAGATCGGGGCGGCGCACTGTTCCCATTTGCCCTGCCCCTCACCAATCTGCACAGCCTCCCCAATGTCCCGAGGGGATCCTCCGCGTGACCACGAAACCCAGCGAGCTCCGCTAACACACGTTACTACCACACACAGCTCTCCTAACGCTTATACACACCACACGTCGTAATACACACTACGCACACAGCTCCGCTATATCCACATTAACGACACAGCTCCGCTATACACAAACTTATACGCACACAGTCGCGCTCCGCTATCCAACACAGTATAGACCACAGCTACGTATATACACACACTTATACGACACACAGTTCATACACAATATCCCCATACCACACACAGACTCTATATACAACATTCACCACACGATCTCTGCTTCTACACACATTATACACACACAGCTCTCTCCATACACACATTATCCACACAGTCTGCTACCACACATTATACACAAGCTCTGTTACACCATTATTCACACACAGCTCTGCTATACACACTATGTATACACACACACACAGCTCCGCTATCCACACATATAACCACACGCTCTGCTATGCACCATTTTACACACACACAGCTCCGCTATACACACACACAGCTCCGCTATACACACACACTATACAACCACACCAGCTCCGCTTAACACACATTAACACACACGCTCCGCTATACACCACATTATACACACTAACACGCACCGGTATACAACACATTATACACAACACAGCTCCGCGTATACACACGTTATCACACACACGCTGCTCTGCCGACACTCTCTGTACATCCTGAGGTAAGCTGCAACCTCTGAGCAGAGATACCTGTCAGACGACGGTCACCTGGGACCTCCATGACTCCTCCCACACCCAGGGCTGGTCCACATGACTATGACATCATCACAGGTCCTTATGGTGGAGGCGGCTGTGCAGGAGGGTGAGGGGGAACCTGTTTCTTGGTATCAGAAGTTAAATGGCTAACGAGGATGGGCACGGAGGTCATCTAGCCGATTTCACACACCACACGTATGGTGACGTATATATACGGGTGGATAAGCTTGCAGCTGTTCATACGTATCCATCAATGACAGTACAGCCGCAGGGATCGATGTGGTTGCCAGACCTGGAACATGTACTATAGCCACATAAGTTATTGATAGGGTTGCACGATGAATCAAACCCCTTCAATGGTTGTGCCGAATTAATTTCAGACCCAGCCTAGAGCGAGATTCTGTCATTTTCGTACGATACTTGTGCTGCTGTTTGACTTCTAGGACTTGCTCTGCAGGGAGGACCTCAGAGGAGACATTGGGAGGGAATCCTTTGTATGATTGCTGGTCGGGTAATCCTGTAAGATTCGGGGTCGGGGATCCTTTGTATATACGTGTCGTCGGGGGGAATCCCTTTGTATAGACGTTTGTCGGGTGGCGCAATCCTTTGTCATAGACGCGTCGGGTTTCGGGGTCTTGATATGGTGGGAATCCTTTGTATAAAGGTCGGGTCGGGGACCTTTGTATAGACTGGTCGGGTCGGGAATCCTGTGTATAGAACGTGTGGGCGGGGGAATCCTGTATAGAGTGTCGGGTACGGGGAATTCCTTTGTATAGACTGCTTGCGAGGGAATCTGGGTATAGAAGCTTGTCGGGTCGGGGCTCTTTGTTAGACGCAGATCCTGTGTAGGACGTGTCGGGTCGGGGAATCCTTCGTTATAGAAGTGTCGGGTCGGGGAATCTCTACGTGCGGTCTTTGTATAGACGTGTCGGGTAGGAATCCTTTGTATGAAGACGTGTCGGGGTTCCGGGTATAGACTACGGTGAATTTGTATAGACGTGTCGGGGTCGGCATCCTTTGTATAGAACGTGTGGGGATCCTTTGTCTGACGGTCGGTCGAGGATCCTTTGTATAGACCTCGCGTAGACGTGTCGGGTCGGTGAAATCCTTTGATTAGACTGGGTCGGGGAATCCTCTTGTATAGACGTCGGTCGGGTCTTGGGTGACGGTCGGGATTGTAAGACTGTCGCGGATCTTTGTAAGTGGTAGGATCTGTTGACGGTGGTCGGGGAATCCTTTAGGTTTGTGGGGAAACTGTAAGATGTCCCGGTGCGGCAAGCCCAGGGCAGAGCAGGAATACGTCATCAGGACAATCCCATTTCATATCCAATATGGGGTTTCACATCTCTTGAGACTTCCCCTGACACAAGGTTTTTAAATTATTTCATGTTGTTCAATATAAATAACAGAGGGATTTGAACTGCACAACCTCCACTCTCTCTACCTGCAATAGTACAGAAAGCGATCCACCACTGGACAATGGACTTTACTGGCTGTCAGGGAGAGGAGTTGTTATCTGCCAACTAGAGCTTCCATATAGTTAACACTGTGAGCACCAGCCCAGACTCTGTGTATATAGAGACGCACTTCCATTCACACACATCTCTACGTATCACTACTTGTCTTCTTATTATTACAGATGATATGGATTTGATAAAAATGTTTAAGATACAAAATAATAATACATTTTTATATCAAACCTATCAAACATTCATTGGAAATTACACCATGTGATTGGCGAGACCCCCAGACATTCCAGTGCATTTCTAACAAATGTAATCGCCCCCATCGTGTGTACCCGCACCCTAAAACTTGAATCCAGATTATAAATTTTCTTTTTTGAAAATATCAGTTATTGAGTAACTGCTACCTGGTAATGCGCACTCAAGGTTTCTGTACGGGGCAACCCTTTTCCATATACCAAAGTTTGTCTTCAGTTGCTGATAGAATTTGCTCATCAGTTTCCATTCGGTTTCTACTTATAGATCCTTTACTAATCTCAATTGGCCCCTCAAGGATCGGAAAATGAAAGACACGAGGGTGGAGAGAATCTCACAGCTCACCCTAGAGTATTCTCTCTATATTAGGAGAGGTGAGAGATTGTGATGAGGTCATGCGCAATACATTAATCTATGGGAATAAACAGATGATAGGACATGGAGAGGTGAGAGAATTCTGGAAACTGGCTGTGAGGGAATTTATATGTTGTCTCTTCCATAACACAGGATCACACAGTAGTGAAGAAGACTCTAGATGGCGCTGTCAGCCCCTGTTGTCTGAAGGACAGGGGAAACCCTGAGCCATCCCGGCTCCTCCACTCTCACCCCCTGATAGCATGATGAATCAATGGAGCAGAAAAGATCCTGAAAGAAGTCACCCACAAGATGATGGAAGCTGCTTGACCTGGAGAGTGTGACACTGCTGGGAAATTACGAGTAACGACTTGAAGGGATCTGGGTGGAGCGGATCAGTTTGTGGTGTCGTCGTATACAGGTGTCTAGATTGGCGTCTATATTCTCCATGGAGGAGTGGGAGTATTTAGTAAGTGACACAAAGATGGGTAGCAGGAGTATGAAGGAGGACCACCAGCCCTCACATCAGCAGGTATGCACAGGACTAAATCCACACGTCCTTTCATTACTGTATGGAAAGAGGATTTAAGGATCTCTGGGATGTGTTTCCTATAGGTAGATCCAGTAAGACAACATCACCGAGAGAGTCCAGTCCTCTTCTTCTAACCACAGGATTGTCCAGAAGAGATAATAGTCCCACAGGATCAGACATGGACAGAGACACGAGGGTGAGAGTAATGTTCCAGTTCACCCTAGAGATTTCTCTTCTATATGACTGGAGAGGTGAGATTGGTGATGAGGTCACATTACACATTATCTATGGGAATTAACAGATGATATAGTACGAGAGGGGGAGGATATTCGTGGTAGAAGATGTATGGAGTGGGGAATTTATCAACTTGTCTCTCCATCATAACCAGATTACCGTAGTGAAGAGACTTCTGTGGGCGCTGTCAGTCCCCCTGTGTATGAAGGGGGGGGAGGAACCCTAGAGCCAACCCGGCTGCCTCCGACCTCACCTCCCTGATACAGATGACTCAAGAGCAGAAGATCCTGAGAAGTCACCCACAATATGATGAGATGTCAACTGGAGAGGGTGACAACTGCGTGGGAATTCTGGGACATTATCAGGTAACGCTATGGAAGGGATTCCTGGTGAGAAGGGATCATTGTGTGTGTGTCAGGTTCCTATAAGGTGTTGTCAGGAGTGGCTGTTATTTCTCCATGGCGATGGAGTATTTAGAAGGACACAAAGATGTGTACAATGGAACGTCATGATGGAGGACTCACCAACCCCTCCACATCAGCAGGTAATAGACAGGACTAAATCCACATCGTCCATATTCTCATGTAGTCTGTTGGTAAAGCAAGGAAATTCAGTCTCTGTGTTTCCTGCAGAGAATAGCTGATCCCCGGGCCCTGCGGAGGAAGAGAGACGGAGCGGCCATAGTACAGTATGAAATGTACTAGATCTCTGAAAGCACAAGCATCACACCTTCAAATGTAACATCTTAGCGAGGGGGTGAGGTGGAGGAGCCGGGATTGGGCTCAGGGTTCTCCCCCGCCCTTCATACACAGGGGCCTGAACAATCTCTCACCTCTCCAGTAATATAGAAGAGAATCTCTAGGGTGAACTGGAACATTCTCTCCACCCTCGTGTCTCTGTCCATTGTCTGATCCTGTGGGACATATTTCTCTTCTGAACAATCCTGTGGTAGAAGAAGAGGACTGGGACATCTCTCCGGTGATGTTCTCTTACTGGATCTACCTGTAGGAAACATCCAGAGACTGAATTCCTTCTTTCCATACAGATAATGAAAGGACGTGTGGATTTAGTCCTGCCTATTACCTACTGATGTGAGGGGCTGGTGGTCCTCCATCATGACGTCTCTCTCACCTCTCCAGTCCTATCATCTGTTATTCCCATAGATAATGTTGTCATGTGACCTCATCACAATCTCTCACCTCTCCAGTAATATAGAACTCCACCCTCGTGTCCTTCTCATTTTCCATCCTTGAGGGGCCAATTGAGATTAGTAAAGGATCCTATAATGTAGAAACCTGAATGGAAATAAGATGAGACAAATTCTATCAGCAACTGAAGACAACTTTGGTTATGGACAAGGGTTGCCCCGATACCAGAACCTTGAGTGCGATACCAGGAGAAGTTACTCAATAATGATATTTTCAAGAAAAGAAAAATGTATAATCTGGATTCAATGTTTAGGGTGCGGTCACATGGGGCGATTACATTGCTGTGATGATGTCATAGTCATGTGACCAGCCCCGTGTGTGGGAGGAGCCATGAGGTCACATGTCCAGGTCTGACAGGATTCTCCGCTCAGAGGGTTCAGCGTTACCTCAGGATGTACAGAGAGTCTGCAGCAGAGCCGTGTGTGTATAATGTGTGTATAGCGGAGCTGTGTGTGTATAATGTGTGTATAGCGGAGCTGTGTGTGTATAAAAGGATTCACCGAACCGACACGTCTATACAAAGGATTACCTGACACGTCTATACAAAGGATTCCCCGACCCGAAAACGTCTATCAAAGGATTCCCCGACACGTCTATACAAAGGATTCCCCGACCCGACCGTCTATACAAAGGATTCCGACCCGACACGTCTAGCAAAGGATTCCCCGACCCGACACGTCTATACAAAGGATTCCCCGACCCGACGCGTATACAAAGGATTCCCCGACCCGACGCGGTCTATACAAGGATTCCCCGACCGACACGTATATACAAAGGATTACCCGACCCGACCCGTCTATACAAAGGATTCCCCGACGACACATCTGATAAAAGGATTCCCTGCCCAATGTCTCCTCTGAGTCCTCACTTGAGGCAGATACTAGGAGTTAAACAGCAGCAAAGTCATTTGATACAGAAAAGGACAGGAATCTCGCTACTTAGCGAGTAGGAAATTATCGCACAACCATTGAGGGTTTCGAGGCATCGTGCACCCCTATCATTAAACTCTGTGCGTAATAGGAACTGTTCAGTGTCTGGAACACATCGCTCCCTGGGATTACCTGTCTATGATGGAGATGAACAGCTGCAAGCTTACACCAGTATATATACGTCCCCATACGGTGTGTGAATTCGGCCTAGATGACCCGTCTCGCCCCATCTCGTAGCCTTTAACTTTGATACCAGAAACAGTGCACCCCTCCCATCCTCCTGACAGGCGCATCCAATACAGGACCGGTGATGATGTCATAGTCATGTGACCAGCCCTGGGTGTGGGAGGAGTAAGTGTCAATGACCAGGTCTGACAGGATTCTCGGCTCAGAGGAGTTCAGCTTTACCTCGGATGACGAGAGTCTGCACTGAAGCAGCGCTGTGTGTGTAATGTTGTGGATAGCGGAGCTGTGTGTGATAATGGGTGTATAGCAGGGCATGGTGGGGGTTAGAAGTGTGTATAGCGGAGATGAGGGGATGGTGGTATAATGTGTGTATAGCGGAGTGTTGTGGTGTTTTATAATGTGTGTTATAGCGGAGCTGTGTGTTGTGTTCTGCGGGAGAGTGGGCATTGTGTGTAAATGTGTGTATAGCCAGAGCTGTGTGTGTATAATGTGTGTATAGCGGAGCCGTGGTGTGTGGATCCATGCCTAGAGAAAAGATGACGACACTCTGTCGGACCTGAGGCTGGGAAGCGACACATGCAGGATATCGGGCGCATGATCTTAGTGACTGTCGGGCGCATATCGTCGGACAATGCACTTCGTGACACTCCTCCGGACGGGTAAGTAGAGGTTCCCCAATGATGGTTTGATATGAAATCGCAATTTTTCAAGTGGCATTAACACATGTTAATTTGTCTATAAGCTGTTGAGAGCTCGTTTTCTGTTTCTTCTTTTTTTTTTTACGGACTGTACTGACATAACTTATTTATACTAAAGTACATTTTTTTTGGGGACACAATAACAAAAATTCATTTAAAGCTTTTTGTTAACTTTTTTTTTATGTTTTGGGGCTTGGTGGGCATGGTTTATTAATTTTATATTTTTTTTTAACAACTTTTTTTTATGGCCCATATGGAACATCATTTGTTTTGCTGTTCATGATATACCCTGAATCACTAATGTATTTTAGGGTAATACACAACCCCACTGGACTTGCTCCCACCAGAGTGTTACATGGGAATGTCAGCTGATAGATTACTGACAGATGCTGACCACCCGTGTTTTCCACTAAAGCTCCAATGGTGAGCTGCAACGGCATCGGCTCGCATGACGTACTATATAGCACTGACGCAAGATGTTACATTATGAAGTGTGATGTTGTGCTTTCAGGAGATCAGTACATGTTCATACTGATGACCTGGACCCTCCGTTCTCTTCCTCCGCAGGGCCCTCGGGGATCGCTATTCCTCTGGCAGGAAACACAGAAGACTGAATATCTTGCTTACGGGCTACAGTCATGAACAGGACGTGTGGATATTAGTCCTGTCTATTACCTGCTGATGTTGAGGGGTTGGGTGAGTCCTCCATCATGACTCCTTGTACACATCTTTGTGTCCTTCTAAATACTCCCCTACCCATGGAGAATAGACAGCCACATC
The DNA here is from genome assembly GCA_019512145.1 of Engystomops pustulosus. Lineage (NCBI taxonomy): Eukaryota > Metazoa > Chordata > Amphibia > Anura > Leptodactylidae > Engystomops > Engystomops pustulosus. Next base: position 3,760,846 of record WNYA01000013.1, read on the forward strand.
TGAACCCTTATAGGAACCTGACACACACACAATGATCCCCTTCATCACCAGGAATCCCTAGCCTAGCGTTACCTGATAATGTGCCCAGCATTCCTCACAGCAGTGTCACCCCCTCTCCATTGACAACTCACATATTGTGGGTGACTTCTTAGGATCTTCTGCCTCTTGATGTCATCTGTATCAGGGGGTGAGGTGGAGGAGCCGGGATTGGTCTCAGGGTTCCTCCCCCGCCCTTCATACCAGGGGACTGACAGCGCCCACAGAGTCTTCTTCACTACTGGTAATCCTGGTTACTATGAGAGAGAACATTGATAAATGTCCCCCCATACTTTACCACGAATATCCTCCACCTCTCCCAGTACTTACTTCATCTGTTAATCCATAGATAAATGATGTAATGTGACTCATCACCAATCTCACCTCTCCAGTCATATAGAAGAGAAATCTCAGGGTGAACTGGAACATTCTCTCCACCCCTCGTGTCTCTGTCCATGTCTCGACCTGTGGGATATTATCTCTCTGGAACCAATCCTGTGGTAGAAGAAGAGGACTGGACTCTCTCGGTGATGTTTCTTACTGGATATCTACCCTATAGGAAACACATCCAGAGACTAAATCCTCTTTTCCATACAGATAGTGAAGGACGTGTGGGATTTAGGTCCTGTGCAGTACCTGCTGATGTGAGGGGCTGGTGGTCCTCCTCATGACGTCCTGCTACCACATCTTTGGTCACTTCTAAATACTCCCACTCCTCCATGGAGAATATAGACGCCAATCTGACACCTGTATCGACGACACCACAACACTGATCCGCTCTAACCCAGATCCCTTCAACGTTACGTCGTATATTTCCCAGCAGTGTCACCATATCCAGTCAAGCAGCTCCATCATCTTGTGGGTGACTTCTTTAGGAGTTCTTTCTGCTCCATTGATGTCAGTCAGTATCGGGGGTGAGGTGGAGGAGTCCGGGGATGGCTCAGGGTTTCTCCCCTGTCCTGTCAGACAACAGGGGCTGACAGCGCCAATCTAGAAGTCTTCTTTCACTACTGTGTAATCCTGTGTTATGAAGAGACACATTTATAAATCTCCCTCTAGCCATTTCACAGAATTCTCTCACTCTCCATGTCCTACATCTTGTTTATTCCCATAGATTATGTTTGCAGAGACCTCATCACAATCTCTCAACCTGCTCCGTAATATAGACGAGAATCTCTAGGGTGAGCTGAAGATTCTCTCCACCCTCGTGTCTTTCATTTTCCGAATCCTTGAAGGGGCCAATTGAGATTAGTAAAGGATCACTATAAGTAGAAACCGAATGAAACTAGATAGAGCCAAATTTTCTATCAGCAACTGAAGACAAACTTTGGTAATGGACAAGGGTATGCCCCTACCAGAAACCTTGAGTGCTGCATTACCAGTAGACAGTTACTCAATAATGATATTTTCAATAAAAGAGAAATTATAATCTGGATTCAATTGTAGGGTGCGGGTAACACATGGGGGCGATTACATTGTGTTTAGAAATGGCAATGGAACTGTCTGGGGGCCTCGCCCAATCACATGGTTTATTTCCAATGAAAATGTTTGATAGGGTTGATATAAAATGTATTATTTATTTTGTATCTTAAACATTTTTATCAAATCCATACGGATCTGTAAAATTAAGAAGAAAACAAGTAGTGATACGTGAGATGTGTGTGAGAGGAAGTGCGTCTCTATATACACAGAGTCTGGGCTGGTGCCAACAGGTGTTAACTATATGGAAGCTCTAGTGCAGATCACTCCTCTCCCTGACGCCATAAGCCATTGTCCAGTGGTGGATCGCTTTCCTGTACTATGGCAGGTAGAGAGAGTGGAGGTTGTGAGTTTCAAATCCCATCTTTATTTAATTGAACAACATGAAATAATTTTTAAAAACCTTGTGTCAGGGGAAGTCCTCAGAAGATGTGAAACCCTCATATGGATATGAATACTGGGATTGTCCTGATGACGTACTTCCTGCTCTGCCCGGCTTGCCGTAACGGACACTCTTAATTTCCACAGACTTTAGGATTCCCCGACTACAGTACAAGGTTCCCTACACCTTTACAAAGTTCGACGACACCGTCTATCAAGGTCCCCGACACGTCACCAAGATTCCACCGACACGTCTATACAAGGGATTCCCCGACCAGTCTATATCAAAGGATTTCACCGACCCGACACTTACATCCCGAAATCATAACAAAGGATACCTCGACCGACACCGTCAACAAAGGATCCCCACACGTCCTATACAAAGGATTCCGACCCCGACACGTCTATACACAGATTACTCTCTTACCGAGCCCCGACACGTCTTACAAAGGATTCCTACACACGACACGTCTATACAAAACAGACACGCAACAGATCCCCGACCCGACACTTCTATATACAGATAGGATTCCACCGACCCGACACTCTACAAGGATGTGCCGTCTAACAGATCCCGACCGACAAGTTCATACCCAGAATTCCCTCGAAGCCCGTCTATACAAAGGAATTCCCCGACCCGACACCTATACAGGATTCCCCGCACACGTTCTATACACAAGGATTCCCACGACCCGACAGTCTCATACAAAGGCTCCCGACCCGCCTTCTATACAAAGGATTCCACCATTACAGTACCCCGAAGACCCGACGCGTTATACAAAGGATTCGCACCCGACAACGTCTATACAAAGGGATTCCCCCGACGACACGTATATACAAAGGATCCCCGACCCGAAGCTATACAGATACGACAACTCTATACAAGGATTCCCTGCCCAATGTCTCCTCTGAGGTCACTCCCTGTCAGGCAAGTCCTAGAAGTCTACAACAGCAGCACAATCATCGTACAGAAATGAACAGAATCTCGACTCTTAGCTGGGTCATGAATTATCGAAGAAACCATTGAAGGGGTTTGATTCATCGTGCAACCCATCAATAACTATGTGGATAGTACATGTTCCAGTGTCTGGCAACCACACGCTCCCTGCTGGCTGTTACACTGTTCTTGATGGTACGTATGAACAGCTGCAAGCTTTCCACCCGTATATATACGTCACCATACGTGTTGTGTGAATTCGGCCTAGATGACCCTGTACGCCCATCCTCGTTAGCCATTAACTTCTGATACAGAAACAGCCCCCTCACTCTCTCTGCACAGCCCGCCTCCAATAAGGACCTTGTGATGATGTCATAGTCATGTGACCACCCTGGGTGGGGAGAGTCTGGGGTCACCAGGTGACCGTAGTCTGACAGGTTTCTCTGCTCAGAGGTTGCAGGCGTTACCTCAGGAGTACAGAGAGTTCTGGCAGCAGCAGCTGTGTGTGATAAGTGTGTATAGCGGAGCTGTGTGTGTATATCGTGTTTATACTCAGGTGCTGTTGTGTGTATAATGTGGTGTATAGCGGAGCGTGTGTGTTAAATGTGTGTATAGCGGAGCTGTGTGTGTGTATAATGTGTGTATAGCGGAGCTGTGTGTGTGTATAGCGGCTGTTGAAGGCTGCAAGTGTGTTGTATAGATCGATTGTGTGTGGTTATTTATGCAAGATGCGTGTGTAATAATGTGTGTATAATGTGTGTATAGGAGAGCTGTGTGTGTATAATGTGTGTATAGCAGAGCTGTGTGTGTATAATGTGTGTATAGCGGAGCTGTGTGTGTGTGTGTGTATAATGTGTGTATAGCAGAGCTGTGTGCGTATAATGTGTGTATAGCGGAGCTGTGTGCGTATAATGTGTGTATAGCGGAGCTGTGTGCGTATAATGTGTGTATAGCGGAGCTGTGTGCGTATAATGTGTGTATAGCGGAGCTGTGTGTGTGTATAATGTGTGTATAGCGGAGCTGTGTGTGTGTGTATAATGTGTGTATAGCGGAGCTGTGTGTGCACAGCTGGAGGATCCCCTCGGGAACATTGGGAGGCTGTGCAGGATTGGGAGGGCAGGGGCACACATGGGAAAGTGGCCCGGCCCGATCTTTTTGGCATAAGTCCCCACAGGTGGGGCAGCCCTGGACGCTTCCCTGTGGCTGCAAGTGGGTTAAACATATAGATGATGCAGTATGGTGGGCATGTTTAAAACCTTCTACCTTATTTACAACATTCTGATCTGTCAAATTGATGGATACACCACAGGTGCTGGCTTAACATGGTCCCAAAATACATTACTCTACGTGAAATGATTAGTTAGAAGCAGATGCGTAGGTAGTTCTGTGGCCTGTGCCCTGGATCTTGTCCGTCAGCAACGTTCTCCACTGCACATTGCAGGAGACACTGACATAATCACGCTAGGGGCATCTGGCAGGACATTTCATTAAGACAAGTTTCTTATATGTACTCAGAGAATGTGTTATTTTGTTATCCTGATTCACTGTTATTAACAAAAATGCAGCATTTCACAGATATAAGTCCAACTTTACACAAGTCCTGCTGTACACAATTTGCCCCTAGACACGACCCAGTAACTTGTGACTTAGAGTCGGGCATCATCTTGGATGAGATTGTGCAGATGAGATTTCTCTTTCTCTGCTGTGCCTGTAGCCACGCCCACTGCACGGAGCTCAGAGACACTCACTGATCACATCCTGTCAGCACACGGTGAGCAGAGAGAGAGAGGCTGCAAACTATGAGCTACAAGGATATAAGTCAGTGGTTCTCAACTTGTGGGTCGTGACCCCGGTGGGGGGTCGAACGATCAAAACACAGGGGTCTTCTAAAACCATTGGAGCCACGATTCTATTGCATTTTTGGGCACGAATACAATACTCTTGTACATGGTTTGGGGTCACCGCAACATGAGGAACTGTATTGCGGGGTCACAGCATTTGAAAGGTTGAGAACCACTGATATAAGTGATCTGGGGGAAGGGGGAGGGAGGTACATGTCTGTGAGATGTAGCAGAGCTCACAGTGTAATGGTCTTTCAGCCTCTGTGTAATCATCTCATGCATCTCTGATCTGTCTCATCTCTCTTTCTATGTGTCAGTGTGTTAGTACAATGTCAGAAGCCAGATGAAAGTGTATATAGACCTTGCACCCTGATAATCTAACCACATTGTCACCCCACAAAACTAGATGGGTCATAATGTGTCTTCTTAGAGAGGCCTCGCCCACACCCTGGGATTTTGCATTGAGCAGCCGAGGGGGAGAACTAAAACAGCAATAAAACTGAGAATTGTAAAGTAAAGGGTTAAAGTGATCTTTACTGTGTTAACATCACTAGGGGATAGAAACGTGAGAATTTTCTTTCGTGTGAAGCCCCCTTTAAGGGGGGCATCTGGCATGACATTTCATTAAAGGGGGCGTCTGGCAGGACATTTTATTAAAGGGGGCATCTGGGGTGCACATTTAATTAAAAGGGGCATCTGGGGTGGACATTTCATTAAACGGAGACATCTGGCAGGACATTTCATTGAAGGGGGCATCTAGGGTCGACATTTCATTAAAGGGGGGCATCTGCTGTGAAGTGGGGGCTGACTGTGGACTGTGGGGGCTGACTGTGGGCTATCTATTTACTGAGGGGACATGTGCTGCTGTCTATATACTATGTGTGCACGTGCAGGGGCTATCTATATAGTAAGTGAGCACGTGCATAGTCTAGCTCAGGGGTCCCCAAACTACGGCCCGCGGGCCACATGCGGCCCGCGGACCGTTTCTATGTGGCCTCCGGCAGTCGGGCAGGGGCTTCCGTCCGTCCGGACAGGAAGCTCCTGCCCGTCACAGTATAGTGCTCGATGCGGCCGGAAGCTGCCGCTCGAGCACTATTATTGCAGGTGGAGCGATGTGGCCGGAATACAACCCTGGCGCACATCGCTCTTTGAACCTGCATGCGCCGCGCACCTTTTCCTGTCCGACAGCCGCAAGAAGAAAGAAGACGCAGGAGCCAGAGGTGAGTATAGGATTTTTTAATTTTTTTTAAGCAGCAGTAAAAACATTGTGCCAGCGGGGGGCCCTAGTATATGAAACAATGCATTATGTGAGAATCATATAAAATAACTAATGGTGGGGGCAAATAAAATAACTAATGGTGGGGGGGGGGGTGGGGTGGGTATATAAAATCAACTATGGTGCGGGGTGGGGGCGACATATAAAATAAACTAAGGTGGGGGGGATATAAATAAATAATGGGATATAACTAAGTGGGGGGCATATAAAATAACTAATGGTGGGGTATAAAATAACTAATGGTGGGGGGGAATAAACTAATGTGGGGTGTATTAAAAAATGGTGGCATTAAAAACTAATGGTGGGGGCGGGCATATAAAATAATCATGGTGGGGATAATAAACAACTAATGGTGTGGGCATATAACAATAACTAATGGTGTGGGGCATATAACATAACTAATGGTGGGGGCATAAAATATAATGGGGGGGGGGGTATATAAAATAACTAATGGTGGGGGCATATAAAATAACTAATGGTGGGGGGCATATAAAATAACTAATGGTGGGGGCATATAAAATAACTAATGGTGGGGGGCATATAAAATAACTAATGGTGGAGGGGCAGCATAGGAAATAATTAATGGTGGGGGTATAGGTAATAATTATGAGGGACAGTCTAGTAATTAATAGGGATGCAGCATACTCAATAATTAATGGAGAGGGGTCCCAGTATATTAATAA
>WNYA01000013.1:3767858-3909483 GCA_019512145.1 Engystomops pustulosus
AGAGGGACAATGAACGGCCCCCTGTGTAAAAAGTTTGGGGACCCCTGGTCTAGCTTGTCAGGGCTCAAAAAAGTTTTAAACACCAGCGGGGGGCTAGATCAAGTGAGGAACATCGCCAATCAGTGGCGCACTGACCCTTTAAACTGCAAGGTGCTGGTGTGTGCACGCCCTAGGAGACGAGGAGGCTTGAGCCATACCTTAGGAGACATTGCTTGAGCTTGGTCAGGTAAAACAGCCTGCCGTGGCCGTGCTGGGGGTCAGGGAGGTGCATGGGTCGCTGGAACACGCGTTACAGTACAGCCTCCCTCTCTTCTTGTATGGAGAAATCTCTGGAGAACACCCCGGTCCTGGGTGTTTTTTTTCTGTCTCCCAGGTTCTTACTTCTGAGCCGAACCCCTTCCATTCGATAAGGAAGAACCGCTTCTCTCTAACCGTCTTCATATCCAGGACCTCCTTTACCTCAAAGACATTAGTGGAATCAACCTCAGGAGCAGGAAATTGTTGGGAGAAGCAGTTCAAGATGACTAGCTTCAGAAGAGAGACATGAAAGGAGTTTGGGATGCGCATGGTGAAAGGAAGACGAAGCTTACACGCCACAGGGTTATGGCCAAGAAGCCTGACGTACCTAGAAGACAGCCACACTTTATCACCTAGGGCGAAGACTGGAGGGAACCTACATTTCTTGTCAGCATGGGATTGGTGAGGGCGGAAGCCCGAAACAGAGACTGATGCATTTGCTCAGAGATGGATTTGAGATCATGAACCAATTCTTCCACCATGCGAACATCAGATGGAACAGATTGAGGGAGAGGTGAGCATGGATGTCGTCCATAGACAATATAGAAGGGGCCACCCCGGCAGATTCAGACCAGGGAATTGTAGGAAAATTCCGCCCAAGGCAACAGGGTGGACCAGTTGTTCTGTTGGGCGGAGACAAAATGGCGTAGATAGCAGCCCAGAGTTTGATTATCTCTCTCCACTAATCCATTAGACTGTGGATGGTAGGCAGAGGATAAATCCAGCTTTACTTGGAGTTGGCTGCACAGGGAACACCAGAACCAGAAAACAGACTGGACATTGTGTGGTCAGAGACAATGGGGCTTATTTACTAAGGGTCCCGGTGCTGCATTTCCATCGGGCTCTCCGACTTTTTGGGTATCTCGCCGCTGGGACAGGTATTTAAAAGGGTATTGTGTCGCACCCGATCGGATTTCGCCACAATCCTGCCGGCTTTCATGCGATTGGGGCGCGGACCATCGGACGATCCCACTGATTCGGACAAACCGCGGGATTTAACTTTAAATTTGTGTCGCAGGATCAAGCACTTACATACACTGGGAATAAGAAGGTGAACTCCGGCGGACCTGATCGGAGAAGCGACACATTGGGCGCACAATCTACGCGAATCGCGGCAGAGTTCATTCTTGTCAGACACATCGGGGATTGCACAGGATCGGGTAAGTCAATGTGCCCCCTAGTGTAGAGGAAGACGAAGAGGTCACGGTAGACCAGGCAGAGGAATGAAGTGGGACATCTTGGAAAACTGGTCTGTGACTAGATGGAGGTATTAACGGAATATGGCAAATCTGTGATAAAGTCCATGGCTATGTGAGTCCACAGGGAACTGGAAATCGGTATTGGCATGAGCAGACCTGCTGGCTTGAGATGTGGACACTTGTTACAGGCACTGGAAGTGCAGGAACTCACAAAGTCTCATACATCCTTGACCAGATATGGCCACCAGTAGAAAAGAGATATGAGAGCGACATCTCTGCAGCCCAGGGTGCCCAGCCACATCAGAGCTATGTCCCCAAGTCAGTATCCTTTTCCGGAGATCCGGTCGGACATAGTTCTTGCCAGTTGGAAGCTGCCGTAGGTCCACAGGAGCAGCAACAACCAGCCGTTCAGGAGGAACAATATGTAGAGGAGTTGGTTCTTCCCCAATTACATCTGAGGCACGAGATTGACATTCTTTTCTGCTGGACGGAAATGTATCAGGAAGTTAAAGAAGAGGCACTGACGAGCCTGCCGTGGATTGAGACGCTGAGCGGTCTGGAGGTATAGGAGATTTCAAAGCAAGCTTAATGGCCAGAAGCTCCCGATCACCTATGGAATAATTCCTCTCTGCGGCTGAAAAGGTCTTGGAGAAGAAGTTGCATGTGAGGGTTTGACCTTTGGGCCCTTTCTGGTTGAAAACGGCTCCAGCACCAACCGAGTAGGTGTCAACCTCTAGCAAGAATGGTTTCTCAGTATCAGGCCAGGTGAAAACGGGAGCAGAGTCAAAGGCAGACTTCGGCTTGGATAAAGCTTCTTCAGCCGCCGGAGGCCACAGCTTAGGATTGGCGTTTTTCTTAGTCAACACAACGAGAGATATTGGTCAGCACAACGAGAGATAAATTAGAGATACAAGGGAGGAAAAATACGGTATAAACTGCCGGTAGTGTCACGGGTGCCCCCGTGACCCACGTCTCGGGTTGCAGGCTCACCCGTGATCCACTGGCCTTGTGCGCACGTTCCTGTCTTCCTGTGCTTGCGCTGCCGGCTTCAGAAGATTTAAAGGGCCAGGCCACTTGTTCCTGAGCTGAGTAGGAACGGAATATTCAGCCGAGGAGAAGGTTTGCTCTCAACTATGGAGGCTTCTTCCAAGAACCCTAGGAGTTTCCCAAACGCTGTGGATGGACTGGACAAGAATCATGAAAGTGCTCCGAGCTGGCACAGTAGAGGCAGAGATTTGTTAATAAAGATAGAGCAAGGCAGCACTCAAAAGTGCGTTCGTTCTTTATTAAAAATTTCAGCATCACAGACAATGCAACGGGCCCCTTCGTGCTAAACAATCGCTTTCTCTAGCCTTTGACGCCACACACAGGTAGGGTGCACCTTATATGCTAAGCACGCCAATCAAGCTGCAAGCGAGCTGCATGGGAGCTGCATCCAAGTAACTGTAGCAACAAACATAAGATCGTGTAAAATGGCTAATTTTCCTTTTAAAGCCAAAAGCTTGCACATCCATGCCAAATAGACATTTAAGTGTTTCACTAATCCGGATCCATACAATAAAAAACATTATGCTATGCAATAATTTATTAAGCATCAAATGGAGAAATACCTTATAGATACTGATAGAAGCACAAAAAAACCTCTATTCTTTTATTCGTATCCTAGCAGATATTTAGGGATCTACCTAGCAGATTTTATTAAAGAGGAGAATACAGGTTTCAGAAATACAAATACATAAATAAATGCAAATAATTGCGGTTGTTCCAGCCCAACCTCCCCATATGACATGCCTTGCTTCTTGTTGAAGAAGAGAGATTGAGCAATGCCCTCCTGGGTGGTCAATTTTTATTTTTTCCAAACCTGCACATTGCATAACTCCTGGGTTGCCACCATGGTATGTCCTGATATGCCCTATTATTCTCGGCCATCAATTTCCTGAAGAGATAGACCTGTGATGTTCCCTGAATCTAACAAAAAGATTACGAATAGTTTTCCCGATGTAAAATCTGCCGCATGGGCACCATATAGCATACACCACAAATGAGATTCTGTGTGTAATAAACGATAACACTTTCCAATTGACAACCCACAAGTTTACGTTCTTCGCATGACTGTTAACTTTGCAAAAATTTAAATTTCCGCTTTTGAAGTTCCCATTAGGTATACTTCTTTCCAGCCATGTTTCATGCACTGTCGAAAAAAGACGCCTTATCAGGTGGTTCCTAATGGTCTGACACCTTCTAAAGGAAATGACTGGTCTTGATCTTGTGACTACTGTTAATTAGGGGTCTTCTTTTAATATTTCCCAGTTTTTGTAAATGGCCATGCGTATTGCATATCTGTCTGTGATGCTGAAATTTTGCACTGGTGAGTGCTGCCTTGCTCTATCTTTATTTAAGTTTTGGACTCTACTGATTGAAGAGCACCCTCCTATATGGTCGTTGCTGTGACCTGTTCCCTATCCAGTTGTTGGACAGTACATAAAACATGGTGAAGAGGTTGTGCCAGTGATTCTTTGTTTGTAGAGTTTGTAGAGGCAGAGATTCTCCTTTCTTCGTCTGGAATGCCCTTGAGGAGTCAGACAAGCTCTATCCACCTGCGTTGGCTCCTCCTTAGCAGACACAGTCTTTGGAAGACAGGAGCTAGACGGACAGTTGTCGAGTCCTGATTTGCGCTTTTTCAAGACGCTGTTCCTAAAAATGCACAGTAAACCAGATGTCTATCCGAGTGGTCAGAGTGCATTGTTCCGCGATTCACTAAGATTGTGCACCTGATTTCTTGCATCTGTCACCTTCGGAGTTTACCTTCTTCTTCCCGGTGCATGTAAGTGCATGTCTTGCGACACAATTTTAAAGTTAAATCCCGTGCTCAGTCCGAATCCGACACATCATCCGACAGCTCGCCCGCCGATTTCCGTTGCAAGAAAGTCGGCGCGACTGCGCCAAAATCCAATCGTGTGCAACGTAATCTCCTTCCAAATAGCTGTCCCAGCGGCGGAAATCCCAAAAATTTCTAAAAGCTGACGAAAGTGTGATCCGCGGGACCCTTAGTAAAAAAAGCCCCAATATGTATGATTCCATCACTGAAACTTATGATAGAAAGATGAGAGCGCACGGACACTGAAATTTGTGATAACATGTGTGATGAGCAGTTTATATATGTATGACGGGTACAGCAACTTAGAAAAACATGGATACAGTAAACATGAATTCAGCAATTTACATATATACTGTTGCAGTAAGAGTTCTGCTATTTTTTGATGATGATGCAGTAAGTTATCTCACTTATCACCCTGCCCTGAAATGGGCAATTATTTCTAGTTGTCCATTACAGCCTTCTCTCCCTATCTGCCCTCTAAAGGGCAATTATAAAATTATTAAAGCTCTATTCTCTCCCTCACTGTTGCCTTCAGGCGCAGCCTCTCCCTAGCTCTCTGTTTTTCAAGATAGAAAGGCAACGTTTTCCTTATCCCATCGTAGGAAATGTATTTGCATATTTTTGTATTATATCACCTAGAGACACTGCACCATTTTTTATGTTTTGCTTTCATGGAAATGTCTTGTGTGCTCACCCAGCTCATACAGGTGAAAATATTTGAGATTTTCGCAGTCTTTCTCTGTGATTCTCATTCTATTTTTATTTTTAAAAATATAAAAAAGTTTAGTTTTTTTGAGAATAAAGGAAACATTTACTGTACAGTTACATGAAAATTGATGACTACATATCCAAGCAGTGTAAGACAAGTCAAAGTCTCCTGGAGGACAGAAGTCAAAGGACAACAGGAATGAGCAGTGGAGGCGCCAGCAAGCTGTCACCACAGCAAACAAAATGGCCGCATCACTTGATGCTAAAGAAGATGTGATTCGTGGCTACAATATTTTCTAGACTTGAATGCGAGTGGATTTTGTCTTTGTGTGAGATTCTTTGAAGAGTAAGGCTATCTGCACACATGGAAGAATTTACCCCCAACATCAATTCCACAACCATTTATAAACCTGCAGAAATCATCTGGTTGCTGCTTTGTTTTTATGGTGGCTGTATACTACTGGGGGCAAGCTGTATACTACTGGGGCAGGCTGTATACTACTGGGGGCAGGCTGTATACTACTGGGGGCAGGCTGTATACTAACTGGGGCAGCTGTATCTTCTGGGCAGGCTGTATGCTACTTGGGGGGCAGGTCTGATATTCTACTGGGGGCAGTGGGCTGGCTGTATACTACTGGGGACAGGCTGTATACTTTAGGGGGGTGTGTCTGTGACCAATGCATTTCGAGATCACTCTTTACTGGGGAGTATAAAAAAATACTTTAAAAAATCAAATCAAAATGTTTACTACCTTAACCCATCTGATGGCTCCGATCTGCCGAGCTGCTTCCCACACGATGTCAAGAAGAAAGAAGACGGCGCGGAAGCCAGTACATAAGACGCTTAAACTACTGGGGCATGGCTGAGAGTGGCTGTATAACTAACTGGGGGCAAGCGTATATTACTGGGGCAGGCTGTATACACTCTGGGGGCAGGCGTGAGGGGGCTGATATACTACGCTGGGGGCAGGCCCTGAGGTGGCTGTATACTATCGGGGGACGGCCCTGAGTTCTGTATACTACTGTTGCAAGCTCGAGGTGCTGTATACTACTGGGGGCAGGCTGTATACTACTGGGGGCAGGCTGAGGTGGCTGTATACTACTGGGAGCAGGGTGAGGTGGTTGTATACTACTGGGGGCAGGCTGAGGTGGCTGTATACTACTGGGGGCAGGCTGAGATGGCTGTATACTATTGGGGGAAGGCTGAGGTGGCTGTATACTACTGGGGGCAAGCTATATACTACTGGGGGCAGGCTGTATACTACTGGGGGCAGGCTGTATACTACTGGGGGCAAGCTGTATACTACTGGGGGCAAGCTGTATACTACTGGGGGCAGGCTGTATACTACTGGGGGCAAGCTGTATGCTACTGGGGGCAGGCTGTGTACTTTAGGGGGGGTCTGTGACCAATGCATTTCCCACCCTCGGCTTATACTCGAGTCAATACGTTTTCCCTGTTTTTGGTGGTAAAATTAGGGGTCTCGGCTTATACTCGGGTCGGCTTATACTCAAGTATATACGGTATACAGAACTGTAAGTGAGGCAGGACCTGGGCTTGGTTAGTTAGAGAGAAGAAGTAATGTCCATAGTTCATTGGTTTGTAAATTATCACATGGGCATCCCAGAAACAATTCCCTGGAATTGGAAGCATTGTAAATCGGCCAAAGCCCACATTCTTTCACTGCAGAGCTGTGTTATCAATCTTCAGCATATAAAATAAAAGCATTTTCATAAATTAGAACAATCCTTCATAGTCCCCACTAAAATGATTTTATTTTATCTCTCCATCACACCTTAGGAAATTCCTTAAGAGTTAGTCAGCAGTGGGGAAGGGGATAGGATTTCTTCACCAGCTTGAGACCGACTGAGCCTTATGTGTTGGGGTAGGATTTAAGATTATCCTCTTTTAGTGTGCGTTGGCTGCGTGTTTATAATGAATAAGCATGTGTGCACATCGTAAGGAATAATTCAGACAAATTGCTGATTTAAATCTCACTCATGCTATCATCGCCTGTGGCAAATCTGCACTGCGCAAGTTTATTTGGTTTCACAAAACTGTATAGAAATTAGGAAAGAAGCAGAAGGGGGCGGAGAATTCCCAGCTCATGTTGTCTCTTGATTGGAGAACTTCCCTGCTGTTGCACGTCATCGTCATGTTCACATCACGCCCACATTCTTTTAGCTTCAATGTTTTGGTTATAATCCATGACGTGGGCGCCATCTTAAAATGTATTCTCTGTTACAATGCTTTTAGGAAAATAGGACAAGTAGAAATGACAGGATTTGATCTAAGAAACTAAAAACAGAGAGTGTGGGTCCCCTTAGAAATAACATGGGGGTCATGGTGGAAGGAGATGAGGAAAGGGCCAATCTACTGAATGTCGCCTTCTCAACTGTCTTTACCCAGGAAAATCCCCTGGTGGAAGACACAATGAGGAATAATGTAAATTCTTTTTATAATGTCAACAGTTTAACCCAGGAAGAGGTACGGCGCCGCCTCGCAACCACTAAGATAGATAAATCACCTGGGCCAGATGGCATACACCCCCGGGTTCTGCATGAATTATGTACGGTGATAGACAGACCGTTATTTTTAATATTTGAAGATTCACTGAGGACTGGTTATGTTCCACAGGAATGGCGCATAGCAAATGTGGTACCAATATACAAAAAAGGATCAAATAGCGATCCGGGAAACTACAGACCCGTGAGTCTAACTGCTGTGGTGGGGAAAATATTTGAGGGGTTTATTAGAGATGCTATCCTGGAGTATCTCACTGTGCACAACCTTATAACCCAGCGTCAGCATGGGTTTATGAGGATCGTCCTGTCAGGTACTAATCTCGATGTGTGCGTTTCGACGAGCACTGGTAAGTTCAAGATGGATCTGGGGATGTAGTGCGTGTGTGTAATCGGACTTCTCATAGAGGCATGACACACGTGCCGCACCATAATAGAGGTCTGGTATATAAAATGAACTGCTGCCGGAATAGTGGAAGGAAACTGGTTATTGGGGTAACGTAATTGGCTTATGTGATAGAAAACAGAGGGTGGTCCTAATGGCACATTACCAGATTGGGTTGATGTTCAGTGGAGTGCCACCGGGGTCAGTATTGGGGGCCACTTCTTTTAATATTTTTATAGGGAGTATGACCTCGTGTAGTGGGTTTACATCAGTCCAAGATTTGTTCAATAGTTTCGAGCATGATAACTAAGCTGGTTGTAAAGTAAATAAATACCACTGTAGTCGATAGTTTGTCTTACAGCAGGGATTGTGGAAGCTTGAGGCAAGGCAGAGAAAAGGTTTGTGAGGTCTTAATGTAGATAGATAAAGTTGTATGCACTAGGGGCCACAACTTGGACAACACAAAAAAGTATAATATGTTCTAAAATACGACCAGTCAAGTTAACTTATGTAAAAATCTGAAGCTCTGACATAAGGATCTTTTGGTGGGGTTGGTATTTGGTGGGATGGTTAAATCTTAATTTGTAGTGAATCAAGAGAAAGGTGCGGCAGTTCCGGGTACGGCGGGAAGAAATGCAAAAAAACAATTAAGCGGCGTAGTGCTCGGATGTCTTTGTGATGCAATCCCATCTTGGTCTTTATTTTCAGAGAGGAAGTGACTGATTCTTTCATGGATAAAGGAGCATGTTGGCACTTATACAAATTCCTGGGTCAGACCAAACATGGAATATTGTATTGTACAGTGTCCTTTGGGACACCAGTGTATTAAAAAGGATATGTACAGCTCTGGAACTGGTGTTGAGATTGAGGTAGGGGGCGAGTAAACCCAGGATTATTAGGGGGAATGGAGGAACTAGAAGACATGAATGATAAAAACTGTGGGTGGATTCAGTTTTAGAAAAAAAGAAGAGGCACTTGAGGGAGAATGAGTCCTAATTACATATGATGTCCAAATACCCTGATAAGGATCGCAGGTTGATCTAGAGATCTGTGACAAGATCTGTTATACCTCGGCCTGTGGACGCAGGACATTGGTGCGGCAGTCCTCTCAAGCCGTCCTTAGAGGATTGATGGTCGATTGTATTTACATCACCCATAGACAAAGGTTTCTTACCTTGTTCATCGAAGCCAACGTCGAGAGACGGGGGAAATCTCTGCGAAGGGACGTGGAGTGGTTGTTATATTTGGTACTCTTAAAAGTAACCATGTTCAAAGAAGAGGCATGGGTATGACTTTCTGCCGGGAGCCACAGTCGTGCGACGCGCCGACCGACGACAGAGCGAAGAAAAAGGAGAAGGGGGCCTCGCCAGAGAGAAGGGGAGGTCGGAGGTCGGGGAAGATTGGAAAAAGGGATTGAGATGCGGAAAGGTCTGGACTTGATTGGACTTGCGTGATTCCAGACCTTATATACCGCACTTGTGTTGTGATTACTGCAGATAAGCTTAGATTTACTCGTGTTAAACATTATGCTCCCACACCCCTGTCCCCCAACGAAACCCGACCTCACGGCCACGAGGTTCACCCACGGGGGTGTATACTGGCAACTCCATGGGTGGCTGGATGAAATAGTTGACACATGGGGCGATAGCCAGAAGGGGACCGCCCCTGTAGAAGGCGCCGGGGGGGCCCACGGACACGCCATATGCCCAACCAGAGTGGTGTTATCCCATCCGTTTGCTTTCTTTTTTTTTTTGCTCTTTCCCCTGCTTAAATTCCTCTACCCTTTTCTCTTCTACCCGCTTCATGTATATAGTATTTTTAAATGATTTTAAATGTGTGTACTTTTTCTGAACATTTGTCATTATTTTTTGTCTAATAAACTTGGATTTCCACTTTGTACTATACCAGAGCCCTTGAATGCACTCTTTTTTCTTCTGGTATTGTTTTCATGTTGGTATTTGTGCATTGGCTCAAAATTAATTTGTGGTTGTGCTACACCCATCTCTTGTTATTATAAGTTATGCACTTAGGCCATCGAAACAAAAAGTATAATTATGTTCTAAACAGTCAATTACTTGGTAAAACTGGAGCTGAAAAGGACTTGGGGGTATTGGTGGATGCTAAACTTAATTTGGTGACCAGAGCCAGGCGGCTGCTGCTAAAGCAAATAAAATAATGGGATGTATCAAGAGAGGAATAGATTCTCATGATAAAGACATAGTTTTGCCCTTATACAAATCCCTGGTCAGACCACACATGGAATATTGTGTACAGTTTTGGGCACCAGTGTATAAAAAGGATATAGTACAGCTGGAACGGGTGCAGAGGAGAGCAACCAGGATTATTTGTGGAATGGGTGGTTAGAATATAATGACAGATTACAAAATTTGTTATTATTCAGTTTAGAAAAAAGACAACTGAGGGGAGACCTTATTATGCCCTTATACAAATCCCTGGTCAGACCACACATGGAATATTGTGTACAGTTTTGGGCACCAGTGTATAAAAAGGATATAGTACAGCTGGAACGGGTGCAGAGGAGAGCAACCAGGATTATTAGGGGAATGGAGGAACTAGAATACACTGACAGATTAAAAAATTTGGGATTATTCAGTTTAGAAAAAAGACGACTGAGGGGAGACCTCATTACAATGTACAAATACCTGAACGGACAGTACAAGGATCTTTCCAAAGATCTTTTTATACCTCGGCCTGTGACCAGGACAAGGGGGCATCCTCTACGCCTAGAGGAGAGGCGATTTTACCATCACCATAGACAAAGGTTCTTTACTGTAAGAGCAGTGAGACTGTGGAACTCTCTGCCGCAGGAGGTTGTTATATTGGACTCTATGTACATGTTCAAGAGAGGCCTGGATGACTTTCTGGAGAGAAAAAATATCATGGGTTATGGGGATAAAACATTTATTTAATTCTTAAAGGTTGGACTTGATGGACTTGCGTCTCCTTCCAGCCTTATATACTATGATACTATGATCAGCTAGGTTTACCTTAACATATGCTCCACCCCCTGTCACGAACCCGACTCACCGGAGTTCACCCACTGGGATAACTACTCTATGGAGTCCCAGAATTTAGCCCTTAAGCTCCGCCCACTTCCACAAAATGGCGTCCTTACGTTAAATTTACTCCACAGAATCCGCACTGCCACCACCCACGAGTTACTTATGCAAAGAAGGCCGTAGGCACCTCAACCACACAGACAATGCACCCTGATGATAACTCAGCACATGCACTCACTACTTACACGATATTACAATTATAAACTCACACAGAACATGCAATCGCTTACTACATGGACTTTGCTAATAATGACCTCTGGTAACGTGATTCCCTTTAGAGACTCAGATTCTTTAAGGCTA
The DNA here is from genome assembly GCA_019512145.1 of Engystomops pustulosus. Classification (NCBI taxonomy): domain Eukaryota; kingdom Metazoa; phylum Chordata; class Amphibia; order Anura; family Leptodactylidae; genus Engystomops; species Engystomops pustulosus. The sequence goes on from WNYA01000013.1 coordinate 3,779,225, forward strand.
CAAGCAGAGGCTTATTAAAAAGTAAAGAAAAAAATATATATATATATAACAAACTGTGGAGGAGTAATATTATTATCACACCTCCCTCCAGAGATATGGCATGGGATTTTGATATTCTAATCAATATCCCAAGCCATTGTCCGCCGGCTCTCCCTGCCGTGACAACCCGTCCGCATTCCCATGTTCACTGCCCTTCTTGTGTTGAATGGTAAAGTCATATTGCTGTAGGCCTAGACTCCATCTCAGCAGCTTTCCGTTATCCCCAGATACCCAGTGAAGCCAACTGAGAGGGTTGTGGTCCGTTACCACGGTGAACTTTCGGCCATATAAGTAGGGCTGTAGTTTCTGTAGGGCCCACACAATGGCAAGGCATTCTTTTTCTATGGTGGCATAGGCCACCTCCCTGGGTAAGAGTTTCCTGCTTAGGTATAGGATGGGGTGCTCATCTCCCTCTGGGTTGACCTGGCTGAGTACCGCACCCAAGCCATAGGCGCTGGCGTCAGTCTGGACTACGAACTTGCGGCTGAAATCTGGACTCTGTAAGACTGGAGAGCTAGTCAGAGCCAATTTCAGAGCCGCCATGGACCGCTCACAATCGGCAGTCCAGCTGACTACCTGTGGTAGTTTCTTCTTTGTGAGGTCTGTGAGGGGCTTGGCCAGGGTACTGTAGTTAGGGATGAACTTACGGTAGTACCCAGCTGTTCCTAGAAATGACATCACCTGTTTCTTCGTTTTGGGGGTAGGCCAATTTGCAATGGCCTCTACTTTCCCTGGCTCGGGCTTAAGTGTCCCCCCACCTACCAGGTGTCCTAGGTATTGCACCTCAGACATGCCTATCTGACACTTCCCAGGCTTGATGGTGAGACCGGTTTCCCGGAGGCGCTTGAGCACCTGTGACAGGTGTGTCAAGTGCTCCTCCCAAGTCTGGCTAAACACTGCAATATCATCCAGGTATGCCACAGCAAACCCTTCAGACTTACTTAGCAGTTTGTTCACCAAGCGCTGGAATGTGGCAGGGGCATTCTTCATGCCAAAGGGCATGACTTTAAACTCATATAGTCCAAAGGGGGTGATGAAGGCGGACTTTTCCTGCGCCTCCACTGTCATGGGAATCTGCCAATACCCCCTACTTAAATCCATGATGGTGATATACTGGGCGCTGGCGAGTTGATCCAAAAGCTCATCTATGCGGGGCATTGGGTAAGCGTCAAAAACTGTGATGCTGTTCAGCTTCCTGTAGTCCACACAGAAGCGTGTGGTCTTGTCCTTTTTGGGGACAAGCACTACAGGTGATGCCAACGCACTTTGAGACTCTTGGATCACCCCCAGTCCCAGCATTTCCTCCACCTCCCTCTTAATGTCAGCCCTTACTTCTGTAGAAACCCGATATGCACCCTGTCTGACTGGTGGGTGTTCCCCCGTGTCTAAATGATGAGAGGCTAGTGGGGTTTTTCCTGGTTTACCGGTGAAAATGTCAAGGTATGGGTTGAGTGTCTCTCTCAGCTGGGATTTCTGAGATCCAGACAGCTGGGCGCTGACTATGGCATCCTCAATGGACCCTCCCTCCTGTGCGAAAACCTTGTGCTTCTTGCGAACATGGTCGATCGTGACTACATAGTTCACGTAATTTAGTCGTTGATGAATGGGATATGGGCCTTTCCACGCAGCTTGGAGTTTGTTTTGAGTAGTGGGGATCAGGACCCACACCTTCTGGCCGTTTCTGGTCGGCCTGGGCTTGAGTCAGGTTCTCCTGCACCATCCCTGTCAATGCCTGCAGTCTGTCCCTGAACTTCAGAACATAGTCAACTACAGAGACCTCTGGTGACCCTAATTCTCACTCCCATGACTCCTTCATGAGATCTAGTGGGCCCCGTACCTTCCTGCCATAAAGAAGCTCAAAGGGAGAGAATCCAGTCGATGCCTGCGGTACCTCTCTGTAAGCGAATAGCAGGTGTGGTAGATAACGATCCCAGTCCTTTCCATGGGTATCCGCAAACGTCCGGAGCATCTGTTTGAGGGTCCCACAAAACCGCCCGCAGAGTCCATTGGTCTGCGGGTGATAAGGACTGGCTACCAAGTGCTGCACCTGTATTTTCTTACAGAGGCACTGCATAAGGTGAGACATAAACTGGGTCCCCTGATCTGTGAGCATCTCTCTGGGGAACCCTACACGAGAGAATATAGTGAGGAGCGCATCTGCCACCTTGTCAGCCCGGATGGATGACAATGCCACGGCCTCTGGGTAACGTGTGGCATAATCCACAACCGTCAGGATGAAGCGTTTACTTGAGCTGCTGGGGCATTCACAGGGCCTACAATGTCAACAGCAATTCTCTGGAAAGGCTCCTCAATTATGGGTAAAGGGATGAGGGGTGCTCGCTGTACCTGGCCGGCCTTCCCCACCCTTTGACATACTATACAGGAACGGCAATATTCCGCCACATCATTCCCCATATTGGGCCAAAAGAAATTCTGCTTGAGTTGACTTTTGGTTTTACTTATCCCCAGATGGCCTGCTAGTGGTATCTCGTGGGCAACTCTCAAAAGCTGCTCCTGGAAAGGGCGAGGTACCACCAGTTGCCTATCAAGGGATACATCCTGCTGGGGGTCAGTGTGAAGGCTCTGTCTATACAGCCTACCCTGGTCCCATGTAATACATTCCTTGTCCCCCTCCTCAGGGGTCTGACCAGCCCTCTCACGTAGCTTGTGTAGACCCTCATCTGAGTGCAGGGCGTCCAGAAACTGGCGACGCTCTGACTCTGTACTGGTTAATAGTTTAACCCTTTGACTGGTCTCAGCCACTGGTGACAGGCTGTCAGTCTGCTCCTGTTCCTCTGTAACCCGGACAGCAGGAGGTTCAGGACTCAGGCAACGGTGAGCTTCCTGAAGACTCTGACTGCGAGTTACAGCGGACACGGACACACCACACTCCAGCTTTTGGCGCAGAGCTGTGGGTGTTAACATACTACCACTCTTAGCCACATTATTAACACAGTTAAACTCTACATCATTACTATGTTCACATTCATGGTCTATGGCATTAGAAGCTAGGTTAGAAACAGGTAAATGGTTACTACACATTTCAACAATATCACATGATGCATCATTGTCACAGTCTACAGTAGGCACAGTCCCAACAATATCAGATGTTAACTCATGTGGGGCACCAGGGATGCCTGTGTCCTCATCGGCATCCTAGATTACATATCTAGAGACCAGACGCCCCAGGTCGGTCCCCAGCAACACATTGGTGGGAATTTTATCCGTTACACCCATGTCTGTCATCCCTCTCCCCGCCCCCCAATCCAGGTACACCCGGGCCATGGGCAATGCAGGGGTGAGGCCTCCAACTCCAGCAACTGTAAGAGTCTGTCCTGGGATGAGATCCTCCGGCTTGACAAGTGAGGGGTGCACAAGGGTCATCTCTGCACCAGTGTCCCTCAACCCCATTGTGACATTGTCACCCACAGTAACCTCCTGTAGGTTGTCACCAACCACCCGCTTACTCCCACCCACAAACAAAACAGATGGTGAAGACGATGTTGGTTTGGGCAAAGGGGTGGTCTTCCTCTTCTCTGGGCATGTAAAGCTGATGTGCCCTGATCGGTTGCAAACAAAACACCTGCGTTGGTCTCCCGCTGGCTTAAATGACGAAGAAGGGGATGCCCCAGAAGCTTTGTGGGAAACTGTAGAAGAGTTAACAGGGGGCTTACCCCCCTTCCATCCTGCAGCTGCAGGTTTCCGTGCCTCGGGCACTCTGCTGGCAGAAAACACATCTGCCAGGTGGGCAGCCTTTTCCAAGGATTTTGGCTCCCGTTCTCGTATGAACTGTCGCACCTCCGCTGTACAGGTGTGAATAAATTGGTCCATGGCGATCAGGTCATCCATCTCCTCTAGAGTGGTCACACCCCATCCTCTGGACCATTGTTTCACCAGGTTTAGCAGTTTCCTGGCAAACTTGGCATAGCTATCCGTATCTGTCCGCCTGACAGTACGGAAACGCTCCCTGTATACCTCTGGAGTGAGGTTAAAACGCTGTATCAGAGCCCTTTTGATAGCCTCATAATCGTGCTCCACAGAGGCAGGTAAGGCTACAAACGCCTCCAGTGCTTTGCCTTTAAGTCCAGGGGTAAGGTATCAGGCCCATTCTGCAGGCGGCAGTTGAAATTGCCTGCAGACCCTCTCAAATCCTTGCAAAAAGACATCCAGGTCCCCATCATTCTCCAGGACAGGAAAACGATCCAGGCAGGGCCTAAAAGAAACACTGTCCATGGACTCACTCTGTGCTGATGGTGAAGCTCTTTGCTGTTGTTGGAGCTGTATCTGGGCCATCTGCAGCTCATGCTCCCGCTCCGCTTGGCGTTGTTGTTCCGCAAACTCACGCTTTGCTTTGCGCTGCTGGGCTGCTTCTCGGGCAGCTTCTCGGGCTGCCTGTCTCTCCAGTTGTTGCATATACAGCTGCATCCTAAGGCTAGGATCACAGTCACCGATCTGCTGGAGAATTAGAGAAAAAGAAGTGTCCATACCGCTGGCGCCGCCATGCCCAGCCGGTTGCTGCAAGACATCTCCTATCGGTTCCTCTGAGGCTGGAGGTCCCTGGTCCGGTTCTGCAGAAGGATGGGACTGCAAATCAAATGCCACCAGCGTTTGAATTATCTCCGCCTTGTTCTGGCCCGTTGTTATTAGCCCTCTCTCCGCACAGAGAGTCAGCAGATCAGCCTTGGATCTGTTTCTGTATACCTCTGCCATCTTAGCAGTGGTCTCAAGTTAGCAAACAAAAGATAGAAAAGAAAAGAGGGGGAGGGGAACTGTTTTGCATGTATGTATATTGACTGACAAGTTTTGAGTGCACTGAGTCTCTTGCTTGTGGACTGTAGTATTAGGAATACTCCAGCCCTTAAGTGAAAGGGTTAATTGCTTAAACCAAACACTTAAAGCCTTAACAGTGTAATAAAAAATTATACACTATCCCACCGCTATGCCACCAATCTGTCACGAACCCGACTCACCGGAGTTCCCACACTGGGATAACTACTCTATGGAGTCCCAGAATTTAGCCCTTAAGCTCCGCCCACTTCCACAAAATGGCGTCCTTACGCTAAATTTACTCCACAGAATCTCAGCCCCAGCCAATCCGGCAGCTTGGAGTTTGTTTTGGGTAGTGGGGATCAGGACCCACACCTTCTGGCCCACCTCATACACTCTCTCCCTGGCGTTCCTGTCATACCACCATTTCTGGTCAGCCTGGGCTTGAGTCAGGTTCTCCTGCACCATCCCTGTCAATGCCTGCAGTCTGTCCCTAAACTTCAGAACATAGTCAACTACAGAGACCTCTGGTGACCCTAATTCTCCCTCCCATGAAGGATTCACCGAACCGACACGTCTATACAAAGGATTACCTGACACGTCTATACAAAGGATTCCCCGACCCGAAAACGTCTATCAAAGGATTCCCCGACACGTCTATACAAAGGATTCCCCGACCCGACCGTCTATACAAAGGATTCCGACCCGACACGTCTAGCAAAGGATTCCCCGACCCGACACGTCTATACAAAGGATTCCCCGACCCGACGCGTATACAAAGGATTCCCCGACCCGACGCGGTCTATACAAGGATTCCCCGACCGACACGTATATACAAAGGATTACCCGACCCGACCCGTCTATACAAAGGATTCCCCGACGACACATCTGATAAAAGGATTCCCTGCCCAATGTCTCCTCTGAGTCCTCACTTGAGGCAGATACTAGGAGTTAAACAGCAGCAAAGTCATTTGATACAGAAAAGGACAGGAATCTCGCTACTTAGCGAGTAGGAAATTATCGCACAACCATTGAGGGTTTCGAGGCATCGTGCACCCCTATCATTAAACTCTGTGCGTAATAGGAACTGTTCAGTGTCTGGAACACATCGCTCCCTGGGATTACCTGTCTATGATGGAGATGAACAGCTGCAAGCTTACACCAGTATATATACGTCCCCATACGGTGTGTGAATTCGGCCTAGATGACCCGTCTCGCCCCATCTCGTAGCCTTTAACTTTGATACCAGAAACAGTGCACCCCTCCCATCCTCCTGACAGGCGCATCCAATACAGGACCGGTGATGATGTCATAGTCATGTGACCAGCCCTGGGTGTGGGAGGAGTAAGTGTCAATGACCAGGTCTGACAGGATTCTCGGCTCAGAGGAGTTCAGCTTTACCTCGGATGACGAGAGTCTGCACTGAAGCAGCGCTGTGTGTGTAATGTTGTGGATAGCGGAGCTGTGTGTGATAATGGGTGTATAGCAGGGCATGGTGGGGGTTAGAAGTGTGTATAGCGGAGATGAGGGGATGGTGGTATAATGTGTGTATAGCGGAGTGTTGTGGTGTTTTATAATGTGTGTTATAGCGGAGCTGTGTGTTGTGTTCTGCGGGAGAGTGGGCATTGTGTGTAAATGTGTGTATAGCCAGAGCTGTGTGTGTATAATGTGTGTATAGCGGAGCCGTGGTGTGTGTATAATGTGTGTTATAGCAGAGCTGTGTGGATAATGTGGATAGCAGAGCTGTGTGTGTATAATGTGTGTATAGCCAGAGCTGGGGTGTATAATGTGTGTCTAGAAGCTGTGTTGGGTATAAGTGGTATAGCAGAGCTGTGTGTGTATAATGTGTGTATGCGGAGCTGCTGTGTGTGTGTGTGTAAATGTGTGTATAGCAGCGCTGTGTGGTTTTTATATGTGTGTCATAGCGGGCTGTGTGCGTATAAGTGTGTATAGCGGAGCGGTGTGCGTATAATGTGTGTATCGAGGAGCTGTGTTGGTATAATGTGTGTATAGCGGGAGCTGGTGTTACTGTGTGTATAGGACTTGAATTGTGTAAGCGGAGGTGCTGTGTGTAATGTGTGTGATAGGACTTGATGGGTGTAGATGGTTATAGCGGAGCTGTGTGTGCACAGCTGGCAGGATCCCATCGCGGAACATTGGGAGGCTGTGCAGGATTGGGGAGGGAGGGGCAACACATGGGGAAAGGGCCCGGCCGAATCTTTTGGCTAAGTCCCCAAGGTGGGGCGCCCGTGGACGATCCTGTGGCTGCAAGTGGGTTAAACATATAGATGAGCAGTTATGGTGGGCATGTTTAAAACCTTCGTACGTTTTACAACATTCTGACTGTCATAATGATGGATACACACACAGGTGGCGACTGATGCCTCTAAAGGGGTCCCAACAATACATTACTTACGGAATGATAGTTAGAAGAGATGCGTGGTAGTTCTGTGGCATTGTGCCCTGGATCTTGTCGTCAGCAACGTTCTCCACTGCACATTGCAGGAGCCACGACATAACACGCTAGGGGCATCTGGCAGGACATTCTTAAGACAAGTTTTATATGTACTCAGAAGAATGTGTTATTTTGTTATCACTGATTCACTGTTATAACAAAAATGCAGTATTTCACAGATATAAGTCCAACTTTACACACGTCGCTGTACACAATTTTGCCCCCAGACAGACCAGTAACTGTGACTTAGAGCGGGCTAATCACTGGATGAGATTGTGACAGATGAGATTTCTCTTTCTACTCTGTGCCATGTAGCCACGACACTGCACGGGAGCTCAGAGACACTCACTATCACATCCTGTCAGCAACACGGTGAGAGAGAGAGAGAGGCTGACAAACTACGAGCTACAAGGATATAAGTCAGTGGTTTTCAATCTGTGGGTCGTGACCCCGGTAGGGGGGTCGAACGATCAACACAGGGTCTTCTAAAAACCATGGGATGGCCACGATTCTATGCATTTTTGGCACGAATACAATACTCTGACATGGTTTGGGGTCACAGCACATGAGGAACTGTATTGCGGGGGGGTAACAGCATTTGAAAGGTTGAGAACCACGATATAAGTGATCTGGGGGGAGGGGAGGGAGGTACAGTCGCAGAGCACAGTGAAGGTTTTCGCCTCTGTGTAATTATACATGCATCTCTGATCTGTCTTGCATCTCTCTTTCTATTGTAGGTAGTGGGTTATACAAGTCAGAAGCACAGATGAAAGGTTATAGACCGCACCCTGATATCTAACAACAGTGTCACCCACCAAAAATGATGGGTCATAATGTCTTCTTAGAGAGGGCCTGCCAACCCTGGGATTTTGCTCTTGAGCAGCGAGGGGGAGAACTAAACGCAATAAAACTTGAGGAATTGTAAAGTTAAAGGGTTTTAAAGTGATCTTACTGATGTACATCATAGGGGATAGAAAACGTGAGAATTTTCTTTCGTGTTGAAGCCCCTTTATAGGGGGGCCATTGGCATGAACATTTTATTAAAGGGGCGTTCTGGCAGGGACATTTTATTAAAGGGGGAGCTGGGGTGCACTTTAATTAAAAGGGCATCTGGGTGGACATTTCATTAAACGGAGGACATTGGCAGGACATTCATTGAAGGGGGCCATCTAGGGTCGACATTTCATTAAAGGGGGGCATCTGCGTGAAGTGGGGGCGAAGCTACGTGGACTGTGGGGGCGGACTGGGGCTATCTATTACTGAGGGGGACATTGTGATGCTGTCTATAACTAGTGTGCAGTGCAGGGGCTATCATATAGTAAGTGAGCACGTGCATTAGTCTAGCCTAAGGGGTCCCCAACTAGCGGCCCGCGGGCCACAGCGGCCCGCGGACCGTTTTATGTGCCTCCGGCAGTGGGCAGGGGCTTCCGTCGTCGGCAGGAGTCCTGCCGTCACAGATAGCAGCAGTTAAAAAAATTGTGCCAGCGGGGGGGGCCGTAGATTGAAACAATGCATTATGTGAGATCATATAAAATAATAATGGTGGGGGCAAATAAAATAAACTAATGGGGGGGGGGGTGGGGGGTATATAAAATAATAGGGTGGGGGGCATAATAACAGGTGGGGGGAGGATAAAGAAGGTGGGCAATAAATAACTAATGGTGGGGGTATCTAAAATAACTAATGGTGGGGGCGCAGACTAAGGGGGTATATTAAACAAACTAAGTGGTGGCTAAATAATATGTGGGGGGGCAGGGGGCATATAAATAACTCATGGTGGGAGGTATATAAACAAATAATGGTGGGGAATTACAATAACTAATGGTGGGGGGCATATACATAACTAATGGTGGGGGCAAATAGGGGGTGGTATATAAATAAACTAATGGTGGGGGGGTATATAAAATAAACTAATGGGGTATTTATTGGTGGGGGCATATAAAACAACTAATGGTGGGGGGGAATAAAATAATATGGTGGGGGGGGCATATTAAAATAACTAATGGTGGTGGCATATAAAATAACTAATGGGTGGGGGCATATAAAAGACTAATGGGGAGAGGCAGCACATAGGAAATAATAATGGCTGGGGGTTAGGTAATTATGCGGGACAGTCGTAGATATTAATAGGGGGCAGCAACTCAAAATTAATGGAGAGGGGTCCCAGTATATTAATAATTCATTGACCCAATTAATTAATTCATGGCACAGTATATAAAATAGTTCAAGGGGGGTGCAGTATATTAAATAATTATTTGAGGGGGGTGGGGGCGCAGTGTTGTATACAGATGCCGGTCACATGTACGCTATTAATACGGCCCCTCAACGGTCTGACGAGGGACCAGAACGGCCCCCTGTGAAAAAGTTTGGGGACCCCTGGGTCTAGCGTGTCAGGCTCAAAAAAAGTTTTAAACACAAGGGGGGGGCGTAGATACAGTGAGGAACATCGCCAATTCAGGGGCGCACTGAACCCTTTAAACTGCAAGGTGGCTGGGTGGGTGCACGCCCTAGGCACGAGAGAGGCCTGAGCCATACACCTTAGGAGACATTTGACTGAGCTTGGTCAGGTAAAACGCCTGCCGCTGGCGTGCTGGGGTCAGGGAGGTGCATGGTACGGCTGGAAAGCGTTACAGTACAGCCTCCCCTCTTCTTGTAGTGGAGAATCTCTGGAGAAACACCCGGTCCAGGGTGTTTTTTTTCTGTCTCCAGGTTCTTACTTATGAGCGAACCCCTTCCATTCGATAAGGAAGAAACGCTATCCTCTAAACGTCTTCATATCCACAGGACCTCTACCTCAAAGACATTAGATGGAATCAACCTCAGGAGCAGGAAATTGTTGGGAAGCAGTTCAGGATGACTAGCTTCAGAAGAGAGACATGAAAGGATTTGGGATGCGCATGGTGAAAGGAAGACGAAGCTTACACGCCACAGGGTTTTATGGCCAAGAAGCCTGACGTACACTAGAAGACGCCACACTTTATCTCACCTAGGGCGAGACTGGAGGGAACCTAATTTCTTGTCAGCATGGATTGGTGAGGGCGGAAGCCCCGAAACAGAGACTGATGATTTGCTCAGAGATAGACTTGAGATCATGAACCAATTCTTCCACCATGCGAACACAGAGGAAACAGATTGAGGGAGAGGTGAGCATGAGTCGTCCATAGACAATATAGAAGGGCCACCCCGGCAGATTCAGACCAGGGAATTGTAGGAAATTCGACCCCAAGGCAACGGGTGGACCGTTGTTCTGTTGGGCGGAGACAAAATGGGTAGATAGCAGCCCAGAGTTGATTACTCTCTCCACTAATCCATTAGACTGTGGATGGTAGGCAGAGGATAAATCCAGCTTTACTTGGAGTTGGCGACAGGGAACACCAGAACCAGAAAACAGAACTGGAATTGTGGGTGTCAGAGACAATGGGGCTTATTTACTAAGGGCCGGCTTGCTGCATTTCCATCGGGCTCTCCGACTTTTTTGGGTATCTCGCCGCTGGGACAGGTATTTAAAGGGTATTGTGTCGCACCCGATAGGATTTCGCCACAATCCTGCCGGCTTTCATGCGATTGGGCGCGGACCATCGGACGTCCCACTGATTCGGACAAAACCGCGGGATTAACTTAAAATTTGTGTCGCGGATTAAGCCTTACATACACTGGGAATAAGAAGGTGAACTCCGGCGGACCTGATCGGAGAAGCGAAACATTGGCGCACAATTAGCGAATCGCGGCAGAGTCCTTCTTGTCAGACACATCGGGGATTGCACAGATACGGGATTAAGTTCAATGTGCCCCCCTAGTGTAGTAGGACAGACGACGAGGTCACGGTAGACCAGCAGAGCGGAATGAAGTGGGACAATTTGAAAAAATGGTCTTGGATAGATGGAGGTTGTATACGGAAATGGCAACTGGATAAAGTCCATGGCTATGTGAGTCCACAGGGAACTGGAAATCGGTTATTGGCATGAGCAGACCTGCTGGCTTGAGATTGTGGACACTTGTTACAGGCCTGGAAGTGCAGGAACTCACAAAGTCTCATACATCCTTGACCAGATATGGCCACCAGTAGAAAAGAGATATGAGAGCGACATCTCTGCAGCCCAGGGTGCCCAGCCACATCAGAGCTATTGTACCCAAGTCGGAGATCCTTTTCGGACGAGATCGGTCGGACATAGTTTTTGCCGTTGGAAGCTGCCGTAGGTCACAGGAGCGCAACAACCCCCCCAGTCCGTTCGGAGGAACAATATGTAGAGGAGTTGGTTCTTCCCAAACATCTGAGGATCACGGATTGCATTCTTTTCTGCTGGACGAAAAATGTAAGGAAGTTAAAGAATGAAGAAGTTAAAGAAGAGGCACTGACGAGCCTGCCGTGGATTGAGACGCTGAGCGGTCTGGAGGTATAGGAGATTTCAAAGCAAGCTTAATGGCCAGAAGCTCCCGATCACCTATGGCATAATTCCTTTGCGGCTGAAAAGGTCTTGGAGAGAAGTTGCATGTGAGGGTTTGACCTTTGGGCCCTTTCTGTTGAAAACGGCCTCCAGCACCAACGAGTAGGTGTCAACCTCTAGCAAGAATGGTTCTCAGTATAGGCCAGGTGAAAAAGGGAGCAGAGTCAAAGGCAGACTTCGGCTTGGATAAAGCTTCTTGCAGCCGGAGGCCACAGCTAGGATTGGCGTTTTTCTTAGTCAACACAAACGAGAGATATTGGTCAGCACAACGAGAGATAAATTAGAGAGACAAGGAGGAAAAATACGGGATAAACTGCGGTAGTGTCACGGTGCCCCCGTGACCCACGTCTGGGTTGCCAGGCTCACGTGATTCCACTGGCTGTGCGCACGCTTCCTGTCTTCCTGTGCTTGCGGCTGCGGCTCAGGATTTAAAGGGCCAGGCCACTTGTCCTGAGCTGGTAGGACGGATATTCAGCGAGGAGAAGGTTTGCTCTCACTATGGAGGCTTCTTCCAAGAACCCTAGGAGTTTCCCAAACGTGTGATGGACTGGACAAGAATCATGAAAGTGCTCCGAGCTGGCACAGTAGAGGCAGAGATTTGTTAATAAAGAGAGGCAAGGCAGCACTCAAAAGTGCGTTCGTTCTTATTAAAATTTCAGCATCACAGACAATGCAACGGGCCCCTTCGTGCTAAACAATCGCTTCTATAGCCTTGACGCCACACACAGAGGTAGGGTGCACCTTATATGCTAAGCACGCAACAAAGCTGCATGCGAGCTGCATGGGAGGCATCCAAGTAACTGTAGCAACAAAAGTAAGATGTATATAAATGGCTAATTTTCCTTTTAAAGCCAAAAGCTTGCACATCCATGCAAAAGACATTAAGTGTTTCACTAATCCGGATCCATACAATAAAAAACATTATGCTATGCAATTTATAAGCATCAAAGGAGAAATACACTTAGATAATGATAGAAGCACAAAAAAACCTCTATTCTTTTATCGTATCTAGCAGATATTTAGGGATCTACCTAGCAGATTTTATTACAGAGGAGATCAGGTTTCAGAAAATACAAACAATAAATAAATGCGAATAATTGCGGTTGTTCCAGCCCAACCTCCCCATATGACATGCCTTGCTTCTTGTTGAAGAAGAGAGATTGGGCAATGCCTCTGGGTGGTCATTTTTTATTTGCCAAACCTGCACCATTGCATAACTCCCTGGTTGCCACCATGGTATGTCCTGATATGCCCTATTATTCTCGGCGCATCAATTTCCTGAAGAGATAGACTGTGATGTTCCTGAATCTAACAAAAGGTACGAATAGTTTTCCGATTGTAAAATCGCCGCAATGGGCACCAAAGCATACACCACAAATGAGATTCTGTGTGTAATAAACGATAACACTTTCCAATTGACAACCCACAAGTTTACGTTTCTTCGCAGACTGTTAACTTTGCAAAAATTTAAATTTCCGCTTTTGAAGTTCCCATTAGTATACTTCTTTCCAGCCATGTTTCATGCACTGTCGAAAAAAAAGACGCCTTATCAGGTGGTTCTAATGGTTGACACCTTCTAAAGGAAATGACTGGTCTTGATCTTGTGACTACTGTTAATTAGGGGTCTTCTTTTAATATTTCCAGTTTTGTAAATGGCCATGGTATTGATATCTGTCTGTGATGCTGAAATTTTGCACTGGTGAGTGCTGCCGTGCTCTATCTTATTAAGTTTGGACTCACATTGAAGAGCACCTCCTATTATGGTCGTGCTGTGACTGTTCCCTATCCAGTTGTTGGACGTTATAATACATTGTGAAGAGGTTGTGCCAGGTGATTCTTTGTTTGTAGAGTTGTAGAGGCAGAGATTCTCCTTTCTTCGTCTGGATGCCCTTGAGGAGTCGACAAGCTTATCCACCTGCGTTGGCTCCTCCTTAGCAGACACGTCTTTGAAGACAGAGGCTAGACGGGCAGTTGTCGAGTCCTGATTCGCTTTTCAAGACGCTGTTCCTAAAAATGCACAGTAAACCAGATGTCTCATCCGAGTGGGTCAGAGTGCATTGTTCCGCGATTCACTAAGATTGTGCACCTATGATTTCTTGCATCTGTCACCTTCGGAGTTTACCTTCTTCTTCCCGGTGCATGTAAGTGCATGTTCTGGACACAATTTTAAAGTTAAATCCCGTGCCTCAGTGATACCGACACATCACCGACAGCTCGCCCGCCGATTTACGTTGCAAGAAGTCGGCGCGACTGCGCCAAAATCCAATCGTGTGAACGTAATCTCTTCCCAAATAGCTGTCCCAGCGGCGGGAAATACCAAAAATTTCTAAAAGCTGACGAAAGTGTGATCCGCGGGACTTAGTAAAAAAGCCACAATAGTATGATTCCATCACTGAAATTATGATAGAAGATGAGCAGCGCAAGGACACTGAAATTGTGATAACAGTGTGATGAGCAGTTTATATAATGTTGAGGGTACAGCCACTTGAAAAACTGGATACAGTAAACATAATTCAGCAATTTACATATTACGTTGCAGTAGAGTTCTGCTTTTTTGTGATGATGATGCAGTAAGTTACTCACTTATCACCCTGCCTGAAAGGGGCAATTATTTCTAGTTGTCCATTACAGCCTTCCTCCCTATCTGCCCTCTAAAGCAATTATAAAATATTTAAGCTCTATTCTCTCCCTCACTGTGCCTTCAGGCGCAGCCTCTCCCTAGCCTCTGTTTTTCAGATAGAAAGGCAACGTTTTCCTTATCCCATCGTAGGAATGTATTTGCATATTTTGTATTATATCACCTAGAGACACTGCGCCATTTTTTATGTTTTGCTTTCAAGGACATGTCTTGGTGCTCACCCAGCTCATACAGTCGAATAATATTGAGATTATCGTGTACATGAAACGATTTTCATAAATGAGATTGCAGTCTTTCTCTGTGATTCTCATTCTATTTTTATTTGAAAAAATTTAAAAGTTTAGTTTTTTTGAGAATAGAAACTTACTGTCCAGTTACATGAAAATTGATGACTACATATCCAAGCAGTGTTGACGACAAGTCAGAGTCTCTGGAGGACCGAGTCAGAGGACACGGGAATAAATGGAGCGCCAGGAGCTGTCACCACATAAACAAAAGGCCCATCATTGATGCTATAAGGAGTGAGTTGTGCTTACAATTTTTCTAGACTTGAATGCGAGTGGATTTTGTCTTTGTGTGAGATTCTTGAAGAGTAAGGCTATCTGCCACACAGGAGAATTTACCCCCAAACATCAATTCCACAACCATTTATATAACCTGCAGAAATCATCTGGTTGTTGCTTTGTTTTTATGGTGGCTGTATACTACTGGGGGCAATGTCTACTGGGCAGGCTATACTACTGGGGCAGGCTGTATTACTACTGGGGGCAGGCTGTATCTACTGGGGGAGCAGGCTGTATACTATGGGGGCAGGCTGTATGCTTCTGGGCAGGTGTATGCTACTGGGGCAGGTGTATTCTACTGGGGGCAGTGGGTGGCTGTATACTACTGGGGACAGGCTGTATCTTTAGGGGGGGTCTGGACCAATGCATTTCGAGTCATCTTCTGGGGGAGTATAAAAAAATACTTTAAAAAAATCATAAATTTACATACTTACCCTCTGATGGCTCCGATGTGCAGAGCTGCTTCCCAGCACGATGTCAGAGAAGAAAGAAGACGGGCGCGGAAGCCAGAATAAGAGCTTAAACTACTGGGGGCAGGCTGAGGTGGCTGTATACTACTGGGGGCAAGCTGTATATTACTGGGGGCAGGCTGTATACTACTGGGGCAGGCTGAGGGGGCCGTATACTACTGGGGCAGGTGAGGTGGCTGTATAACTGGGGGCAGGCTGAGGTTGCTGTATACTACGGGGGCAGCTGAGGTGGCTGTCTTACTACTGGGGGCAGGCTGTTTACTGGGGGCAGGGCTGAGGTGGCTGTATCTACGGGAGCAGGGTGGAGGTGGTGTAATACTGGGGGGAGGCTGAGGTGGCTGTACTACTACTGGGGGCAGTGAGATGGATGGCTTGTATACTACTTGGGGAAGGCTGAGGTGGCTGTATACTACTGGGGGAAGATAGTATACTACTGGGGGCAGGCTGTATATACTGGGGCAGGTCTGTATACTACTGGGGGCAAGCTGTATACTAATGGGGGCAAGCTGTATACTACTGGGGGCAGGCTGTATACTATGGGAAGCTGATGCTTAGGGGGAGGCGTGTACTTTAGGGGGGTCTGTGACCAATGATTTCCCACCCTCGGCTTATACTCGAGTCAATACGTTTTCCCTGTTTTTGGTGGTAAATTAGGGGTCTCGGCTTATACTCGGGTCGGCTTATACTCAAGTATAACGGTATACAGAACTGTAAGTGGGCCAGGACTGGGCTTGGTAGTTAGAGAGAGAAGTAATGTCCATAGTTCATTGTTTGTAAATTATACAATGGGATCCCAAGAACATTCCCTGGAATTGGAAGCATTGTAATCGGCAAAAGCCCACATTCTTTCACTGACAGAGCTGTGTATCAATCTTCAGCATATAAAATAAAAGCCTTTATAAATTTAGAACAATCCTTCATAGTCCCCCTAAAAATGATTTATTTTATCTCCCATCACACCTAGAATTCCTTAAGAGTTAGTCAGCAGTGGGAAGGGATGGATTTCTTCCCAGCTTGAGGACCGAATGAGCCTTATGTGTTGGGGTGATTTAAGACTATCTCTTTTCGTGTGCGTTGGTGCGTGTTTATAATGAATAAGCATTTGGCACATTCGTTAAGGATAATTCAGACAAATTGCTGATTTATCTCACTCTGCTATCATCGCTGTCGCAAATCTGCACTGGCAAGTTTATTTGGTTTCACAAAAACTGTATAGAATTAGAAGAAGCAGAAGGGGCGGGACTCTCCAGCTCATTGTTCTCTTGATGAGAACTTCCCTGCGTTGCACGTCATCGTCATGTCACATCACGCCCACATTCTTTTAGCTTCAGTTTTGGTTTATAATCCATGACGTGGGCGCCATCTTAAAATGTATTCTCTGTTACAATGCTTTTAGGAAATAGGACAGTAGAAATGCACAGGATTTGCTATCTAAGAAACCTAAAACAGAGAGTGTGGGTCCCTTAGAAATAACATGGGGGTCATGGTGGAGGAGATGAGGAAAGGGCCAATCTACTGAATGTCGCCTGCTCAAACTGTCTTTACCCAGGAAAATCCCCTGTGGAAGACACAATGAGGAATAAGTAAATTCTTTATAATGTCAACAGTTAACCCAGGAGAGGTACGGCGCCGCCTCGCCAACACTAAGCTAGATAAAATCACCTGGGCCAGATGGCATACACCCCGGGTCTGCATGAGTATGTACGGTGATAGACAGGGACGTTATTTTTAATATTGAAGATTCAATGAAGACTGGTTATGTTCCACAGGAATGGGCATAGCAATGCTGCTATGCCAAATACACAAAAAAGGATCAAATAGCGATCGGGAAATACAGACCCGTGAGTCTAAAAATGCTGTGGTGGGGAAATATTTGAGGGGTTTATTAGAGATGCTATCCTGGAGTATCTCACTGTGCACACCTTATAACCCAGCGTCAGCATGGGTTTTGAGAGATCGGTCTGTCAGACTAATCTGATGGTTTCTACGAGAGGTAGTTCAAGATGGGATCTGGGGATGCTGTGGATGTTGTATTCTGGACCTTCTCAAGGCATTTGACACCGTGCCACTAAAGGTTGGGTATATAAAAGAGGATCGGGGATAGGAGAAAACTGTGTATTGGGTAAGTAATGTGGCTTGTGATAGAAAAACAGAGGGTGGTCATAATGGCCACATTCTCAGATGGGTTGATGTTTCAGTGGGGAGTGCCACAGGGGTCAGTATGGGGCCATTCTTTTTAATTTTTTATTACGACCGTGATGGGTTTACACAGTCCAAGTTTCATATTTGCAGATGTACTAGCGTGTAAAGTAATTAAATACTGAGGTCGGTAGTTAGCCTTACAGAGGGATTGTGGAAGCTTGAGGATGGGCAGAGAATGGGTTGATGAGGTTAATGGTAGATAACTGTAAAGTTATGACTTGGGCCTGGAAAACAAAAAGTATATTATGTTCTAAACGGTCAATACTAGTAAAAATGAAGCTGAAAGGACTTTGGGTGGTATTGGTGGCATGGTAAACTTCATTTTAGTGACCAGAGCCAGGTGGCCTGCTGCTAAAGCAAATAAAAAAATGGGAGTATCAGAGAGGAATAGATTCTCATGATAAAGACATAGTTTGCCTATACAAAATCCCTGGTCGAACCACCATGGAATATGTGTGTACGTTTTGGGGCACCAGGTATATAAAAGGATATAGTACACGCTGGAACGGGTGCAAGAGGAGAGCAACCAGGATGTTAGGGGAATGGGGACTAGAATACACTGACAGATTAAAAAAATTGGAGATATTCAGTTTAAAAAGAGACACTGAGGGGAGAACTCATTACAATGTACAAATACCTGAACGGACAGTACACGGATCTTTCCAAAGATCTTTTTATACCTCGGCCTGTGACCAGGAACAAGGGGGCACTCTCTCGCCTAGATGAGCGGCGTATGTTCCATCACCATAGACAAAAGGTTCTTACTGTAAAGCAGTGAGACTGTGGAACTCTCTGCCGCAGGAAGGTTGTATATTGACTCTAGTTACATGTTCAAGAGAGCCTGGAGACTTTCTTGGAGAGAAAAAATATCATTGGTTATGGGGATAAACATTTATTTGAATTCTTAAATGTTGGACTGATGGACTTTGGTCTCCTTTTTCTCCAAGGCCTATATACGCAATGATACTATGATCAGCTAGGTTACCTTAAAGATGATCCACCCCCTGTCACGAACCCGACATCACCGGAGTTCACACACTGGGATAACTACTCTATGGAGTCCCAGAAATTTAGCCCTTAAGCTCCGCCCACTTCCACAAAATGGCGTCCTTACGTAAATTTACTCCACAGAATCCGCACTGCCACCACCCACGAGTTACTTATGCAAAGAGGCCGTAGGCACCTAACCACACAGACAATGCACACCTGATGATAACTCAGCACATGCACTCACTACTTACACGATATTACAATTATAAACTCACACAGAACATGCAATCGTTACTACATGGACTTGCTAATAATGACCTCTGGTAACGTGATTCCCTTTAGAGACTCAGATTCTTTAAGGCTACAAGCAGAGGCTTATTAAAAAGTTTTAATTTACATAAAAATGCAGTACACTCAAAGAATAAATTGTCAGATAAATGAAAAAAAGGATTAAAACAATAACACATACAATACTTACAAACAGTTATGGAAGAAGAGACAAAAAATTCTTGTAGTGGAATAGGAAGAAATTCTTTGGCGAGGACAGGGCATAAGCATCGATCCAGCCTCTATTGTCATAGAGTCACCCAGACTGAACACTACTATGTGGCTGCTTCATTAATTTAAGCCCAGGTGATTTTTGACCCCCACCCCTGGCTGTGATGTCACTGTAGGGGGATTTTTCTATCCCCTCCCATCAGTGAGCTACTTTTGGGTCTGGGTTTTTATCAGAACCCCATAACTTTTGATTGGGATGCACAATTGTGCCATGGCTTCCAACCAAAAGGGCATGTATTCCATTAACCCCATACCCACTCGGAGTGTCTACAGCTAATATCAGGGGTGTTCTGTATTGGCTGCCTTCCATTGAGCTAATGTTCTGATTTTCGGTCCAGAAGTGTGTTTAGACCCCATAACTGTCCTGTGTACTTGGGACCTATAATATGAATTATGTCCCAGTTATGGACAGCTATGATATTCCCCTTTGTCTGAATTTGGAGGGAAAAAAATGCAGTCTGTGGCTTCTTTTCATTCCCCACTAGCTGCTACTCTGGCCAAAAGGTGTTAATTTACCACTTAGAAGACCATGCTTCTCTGATCAAACATAGACTCCCTGGGGTTTATAACCACCCTGCCAGGCTCATCTTCTGGCTGGTCTTAAACAAATGGAGCCTAATGATTTATAACAGGCAGAATGAAACACAAAGAAAAAAAAATATTATATATAACAAACTGTGGAGGAGTAATATTATTATCACACCCTCCAGAGATATGGCATGGGATTTGGATATTCTAATCAATATCCCAAAGCCATTGTCCGCGGCTCTCCCTGCGTGACAACCCGTCCGCATTCCATGTTCACTGCCCTTCTTGTGTTGAATGGTAAAGTCATTTGCTGTAGGCCTAGACTCCATCTCAGCAGCTTTCGTTATACCCCAGATACCCGGTGAAGCCAACTGAGAGGGTTGTGGTCCGTTACCACGGTGAACTTCGGCCATATAAGTAGGGCGTAGTTTTGTAGGGCCCACACAATGGCAAGGCATTCTTTTTCTATGGTGGCATAGGCCACCTCCCTGGGTAAGAGTTCCTGCTTAGGTATAGGATGGGGTGCTCATCTCCCTCTGGGTTGACCGGGCTGAGTACCGCACCCAAGCCATAGGCGCTGGCGTCAGTCTGGACTACGAACTTGTGGCTGAAATCTGGACTCGTAAGACTGGAGAGCTAGTCAGAGCCAATTTAGACCGCCATGGACCGCTCACAATCGGCCGTCCACGCTGACTACCTGTGGTAGTTTCTTCTTTGTGAGGTCTTTGAGGGGCTTGGCCAGGGTACTGTAGTTAGGGACGAACTTACGGTAGTACCCAGCTGTTCTTAGAAATGACATCACCTGTTTCTTCGTTTGGGGGTAGGCCAATTTGCAATGGCCTCTACTTTCTGGCTTGGGCTTAAGTGTCCCCCCACCTACCAGGTGTCCTAGGTATTGCACCTCATACATGCCTATCTGAACTTCCCAGGCTTGATGGTGAGACCGGCTTCCCGGAGGCGCTTGAGCACCTGTGACAGGTGTGTCAAGTGCTCCTCCCAAGTCTGGCTAAACACTGCAATATCATCCAGGTATGCCACAGCAAACCCTTCAGGACTTACTTAGCAGTTTGTTCACCAAGCGCTGGAATGTGGCAGGGGCATTCTTCATGCCAAGGGCATGACTTTAAACTCATATAGTCCAAAGGGGGGGATGAAGGCGGACTTTTCCTGCGCCCCCACGCATGGAATCTGCCAATACCCCCTACTTAATCATGATGGTGATATACTGGGCGCTGGCGAGTTGATCCAAAAGCTCATCTATGCGGGGCATTGGGTAAGCGTCAAAAAACTGTGATGCGGGTCAGCTTCCTGTAGTCCACACAGAAGCGTGTGGTTTGTCTTTTTGGGGACAAGCACCACAGGGTGATGCCCACGCACTTTTAGACTCTTGGATCACCCCAGTCCCAGCATTTCCTCCACTCCCTCTTAATGTCAGCCCTTACTTCTGTAGGAAACCCGATAGGCACCCTGTCTGATGGTGGTGTTCCCCCCGTGTCTACATGATGAGAGGCTAGTGGGGTTTTTCTGGTTTACCGGTGGAAAATATCAAGAGATGGGTTGAGTGTCTCTCTCAGCTGGGATTTCTGAGATCCAGACAGCTGGGCGCTGACTATGGCATCCTCAATGGACCCTCCTCCTGTGCGGATGCCACTAAGTCAGGCAAGGCCTCCCGTTCTCCCTCCTCTGGTATACTGCAAACTGGCAGGACGCACGCTATCCCTATCATGATGAGCCTTGATCATGTTGACATGAAAAACCTTGTGCTTTCTGCGAACATGGCGATCGTGATACATAGTTCACGTCATTTAGGCGTTGATGAATGGGATATGGGCCTTCCCACGCAGCTTGGAGTTTGTTTTGGGTAGTGGGGATCAGGACCCACACCTTCTGGCCACCTCATACACTCTCTCCCTGGCGTTCCTGTCATACCACCATTTCTGGTCAGCCTGGGCTTGAGTCAGGTTCTCCTGCACACATCCCTGTCAATGCCTGCAGTCTGTCCCTGAACTTCAGAACAAGTAACTACAGAGACCTCTGGTGACCCTAATTCTCCCTCCCATGACTCCTTCATGAGATCTAGTGGGCCCCGTACCTTCCTGCCATAGAGAAGCTCAAAGGGAGAGAATCCAGTCGATGCCTGCGGTACCTCTCTGTAAGCGAATAGCAGGTGTGGTAGATAACGATCCCAGTCCTTCCCATGGGTATCCGCAAACGTCCGGAGCATCTGTTTGAGGGTCCCATTAAACTGCTCGTAGAGTCCATTGGTCTGCGGGTGATAAGGACTGGCTACCAAGTCTGAACTGTATTTTCTTACAGAGGGGCCCCCCAATGAATAAGGTGAGACAAACTGGGTCCCCTGATCTGTGAGCATCTCTCTGGGGAACCCTACACGAGAGAATATAGTGAGGAGCGCATCTGCCACCTTGTCAGCCCGGATGGATGACAATGCCACGGCCTCTGGGTAACGTGTGGCATAATCCACAACCGTCAGGATGAAGCGTTTACCTGAGCTGCTGGTGACATTCACAGGGCCTACAATGTCAACAGCAATTCTCTGGAAAGGCTCCTCAATTATGGGTAAAGGGATGAGGGGTGCTCGCTGGACCTGGCCGGCCTTCCCCACCCTTTGACATACTATACAGGAACGGCAATATTCCGCCACATCATTCCCCATATTGGGCCAATAGAAATTCAGCTTCAGTCGACTTTTGGTTTTACTTATCCCCAGATGGCCTGCTAGTGGTATCTCGTGGGCAACTCTCAAAAGCTGCTCCCGGAAAGGGCGAGGTACCACCAGTTGCCTATCAAGGGATACATCCTGCTGGGGGTCAGTGTGAAGGCTCTGTCTATATAGCCTACCCTGGTCCCATGTAATACATTCCTTGTCCCCCTCCTCAGAGGTCTGACCAGCCCCCTCACGTAGCTTGTGTAGACTCTCATCTGAGTGCAGGGCGTCCAGAAACTGGCGACGCTCTGACTCTGTACTGGTTAATAGTTTAACCCCTTGACTGGTCTCAGACACTGGTGACAGGCTGTCAGTCTGCTCCTGTTCCTCTGTAACCCGGACAGCAGGAGGTTCAGGACTCAGGCAACGGTGAGCTTCCTGAAGACTCCGACTGCGAGTTACAACGGACACACCACACTCCAGCTTTTGGCGCAGAGCTGTGGGTGTTAACATACTACCACTCTTAGCCACATTATTAACACAGTTAAACTCTACATCATTACTATGTTCACATTCATGGTCTATGGCATTAAAAGCTAGGTTAGAAACAGGTAAATGGTTACTACACATTTCAACAATATCACAGGATGCATCATCGTCACAGTCTACAGTAGGCATAGTCCCAACAACATCAGATGTTAACTCACGTGGGGCACCAGGGATGCCTGTGTCCTCATCGGCATCCTGGATTACATATCTAGAGACCAGACGCCCCAGGTCGGTCCCCAGCAACACATTGGTGGGAATTTTATCCGTTACACCCCCCCCCCCCCGCCCCCCAATCCGGGTACACCCGGTCCATGGGCAATGCAGGGGTGAGGCCTCCAACTCCAGCAACTGTAAGAGTCCGTCCTGGGATGAGATCCTCCGGCTTGACAAGTGAGGGGTGCACAAGGGTCATCTCTGCACCAGTGTCCCTCAACCCCATTGTGACATTGTCACCCACAGTAACCTCCTGTAGGTTGTCACCAACCCCCCGCTTACTCCCCCCCACAAACAAAACAGATGGTGAAGACGTTGGTTTGGGCAAAGGGGTGGTCTTCCTCTTCTCTGGGCATGTAATGCTGATGTGCCCCGATCGGTTGCAAACAAAACACCTGTGTTGTTCTCCCGCTGGCTTAAATGACGAAGAAGGGGATGCCCCAGAAGCTTTGTGGGAAACTGTAGAAGAGTTAACAGGGGGCTTACCCCCCTTCCATCCTGCAGCTGCAGGTTTCCGTGCCTCGGGCACTCTGCTGGCAGCAAACACATCTGCCAGCTGGGCAGCCTTTTCCAAGGATTTTGGCTCCCGTTCTCGTATGAACTGTCGCACCTCCGCTGTACAGGTATGAATAAATTGGTCCATGGCGATCAGGTCATCCATCTCCTCTAGAGTGGTCACACCCCATCCTCTGGACCATTGTTTCACCAGGTTTAGCAGTTTCCTGGCAAACTCGGCATAGCTATCCGTATCTGTCCGCCTGACAGTACGGAAACGCTCCCTGTATACCTCTGGAGTGAGGTTAAAACGCTGTATCAGAGCCCTTTTGATAGCCTCATAATCGTGCTCCACAGAGGCAGGTAAGGCTACAAACGCCTCCAGTGCTTTGCCTTTAAGTCCAGGGGTAAGGTATCGGGCCCATTCAGCAGGCGGCAGTTGAAATTGCCTGCAGACCCTCTCAAATCCTTGCAAAAAGACATCCAGGTCCCCATCATTCTCCAGGACAGGAAAACGATCCAGGCGGGGCCTAAAAGAAACACTGTCCATGGACTCACTCTGTGATGATGGTGAAGTTCTTTGCTGTTGTTGGAGCTGTATCTGGGCCGCTCTGCTTGGCGTTCAGCAAACTCACGTCTACGTTCCTCAGCCGCCCTCTCTGCTTGGGCAGCTTCCAGCGCTGTTTGGCGTTCAGCAAATTCACGCTCTGCTTGTCTCTCCCGTTCTTGCATCAACAGCTGTATCCTAAGGCTAGGATCACAGTCACCGATCTGCTGGAGAATTAGAGAAAAAGAAGTGTCCATACCGCTGGCGCTGCCATGCCCAGCCGGTTGCGAGACATCTCCTATCGGTTCCTCTGAGGCTGGAGGTCCCTGGTCCGGTTCCGCAGAAGGATGGGACTGCACATCAAACGCCACGAGCGTTTGAATTACCTCCGCCTTGTTCTGGCCCGTTGTTATTAGCCCTCTCTCCGCACAGAGAGTCAGCAGATCAGCCTTGGATCTGTTTCTGTATACCTCTGCCATCGTAGCAGTGGTCTCACTAAGCAAACAAAAGATAGAAAAGAAAAGAGGGGGAGGGGAACTGTTTTGCACGTATTTATATTGACTGACAAGTTTTGAGTGCACTGAGTCTCTTGCTTGTGGACTGTAGTATTAGGAATACTTCAGCCCTTAAGTGAAAGGGTTAATTGCCTAAACCAAACACTTAAAGCCTTAACAGTGTAATAAAAAATTATACACTATCCCACCGCTATGCCACCAATCTGTCACGAACCCGACTCACCGGAGTTCACCCACTGGGATAACTACTCTATGGAGTCCCAGAATTTAGCCCTTAAGCTCCGCCCACTTCCACAAAATGGCGTCCTTACGCTAAATTTACTCCACAGAATCCGCACTGCCACCACTAACGAGTTACTTATGCAAAGAAGGCCGGAGGCACCTCAACCACACAGACAATGCACCCTGATGATAACTCAGCACATGCACTCACTACTTACACGATATTACAATTATAAACTCACACAGAACATGCAATCGCTTACTACATGGACTATGCTAATAATGACCTCTGGTAACATGATTCTCTTCAGAGACTCAGATTCTTTAAGGCTACAAGCAGAGGCTTATTAAAAAGTTTTAATTTACATAAAAATGCAGTACACTCAAAGAATTAAATTGTCAGATAAATTGAAAAAAGGATTAAAACAATACACATACAATACTTACAAACAGTTATGGAAGAAGAGACAAAAAAGTTCTTGCTAGTGGAATAGGAAGAAATTCTTTGGCCCGAGGACAGGGCATAAGCATCGATCCAGCCTCCTATTGTCATAGAGTCACCCAGACTGAACACTACTATGTGGCTGCTTCATTAATTTAAGCCCAGGTGATTTTTTGACCCCCACCCCTGGCTGTGATGTCACTGTGAGGGGGATTTTTCTATCCCCCTCCCATCAGTGAGCTACTTTTTGGGTCTGGGTTTTTATCAGAACCCCATAACTTTTGATTGGGAGATGACACAATTGTGCCATGGCTTCCAACCAAACGGGCATGTTATTCCCATTAACCCCATACCAAACTCGGGGTGTCTTAGCCTAATATCAGGGGTGTTCTGCTATTGGCTGCCTTCCATTGCAGCTAATGTTCTGATTTTCGGTCCAGAAGTGTGTTTAGACCCCATAACTGTCCTGTGTAACTTGGGACCTATAATTATGAATTATGTCCCAGTTATGGACAGCTATGATATTCCCCTTTGTCTGAATTTGGAGGGAAAAACATGCAGTCTGTGGCTTCTTTTCATCCCCCACTAGCTAGACTACTCTGGCCGAAAGGTGTTAATTTTACCACTTAGAAGACCATGCTTCTCTGATCAAACATAGACTCCCTGGGGTTTCATAACCACCCTGCCAGGCTCATCTTCTGGCTGGTCTTAAACAAATGGAGCCTAATGATTTATAACAGGCAGAATGAAACACAAAGAAAGAAAAAAAAAATATATATATATATAACAAACTGTGGAGGAGTAATATTATTATCACACCCCCTTTTGTACTTGGACTTGTCTGCTGAATAGACTCCTCCTTCTTTCCCTTTCTAGATATCCTTATATACCACTTGGGTTTTATATGAGGGACTGAGACTCCAATGTCCCCACAGTTGAAGCCTGTTACCAATTCTAATTACTATTAACGTGATAAAATGTAAATTGATTTTGTAAAGAGTTTTTTTTTCTAATCTTCCTTTTCTCTCCTGCTGGGGAAGGGGAGGGGGGGATCTCATAGTCTCCCACTCTGACCTTGTATCCAACAATAAAATATAACACTGTGCTATGAGCTGGAATGCTGGCATTCTTGTCTTATGTCTGCACCTGTCTCTCCCGTGTCTCCCACTGTTGGACAACAAGTCTCAGGAGTAATACAAAGTAATACAAGGAAATGTTATTTTAAAATTACTTCTTCTACCACCCACTGCCTTGTCTGAACAATTTTTCCAACCACAGGGGGTTTCTATAATCATCAGAATCAAATGCTTTAACTGGACCATAAACAAAACAAACCACACTATTCACTCCCAGAATTCTCTCTATAACACCTGAACACAGTTCTTTCTATGCACCTGCTTTTCCACCCAATTGCTACCAGCCTTCATATTATATCATGTCACTTTTCCATCAATCTACATAAATCTTACCCTCATCAACATCACTGACATTCCCTACTCTTGAATTTCAACAACATTCTTTCCTCAAAGTTTATTATCCTCACCCAGCTTCTATGGCTTCCAACAGAGTAAAGTCATCGTCAATTAACTTTAATTTTTTTGAGAAACTGTTTTTGTAAAATGGTTGGAGGGGCTCTGTCATAGGCAAACTGTTTTAATATGGCCACCACCAAAGCATGGTGGGGAGTGGATTTGCCTTAAACAATTATAACAAGTCTCTCCTGACTCCATAATCCATCCTTCTGGGATACAGGGGGTGGAGTCTAACAGGGCACTGCTCCGCGCCATGTTTTCTTCTTTGTTTCAGGGAGGAAAAACACATAAAATCTCCCTCTCTTTTCTTCAAACTACATTGCACAACAACAACTTTGATCTGTCTCATATTGCCGTCTCTTTCTATCAAGCTCTCTTTGCTAATCAGGCACACTAAAGGATTCTTCACACAGATCTCATAATGTACAGCCTTCTATATCTTTGTTACATTCCTTTTCGCCAATTCATTATTTCAGCATTAATATTTGAGTTCTGCTTCTTGCTTGGAAATATCTTGTATATCAGCCAGTATGGCAGTATGATAACTAATGAAACAAATGATGGCCAATGACTTCACTACACAACTCCCAGCTATTAGCAACCCACAGAAGATCAATACTTATATATGACCAGGTTCAATAACCAGAGCTTTACTTTGGTCAAAACTGTGCAGGTGAGAAGCCGACTAGACAGCTATCCTTAGCAGAGACACAGGAGGCTTTATAGGCAAGATAACATATATTTTCTTACCCTTTTATGGGGCTGCAGTCCCCACCTCCTGCATTATTCAGTCAGAAGTAGTTAGTCCTTTCCTGCAGCTGCACAATCCTGGACTCTGCTCTGGCCGCAAGTTATTTAACTAACTTATTTGGATTTGCATACTAAAACCTATGTGCCACTCTGAATGTATTGATTTCTGCTCCAAATTTCTGCTCCAAATGGGATATATATATATATATATATATATATATATATATATATATATATATGCGTATGCAAGGAATCACACAGACATGGCCATGGTCTCTAAGATTCTCTTGCAGTAAATCTCCTTGAACACGTCTCCCTTAACTCTGCCTCCTGACGGACTTCTTAAACAAAGACTTCAACCAAGACAAACTTTAACTCTTTCTGTCCTTTTTACAAAGAATTTAATAGCAGCTGCTAAATGTACAATCAGTTTCAGGAATTAATACAGTTTCACTTTCTCCCGTCGTCTAATCACCCCTGGTTCATCTGGTCGTGTAATCACAACCTCATGACGTCTTACCACGACTTATGTGGGTCTTGTGCTTTCTCAGCGTGCTGCGCCAACTCTATCCCTCTCTAACCTCCCTACAAAAAAGGAACCAGGTCTATGGGCACCACCACATGAATACCAGTACAAAGTACCAGCCCCAAGCCCCCTACTCACTCTTCAAGGCTTGGGACTCCTCACTATCCCTACCTAACCATCCACCCAAAATTAAAATACAACCGTCAGTGTCTGCTATATGAGACCCAAACACAACTCGATACCCAATATTTTTACCGCTGAAGCAATAACCACACCCGGTCGGGAGAAGGCTTAGAGTAACTGGGTTGGCAGTGACACTATAACAATGTATAAATTCTTGGAACTATACAGCAGAGTCCAAGACCTGTCATTTTGGCACGGTCCTCGGGTCGGCTCAGAAGTGAAACTAAACAAACACAGGACCAACGTCACAGGTAAGACGAAGATTCACAAAAATATTATTGAACTTACTTTATTCAGTTCAGGTCAATCCAGTGAATGGCCAGAAAACACCCCTTGATTTCCGTTCAGGGGGCCCTCTCGTCTCCTCGAGTGTAGATCTCAGTGACAGCACCAGCTGTCAAGTTCTGCCCCTGTTTACACAACCTCAGGTTCTCTAATGACTAATAAAATTCACAGAGTGAGCTCAGCAGAAATCAAACCAAGACAATGTATGGTAGAATATCTCAATCTCTGTGTAGCAGCATTGCCATGAAAGGCTAGGCAGATGTGAAAAACTTTATTTGCGTCACAAAAGATTATTCAGAACTTTTAGTGAGGCAGGACCTGGGCTTGGTTAGTTAAAGATAAGAAGTAATGTCCATAGTTCATTGGTTAGTAAATTATCACATGGGAATCCCAGAAACAAAAGAAGTCTTTTTCCCTTGAGTTGGTAGCATAGTAAAAGCCCACATTCTTTCATTGCAGAGCAGTGTTATCAATCTTCAGCATATAAAATAAAATCATTTTCATAAATTATAAAAATACTTCAAAAGAGCAACAATTTGAGATGCATGCAGCAAGAGATTGGATATACGGTGCAAAGGAGAGGTTGGAGTCCTGCAAAACCCAAAGAAAGAGGGCCTGTTGCATAGGTGTTATAGTGATCCCACAGACTGAGATAGAGAGGTTAGCAGATGGTGGAAAGACGAGAAGTTCAGTCATAGAAATATTAAATTTCAATAAGAGAGAGGACATGATGTTAGAGACGGCAGAGAGACAGGCGCTAGTGTTCTGGAGTAAGGCAGGGGTGGTGTTACATACAGAAGTATATAGCTGGGGGTCATCAGCAGAGAGATGATACTGGAAACCAAATCTCCTGATATCTTGTCCGATGAGGGCAGTATAGAGGGAAAAGAGAAGAAGACCTAGGACTGAGCCCTGAGGAACCCCCACACTGACAGATGAGAAGAGGAATATCAAGAAAAAGAGACACTGAAAGTGCAGTCCAGGAGGGAGTTAGCTGAGAGATAGCGGGTTAGTCGAGAAGTTTGGAGATGAAAGGGAGTTTAGAAACTGATTGCAAGTTAGCAGCACTGGATGGGTCCAGGGAAGGTTTCTTTATAAATGGGGTAACAACTGCATGCTTGAAAGAAGATAGGGGAGCAACTGCATGCTTCAAGCAGTGGATAGAGGATAGAGGAGAGAGATGGGGGGACAATGCAGACTGTAAGGTTTTGGTGAGTTAGTGAGTATTAATGGAACGTGGGTTCAGGTATGAGTGATGGGTGGAAGGATTCTCAGAAGGTGAAGGATTATTGAAAGTAAAAGAATTAAGGTTGTGGTTGGAAAGTGACAATTGTTAAACTTAGATATTGAAGAAAGTCAGTAGAAGACCAAGTTTAAGTGGTTTCCCTCATTATGAGTGGGCGAATCGGAGAGTTGTGAAAAACCTAGACAAGTAGTTAGTGCTAAGAGGCAGGAGGGGAAACAGTGTTAATAGGGATGTTAGAGTCTCCCATGATGATGGTTGGAATGTAACAGGATAGAAAGTGAGGGAGCCAAAACGCAAACTGGTCAAGGAACTGATAGGGTGAGCCTCGAGGGCGGTATATTACAGCCACACGAAGAGAAACTGGGTGGAAAAGTCTGAGGGTGTGGACCTCAAAAGTTGGGAAAGTAAGAGAAGGTACAAGAGGAATGACCTGGAAGGTGCAACGTGGAGAGAGTAGTCTGCCTATTCTCAGGTCTAGAGCAGTGAGAAAAATGTAAGTCGCCAGAAGACAATAACGTGACCAAGGCAGAGTCATCCTGCTGTATCCATGTTTCAGTAATGGCCAGCAGGTCAAAGCATTTAGGAAGAAAGAGGTCATGAACAGATTCTAGTTTATTACACACAGAGCGGACATTCTATAGGGCACATTGAAGAGGGGTTACACGTGGAGGAGGAGAAGAACACTGAATCTTTATAAGGTTAGCAGGGTTTCTGTGTAAAGTGTTAAAATAAGCAGAAGGTGGGCCTGAGTTAGGAGAGATGTCCCCTGCAGCAAGCAGAAGGAGAAAGAGAAGAGACAGAAGATGCTTCAGAGATTTATAAAAAGTTATTTCTTGCTTCAAAACAGAACACTGAGATAAGTTACTATGGTTACATAACGTATAGAGGGCAAGAGTGGTGTACAAAGGTGAGTGTAGAAGTGAGGCATTGATGTGGAGAGTTGAAAATGGTGGAATAGATGGACAGTAGGCAAGTAAAACAACCATAGCAAACAGAGAAAATGGAAAGCATTTTTAGACAAATATAATTCTTTATTTCTCTCTGCCGTCTCCTGCACTGTCTAACTGCAATGTATAACTGCAGCAGCATATGCTACAAGATTTCCCACATTCAGAACATGTAAATGGCTTCTCCCCTTTGTAAAGTCTCTGATGTTTAACGAGAGCCGTATTATCACTGTATATTTCCCCGCATACCAAACATGAGAATAGCGTCTAGCCGGTGTGAATTCTCTGATGTTTAACAAGATGTGATTTTTGTCTAAAAGATTTTCCACATTTTGAACATGAAAATGGCTTCTCCCCAGTGTGAATTGTTTGATGTCTTATAAGATTTGATTTCTCATGAAAACATTTCCCACATTCTGAACATGAAAATGGCTTCACCCCTGTGTGAATTCTCTGATGTTTAACAAGATCTTGTTTTTGAATAAAACATTTACCACATTCTGAACATGAAAATGGCTTCTCTCCAGTGTGAATCATCTGATGTTTAACAAGATCTTGTTTTTGGATAAAACCTTTCCCACATTCTGAACATGAAAATGGCTTCTCCCCAGTGTGAATTCTCTGATGTTCAACAAGACGTGATTTTTGGATAAAACATTTTCCACATTCTGAACATAAAAATGGCTTCTCCCCTGTGTGAACTGTCTGATGTTTAACAAGATCATATTTTCGGACAAAACATTTCCCACATTCTGAACATGAAAACAGCTTCTCCCCAGTGTGAATTATCTGATGTGCAACAAGATATGATTTTTGTATAAAACATTTCCCACATTCTGAACATGAAAATGGCTTCACCCCAGTGTGACGTCTCTGATGTGCAATAAGGTTTCTTTTTTGGCTAAAATGTTTCCCACATTCTGAACATGAAAATGGATTCTCCCCTGTGTGAATTCTTAGATGACCAACAAGACCTGATTTTCGGCTAAAACATTTCCCACATTCTGAACATGAAAATGTCTTCTCCCCTATGTGAATTCTCTGATGTCTAACAAGAGATTTTTTTTTGCTAAAACATTTCCCACATTCTGAACATGTAAATGGCTTCTCTTCTGTGTGAATTAATTGTTGTCCAATATCTAATTTGTGGATTAAATCTGGTTTCCCAGTCTGTGATGATGAAAAAGATGGGTCAAATAACAAAGAAACAGGTGGAGGACCATTGCTGTGTAGTGCTGAGGATGGATCTCTCTCTTCATATGTATCTTCTGTGACCTCAATTTCTTCTACTTTAAAATCTGAAGATATCAGACATCCCTCTGATCTCCTGCTGCAGTTATCTGCCAAGAAAAAATAAAATGTTATAATATTTTAATATTTTATAGAAACCCTTTCTAGGTTGCTGAAGATCCTCAAATCCTTCGTGGCCCGAGCTCCTGTTTAGAACGATCAGAAGATCACTTGTTCAAGCCAACCTGTCATTTACTTGCAACAACTCTGTGGTGAGCTCTGGCCCTGTCCTTCTTAGACATCTCGCTCCCTTACAGGGCTACGCAAGCAGCTGGACTGTTCGTGGTACACCTTGTCTCCATTAGGCTCCACACAGCTGAAAGAGCTCTTGAACCAGATGAGGGAGACCTATTGCTAGATACCTCCACCCTCACTCGACTGCTACTTATATACCCCACGATTAGATCAGCTGACTCATGATCCACATGCAATACACATTACTTTTCAGAAGAATTACTTCGAATTATACAACTTCTAAGGATCCTTGTCAGAATCTACCTCAGGTAGAGCACGGGACAGAATAGAGGCATACATCCAGGACACATCTCTCCCTAGTTTGTCAAAAAAGGGTCCGATTTTACCGAACCAGAAGTGTTGGAGGCTATTAAGGCTATTGTTGGATCTACTACAGCAGGCAAATCTCCGAGCCTGCTGTAGTAGAGCTAGCCCTTAATGGTCCTTAATGCCGAGCTAGCCCCTCTGCTAACACTCATGTTCAACTCCATCTCCGTATCTGCTCCCCTTCTGCACCAGTCCTTACAGGCCGTAGCAACCTGAGAAGGATCATTCTATATGCACGAACTACTACCCTATCTCTCTCATTAACGTTGATATTAAATTGTTCTGCAAGTTAATGGCTAACCGGTTGGGGTTGCTTCACTCTATTACCCACAATGACCAGGTGGGCTTCATTCAGTGGAGGGAGGCTCCGGACACCAACAAAATTTTGTTGCTTGTGTCCCGGCCTAAATCAACCAAGCAATAGCTGTGTTTAGTGTCAATAGATGCAGGGATGGCAGGGAAGGTCTTTGACAGTGTGCACTGGGGGTTCCTCTAGACCTCTTTGTCACAGATCAGGAAAAGTCCCTGATTTTTGAGGACACTTTATGACAACCTGGTTTTTACTACCTGTTCCGAGGGACCCACCCCTCCCTAGAAAAGGAAGTGGTCTAGGTTGGGTATAAAAAGACCCTGGTCTTATGAAGTCTGCCATTTCTGAAACAATCTTGGTGAACACCCTTGGTGCTATGGCTATTCTGAAAGGAAGAGCTTTGTACTGGACAATTTTTTGTCCTATTTGAATCAAAAATCTTAGGTACCTCTGGTACTCCGGATGAATTGCCACGTGATAGTAGGCGTCTGCTAGATCTATTGATGCCATAAAACATCCTGGGAGTAGCAGATTTACAGTTGATTTTAACGTTTCTATCTTGAATCTCGGAACTCAAAAGGTGTTTGTTTAACTGTTTTAGATTTATTATTGCTCTCAAGGCCCCACTTGGTTTTTTCACCCAAAAGAGGGTTGAATAAAACCCACGACCTTCTTCCCCTATTGGGACTGGACACAAAGGCTCTGCCTTTGTCCCCCGCTGGAATCGTTGTTATTCTGTTATTCTGGGGGTTTACAAATTCCAGTGTTATCCCTTGTAAGATGGATCTGCGGATCCATTCACTGTTGGAAATTTTTCTCCAGGCCTGAAAGAAGTGGGGTAGTCTTCCTCCTACCTGGGGCCTCACGTCATTGTGGTTGGGGATTGGACTGTCTGGACTGTACTTGTTGTTGGCCAAACAGGTAACCTCTATTAGTCTGAGGTGGTCTGGAAAAACCGGGCATAGGCTCTCTTTCTTTCCTCTGGAACCTTGTTCTCCGAAAGGCCCAAAAGAATTTGGATCTACACGGTGTAGAAGAAAAGGGAAATCCTTTTTTTCTATCTCCCGCCTTCTCCAACAAGTCATCTAGGATGGGACCAAAAAGAAAATTACCATTGCAAGGGATGCCACAAAGTCTGCTTCTAGAGGCTAAATCGCCCGACCAGTTCTTAAACAACAGGGCCCTCCTTGCAGAGTTTGACAAGGCTGCAGACCTGGCTGAAAGTCTTAAAGTATCCACCGAAGCATCTGCCAGGAAAGCTGCACCTTTTTGGATATTAGCTACAGAGGATTTTAGGACTTTCCTGGAAATCTTATTCTGAATGTCTCCTTCAAGTTGTTCCAACCACAGCAAGACCAAGCGGGCTACACAAGCTGCTGCCACCGCTGGCCTAAAAGAGGTATTAGAAGACTCCCAGGATTTTTTAAGGAACCCTTCTGCCTTCCTATCTATGGGGTCTTTAAGGGAATTAATGCATACAGATGCATACTCCATATTTCCAGTCACGCTGCCGGCTGTTCTCTCCACGACGTAAGCTTCCTGCATTTCAGCGCCACTTTGCCTTGCCTCTGACGACCTGCGGCTCAGCGTTACTCGGTGCCATCTACTGGACATTGCCTCGCCAAGCGGGGGATGATTAAGTGAAGGAAGAGGCAGTTTCCCGTCTACGGATGCCCTCCCTGGACTGGAGGCCACCGTCAGAACAGTGAGTTACAAACCGCTAACTAGCAGTCCCTAAAAACAAAAAAAAAATGTTGTTGCCAGAGCTCAGGTCCCTTCCAGGGACAGAAAACCACTGTGGCAGGATAGGAAATAGAAAGTGGCCAAAAAAGTTACAAGCACAAAATGGTACCAATGAAAAGAAAAACTTAATCAACTTATTAAACAAAAATAAGCCCAAAACCAGCTACGTCAACCAAAATACTAAAAGTTATGCCTCTAAAATAATGGCGATACTAAAACAGTTAAATCGGGCGAAGAAAAGTATGTAATTGAGATATCGCAGAAATTGTAGTGATCCATAGAATAAAAATATTTTTTATGGTACAGTGAACCCCCCTCACCCTGAAAAAATGCTAAAAATCCAAAACAAGAATTGATGAATTTCTTTTTAGCCACACATTAATAAAATGTCATCAATAAGCTAAAGACCCACTAAAATGAAGCATCTCTAGAGTACATGTAATCTCATAAAAAATGAGACCTTATTTTTCTAAATTGCCCTCAAAAAATATAAAGATTGTATAACCTTTAAACCCCTTCTCGACATGTGCTGTAATAGAATGGTGCAGCGGGAAGCGACTTGCCAACACAGTGATCGGGGTAATATGGGGCTGTTCCTGGGTTTCAGCATTCCCCAGTTCATGATTACTGCTATTGGCTGGTCAATGCAGACCAACCAATAGTAGCAATTTTATTTATGCCTGAAGTAATACCAATCACCATGTCTGCAGACACAGTGATCCGGGCAAGATGGCAACCATCCATGTTGCCCAATGGTCCAGTGGGGTTTCGCCAACTCCCCCTGGTACATGGTCGCTGCTATTGGCTTGCCGATCCAGACCAGCCAATAGTAACAATAATCGTCACAATTTGTGTCACAGGTTAACGAGGGCAAGACACAACAATAATTGCTTTTGTCTAGGACAGCACCAATCATCAGTAGAAGGGACCATGTCCGGTGGCATCCTGTCGCCTCTCTGATTGACCGATCTGTACACCCAATGTGCACCAACTGCTGGATAAGGGTTATCACCTCCATGTGGAGAACTTTTATACCAGCATTTCACTATTCCAATCCCTACGTTCCCGAGGTTCTATAGCGTGCGCCACTACAAAAACCAGAGAGGTCACCCAGGATATCTTGTTAACCCCTTAAAGAGAACCCGTCAGGCAAAATAACCCTCCTAAACTAAATATATTTTCATAAACTGCCATTAGAGAGCATTGCCTCTATCCCTTCATTGTCCCTCTACATGTCTGTAAACCTTAGCAATGAGGTCCTAAAGCTGTATGCAAATGACCTGTGAAATGTCCAATGAAGCATTAGCATATTCAAGCTGTCCACTCTATTCATGAGTGGGAGGCATAGCCACACCCCCAGTGCTTGACTGACAGCCTGTATAATGATGTGAGGCTGTATAATGATGTGAGGCTGTTTAATGATGTGAGGCTGTTTAATGATGTGAGGCTGTTTAATGATGTGAGGCTGTACAATGATGTGCTTCCTGGTGCTGGCGGCCACGCCCCCTGCAGCCTGTGTGTGCATGTGTGTGTGTTTAGGAGAGATACAGCAGCTCCAGGCAGCCATGTTACAGCAGAACATGTCAGATTCATGTGTAGCTGATGTCTGTGTCTCTCACCTGTATATTAGGAGGATGCAGCATGTCAGCAGATGCAGCACACACTAACTATGCTTTACTATACATTACACACAGACATGAGCAGGGGGAGGAGAGGGGAGGGGTAACAGGGGTGACATCACTGCCTCTGACCATGTGACCAGCCTCATTTACATGATAAAAAATATGTGATTTTACAATGAATAATGTATGAAATAACTAGATAATGTCTGGGATGGGATCCTTGTGAGCTGCTCCAACAGGTAGTAGTGACAGGACTAGAGGCAGAGACCTGATGACAGGTGTCCTTTAAGGACG
Source organism: Engystomops pustulosus (assembly GCA_019512145.1). Classification (NCBI taxonomy): domain Eukaryota; kingdom Metazoa; phylum Chordata; class Amphibia; order Anura; family Leptodactylidae; genus Engystomops; species Engystomops pustulosus. The sequence continues at coordinate 3,815,817 of WNYA01000013.1, forward strand.
CAGGGTTTTTCGGCTCATTTCTCGCTTTCCAACTTCAAAAATCCATAACTTTTTCATTTTTATGTGTACAGACCTGTGTGAGGGCTTATTTTGTGCGTAACAACTTTTACTTTCCCGTAATGTTATTTATTTTAACATGCCGTGTACTGCGAAGCTGAAAAAAAAATTCCAAATGTGGAGAAATTGAAAAAAATTTGTGGACTCAGTTTTTACGACTTTCACTCTTCGCTCCAAATAACACGCCTACTTTATTCTTTGGTTCGGTGCGATCGCTGTGATACTAAATTTATACAGGTTTTTTTGTGTTTTAATACATTTTCAAAAATTAAACGAATGTGTACAAAAAAGAAAAAAAAATTTTTGCCATCTTCTGACGCTAATAACTTTTTCATACTTTGGCGCACGGAGATGTGTGAGGGGTCATTTTTTGCAAAATGAGGCGACGTTTTCATTGCTACCATTTTGAGATCTGTACGACATTTTGATCATTTTTTATTTCATTTATTCATTATTCATTTTATTTCGGACATTTGGGCGCCATTTCCCACCTCGGAGGTCACCGCCGCCTGTAACCGTTTTTATATTTTGATAGATCGGGCATTTTGGGACGCGGTGATACCTAATGTGTCTGTGATTTTTACTGTTTATTATGTTTTATATCCGTTCTAGGGAACTTTTAATATTTTATTAATTTTTTTTTTTTTTTAATTTTCACTATTTTTTAGACCATCTAGGGTACATTAACCCTAGATGGTCAGATCGCTCCTACCATATACTGCAATACTTCTGTATTGCAATATATGGCATTTTTGCAGCACATTCATTACAATGAGCCACTGGCTCATTGTAACAAATCTGCAGATGCCAGATAGTCTCGGGTCAAACGAAGACCCGAGGCTAACATGGCAACCGATCGCCGCCCCCCGATGACGTTTGGGGGCGCGGCGATCGTAATAAAGATGGCGGCACCCGCGACAACCCCCACCTCCTGTATGAAGAGGACTCAGCCCGTGAGCCCTCTTCATACATCCCTTATACCTCTGCGCCGTAAAGCCTCGTAAGGACAAAAGGGATGTCCTTGTTGTGACCACAATTCATGGATTCTCCAGCACCCTCACCCCCATACGAGGCACCAACACTGCTGCACCAAACTAGACTGCATCCTGGCTTACAATACATACATGGGTTGATGTGTGAGATCAATTGCTGAAGCTGTGCTGCGCCCTACGGCAAACGAAGATCTGGTACAAAAATTTGGCCATGCCATGTGCATTACACAGATGGTTTTGTACAACTCTTACGTCTTGTTCCATTGTGCAGGTCATGGGCACTCTATACGAGTGGTGACAAACCTATGGTGCGTATGCCAGAGAAGGCACGCAGAGACCCCAGTGTGGGCACAGGCACCATCTCCCTTGCTATCTCTTTATTGATCAGTAAAGCTTTGGCCATGCAGGAAATGCTGCCACTCCCTGAGAGCGCTAGCGATCTATCTCCCTTTACGCTGCATCTGCTCTGTGTTCAGCTGATTGTTCAAAGTTGGACCTGTCAGGCAGCTTTGGGACACTATACTATAGGTCCTTATTGTATAGTGTCCTAAATTGCCCTGTATGACATCTACCCATGGCCACATATATACTGCCCTTGGCCTGGATCTTTTGCCGCTTGTGCTACCAGGACTACTGTCACTGCATGGGTGTAACAATCAGGATATGAAGGTAATAATTATTATATAGCAGTAAATTATCCACTGTATGATGGTAATATTCCTCACTGTATGGCAGCAGTATTCCTCACTGTATGATGGTAATATTCCTCACTGTATGGCAGCAATATTCCTCACTGTATGGCAGTAATATTCCTCACTGTATGGCGGTAGTATTCCTCACTGTGTGGCGGTAATATTCCTCACTGTGTGGCGGTAATATTCCTCACTGTATGGCTGTAGTATTCCTCACTGTATGATGTGAATACACGTGGTGTGTTCAAATGATAGAGCACTCACGGTGTGCACCACCTGTAAACGTAATCTCAGAAAAGAAGAAGGGAAGGGGAATATGTAGGAGAAAGAAAAAGTTGTGAGTGTGTGGCTGGAGACCACAAGGGACATGAGGTGGAGATACTGGATGTGGCCTCTGAGAAGAAGAAGGAGAAGCTGAGATCTGCTGTTGAAAAAATGAGCTCTGATAAAATGGAAGCAGGAAGAAGAATCCAGAATCTCACAGATCATGGGGTAGAAGAAGAAAATAAATTATCAGGACTTGATGAGAAAGTCACTAATCTGTTTACTGAACTCAGGGAGACGCTGGATGATCTAGAAAGTAGAGTCCTGGGTGAGATCTCCAGGCAGAAGGATCGGGTGTCACTCTCAGTCTCTAACATGATCAGACGGATGGAGCTACAGAAGGATGAACTGACCAAGAAAATTCATCAATTTGAGGAGTCATGTGATATTAAAGATCCATTGACCTTCTTACAAGAAGATTTATTCAGAGGTGACATCAATGATCAGAGCTGTGATGTCATTGGAGATGTAAGAGAAGCTCAGAGTTTGGATGATGTCGTAGTGTCAAAGATGTTACATAAAGGACTGATGCACTTTGCTGATGATCTGAAAAATCTAATAAGAAAAAAACAGTTCCCAGTGATGAAGAAATATGAGGTATTACTGGATATAGAATCGGCTCATGATAACATCATTATATCACATAGTCTTAGATCTGCTTCTTATACCACAATGTCACAGAACAGACCTGATGGACCCGAGAGGTTCAAGGTTGCTCAGGTTTTAAGCTCCTGCAGCTTCTCCTCTGGGAGACATTACTGGGAGGTGGATGTGAGTCAGGCCAAGCAATGGATCATTGGAGTGGCCGGGGAAAGTCTGGAGAGGAAAGTTGAGGGTGTAGAATCTTTTATTGGTTACAATGAGAAATCCTGGGCTGTTAATTTCTCTCAAACCTTATGTGCGAGTCATAATAATATCCATAAACTCCTGGAATCAGAGTCTCCTGTGAAGGTTGTTGGGATCTATCTGGACTATGAGGCCAGGCGTCTGTCCTTCTATCAGCTGTGTGACCCCATCAGACACTTACACACCTTCACCACCTCCTTCACCGAGCCGCTCTATGCCGCTTTTTATCTGTATGAGAATTGTGTCCTCAGAATCATAAAATAATTACAATAAAATGTTAGTTTTATAATGAATCTCTGTCTTCTAATATTTTTTTATTGTCTTGTCTAAGAATGTTTTCTGAATTATTATTGAATATATTATAGCAGCTTGGTCCGTTCTCATCCTGTCCAATCCAGAAACTTTGACACTTGTCCCTCAGAGCAAGGGGGAGGGGTTTGTAGTGCAGGTCATTGCTGACCCCAGGTTATATGTTGAATACACGTGGTGTGTTCAAATGATAGAGCACTCACGGTGTGCACCACCTGTAAACGTAATCTCAGAAAAGAAGAAGGGAAGGGGAATATGTAGGAGAAAGAAAAAGTTGTGAGTGTAATAAAAATTAACTTTTATTGTTGTTTTTAAAATCTGGAGTCTGTACTCTTTATTAATATAAATAACCTAACAAGCGTGGCAGAGTTATCGTTGCCACGCTGTTGCCCCAGCCACAAATTATGCAGAATAACTCCTAGGGATATAGATACAGGTGGGAGTCCCCTTATGATTTCTTTTATCCCTCCTGTGGATATAGCTAGATCCCACTGGAATTCAGTGGTAGGGATCTGACCCCAGGTTATAGCCTCAACTCCTACTAACATAACCCCAGTTTATTACCCATGTTCCTTTACCTTGATATCCAGGTTACTCCTCTTCTCCCCTCGCCATGACTCTCAGGTTATTCATCATCTCCCTCCACAATAACACCCAGGTTATTGCTCAGCTCCCTCCACCATGACCCCCAGGTTATTCCTCATCTCCCTCCACAATAACACCCAGGTTATTGCTCATCTCCCTCCACCGTGACCCCCAGGTTATTCCTCATCCCCCACCCCCCACATGACTCCCAGGTTATTCCTCATCTCCCTCCACATGAGAGATCTAGAAGGACCTTGCTGCTCAGCGCGACACCGCAGTGTGCATGTGTCCGCTGTGAAGTATGAGGGGATCGCGGTGAAGCGCCACGCCGCGCCTCCTCTCTTCTGGTACTGCACAGCTAGTTTTGTCTCAAGTAACGTGCAGGCACGCCATTGAGGCTGACAATAGGTCCTAATGTGATCTTAACCAGCGATCACACGATATGTAAGTATCACTATTGCATCTGTCCCTCTATTGTTCTTTCCCTAGGTTGTGGCTGCGGGCATAGATTGTGTCCCGACACGTGTTTCGCCGAGTCTCCCCGGCTTCTTCTAGGGGCGGGGGCGGCCGGGTTCGGGCGCCTTTTGTTACCAAATCTAGGAGTGACAGCTTAATTAGCCAATGCAAGACCACTGTCAATCTAGTGGGATGCAACAATGTATCGAGAATGTATTTATATTTAATAATTGATGTGTTTTAAATGTGCTTACAGCAGAATCTGAACGGTAATACTCGTATCATAAACAATGAGGAGAATTTACATCCTACATTATTAAAAGCGATAGAAATGGCCAGTTATTTATCACAAACGTATACATTTGTTTATAATCAGATATTTCTTTGTTTTAAAATATGATGGTTCATCATTCATATTATAGTTTATGAAAGCGTCAGCAGTTAGAGAATAAATAAGTAGGTGTGGTAATGATATGGAATAGTCATAATAGATATTTAAATAGAGCTAGTTTTATTCCGTAAAATTAATTAAGGAGATAAAGAGTGAGTTCCTCTGTTATATGATTAATGTCCTTCTTGCAGGATGGTGGAAGATCCCGATTAAACTTAATTGTAGTATGTGAGATAATCTGGGACCCAGAAAATACCATTTATGGACATGGGATGTATAGCAATTTTGTGAGATTCGCAGTAGAAATTCTATAAAAAACACCCGAATCCAAAATTGTCATTCAGACCTCTGGGCTTTAGGCTTCCCATTCTGTATATCCATAGGCTTTCTTTTTGGAGAAGCATGTTGTCTAAGTCTCCACCCCTGATTCCCAAAGTGATCCGGGTAATCGCCCAGCCTTTTAACCCTTTGGGATTGCAATTATGACATTTTTTTTAAATGTTCTGCAATGGGGGTTGGCTGGAATGGTTTGTTTTGTTTTAGTGCTTCTCTCTGCATCCTGTCAAAATTTTTAATTGAATAAAGATGTTCTCTTATCCTAGTTCTCATTTCTCGGATAGTTTTCCCCACATACAGTAGGTTACAAGGACATTGAAGAACGTAAATCACTCCTGGGGAGGAACAGGTGATATGTTCCTGGATGTTGTATCTATGACCATCTTTGTCCTCAAACATCGTCTTTCTCACCAGCACTTGGCATGCCATACACAAACCGCAAGGATAAAAGCCTGCATATTTGTGGCATCCATCCTTCTTCACTTTGCAGAAATGGCTCTGCACGAGCATATTTCCTATCGAGGAACCTTTTCTATAGCCACATGATATTTTGTTGCCTACAATTTCAGCTAAGTCTGGATCTAAAGCAAGGATCCCCAAGTGGCGATTCATGATGTTGTTCATTTCGCCCCATTTATCGTGCAGGGTGGTGATGAACCTGATTTGAGAGTCTACCATCTTGTTCTTAACCTGTAATAAAGATGATCTGTCCGTATGTAGTGCCGCATTGTACGCCCTCTTTATGGAGCGCCCCGAGTACTGTCTCTGTCGTAGGCGCTCCTTTAGGGCTATTGCCCCTTCCTTAAATCTCTCCAAGGTGGAGCAGTTCCTTCGCAGTCTCAGGAACTCTCCCTTTGGGATTCCCTTGATAGTACAGGGCAGATGCGCACTTTCAGCATGTAAAAGACTGTTAGTGGCAGTCTCTTTACGATATATCCTCGTTTGGACTGACCCGTCTTCTTCAACTTCGATTTTGATGTCGAGGAAGGGAATCGAGACTTTGCTGTGCATGAGGGTGAGTTTGATGTTACAGTCATTTTTGTTAAGATGTGAGATAAAATTTTTCATAGTTTCCTCTGGTCCATTCCAGATGAAAACCACATCATCGATGTATCTTTTCCATAGTACAACGTGATGTGTAAAATTCTCCAACTCGTCACAGAACACCCGCTCCTCCTCCCACCACCCAAGGAACAGATTGGCGAAAGTTGGCGCGCATGCCGCGCCCATCGCCGTTCCTTGGGTCTGGAGGTAGAAGCGGGCATCGAAAATAAAATAATTGTGACGGAGAACAAAGGACAATGCTTCCAAGATAAATTCCTGTCGCATAATGCTCTTATCATTATAGCGTTCCAGGAAGTATTTTACAGCATTGCAACCCACCTGGTGTCCTATACTTGTGTATAGACTTTCGACGTCTACTGTCACAAGTATCTCCTCTTGTTCTAGGCGTACCCCATCCAGGTCTTTAAGAATCTGCATAGTGTCCCTTGTGAACGAAGACAGATTGAGAACGTAATGTCTTAGTTCATTATCCAGCCATCGACTCAGTTTCTCGGTCAGACACCCAATGCCAGACACAATCGGCCTCCCTGGTGGCACATGGAGGTCCTTGTGTACTTTTGGCAACATGTAAAATGTTGCCACTCTTGGGTGCCTGAGCGAGAGAAAGTCCCTCTCCTGAGAAGAAATGGCTCTGCTTTCCCACCCTTTAATTAGGAGGTTTTGATATTTTATTAAGAAATCCTTCGTGGGGTCACTCCATAGGTGTTTATAACATTGTTTGTTAAGCAGTTGCCTTTTTGCTTCTTTAATGTAGGCTTCCTGTGGCCAGATCACTATGTTCCCCCCTTTGTCCGATTGTTTAAATATAACACTGCGGTGTCGCGCTGAGCAGCAAGGTCCTTCTAGATCTCTCATTCTATAAGGTCCTAAATGCCGAGCTAGTCCCTAACACATATGTTCAATTCCATCTCCGTGTCGGCTCCCCTTCTGTACCAACCCTTACAGATTGAAATCATCCCTAAACCTGAGAAGGATCATTATATATATACGAACTACCACCCCCATCTCTCTCATTAAAGTTGATTTTAAATTGCTCTCTAAGTTAATGGCTAACTAGTTGGGGATCCTGCTTCCCTCTATTATCCACAATGACCAGATGGGGTTCATTCACGGGAAGAAAATTTTGTTGCTTGTGTCCCAGCCTAAATTAACCATGCCGCAGTTATGTTTACTGTAAAAAGAAGCAGGGAAGGCCTATGACCGCGTGCAATGAGGGCTCCTTGGGGCTTCTCTGTCACAGTTCAGGAACGGTCCCTGGTTTTGGGATTTTTGAGAGCACTTAATTCAGGTCCTATGGCTGAAGATTCCCAGCTACAAGCTTGGTCCTTGCTATCTGGGTCCATTTGACCCCGTGGCCTATAAGCTTCGCCTTCCTCCTACCATGCGCATCCCGAACTCCTTCCATGTCTCCCTTCTGAAGCCTGTCATCCTGAACCGCTTCTCCCGGCAAGTACCACCGCCAGATCCTGAGGCGGAGGGATGCGGTGCTTTCTTGTTGACTGGAAGGGGTTTGGGGCGGAAGAGAGGTCTTGTGAGCCAGAAAACAACCGTTCGGTACTTCAGAGATTCCTTCACGCCAAGAAGTGGGTGAGGCCAAAGGGGGGGGTACTGTCACGGGTTCCCCTGCGACCTTTGTCTCAGGTCGCAGATGCACCCATGTACCTCCGTGTGGGCCGCTGCACTCGCCGCACGACTCCCCTTGCCAGGATCCAGTGACATCTCCTGCGGCTCCCTGCGCGGGTGCACGCGTGCCAGCTTGGTCACATTTAAAGGCCCAGCGCGCCGATAATTGGTGCTGGCCAGTTGCCATTGTTTATAAATTCCCAGCCCTTTCCGGTCTTCCCTGCCAGATCTATGTGCCTCACAGCCTTAGAAAAAGCTCCCTAGCGATTCTCCTGCGTTCCTGTGTCTCCAGCGTTCCTGTGTGTTCCTGAGTATCCTGCTCCCATGTGTTCCTGCTCCTGAATTCCCGTGTCCTATGTTCCGTGTGCCTGTGTTCTAATTCCCATCTGCCTGGACCTCCCATATTCATACTTTTTAAAATCACTTATTACATGCTTTTTTAAAAAACTTTTTTGTGTATTGGGGCTTTGGGGCCATTTTATTAAAAATACCCTAAAATACTGTATTTCATGGGTGAACACACCCGATTTGAGCTCATTCTGACAGGGGGTGTTACATGGGCATGTCAGCTGTAAGATACTGACAGATGCCGACACCCCGTGTTTTCCAATAAAGCTCCGATGATGAGCTGCACCGGCATTGGCTCCATGACATACTATTACTGCCCTGAGCGCTAAGGGGTTACATTTAGAAGGTGATGCTCTTATGCTTTCAGGAGATCTAGTACATGTTCATACTGACCTAGCAGCTCCGTCTCTTCCTTCACGGCCCCGGGGATCAGTATTCCTGCAGGAAACACAGAGACTGAATTCCTTCTTTCCATACAGATAATGAAAGGACGTGTGGATTTAGTCCTGTCTATTACCTGCTGATGTGAGGGGCTGGTGGTCCTCCATCATGACGTCCTTGTACACATCTTTGTGTCCTTCTAAATACTCCCACTCCTCCAAACAGTGACTCAAATCGCCACCCGTTACAACCAAGGTAGGCAGAAGAACATCTCTGAACACACAGTACGTCGAACTTTGAGGCAGATGGGCTACAGCAGCAGAAGACCACACGGGTGCCAATCCTTTCAGCCAAGAACAGGAAACTGAGGCTACAATTTGCACAAGCTCATCGAAATTGGACAGTAGAAGATTGGAAAAACGTTGCCTGGTCTGAAAAGTCTTGATTTCTGCTGCGACATTTGGATGGTAGGGTCAGAATTTGGCGTCAACAACATGAAAGCATGGATCCATCCTGCCTTGTATCAGCGGGTCAGGCTGCTGGTGGTGGTGTCATGGTGTCTTTGGGCCCCTTGGTACAACGCCACAGCCTACCTGAGTATTGTTGCTGACCATGTCCATCCCTTTATGACCACAATGTACCCAACATCTGATGGCTACTTTCAGCAGGATAATGTGCCATGTCATAAAGCTGGAATCATCTCAGACTGGTTTCTTGAACATGACAATGAGTTCACTGTACTCAAATGGCCTCCACAGTCACCAGATCTCAATCCAATAGAGCATGTTTGGGATGTGGTGGAACGGGAGATTCGCAACATGGATGTGCAGCCGACAAATCTGCGGCAACTGTGTGATGCCATCATGTCACTATGGAGCAAAATCTCTGAGGAGCTTCCAGCACCTTGTTGAATCTATGCCATGAATAATTGAGGCAGTTCTGAAGGTAAAAGGGGGTCCAACCCGTTACTAGCATGGTGTACCTAATAAAGTGGCTGGTGAGTGTATAGCGGAGCTGTCCCTATTGTCCCTGGTCCCTATTCTTCTTCAACTTCTTTTCAACTTCTTGTGTCTTTGACGTAATTGGGGAAGAACCCACTCCTAGACATATTGTTCCTCCTGAACTGCTGGTTGTTGTTGCTCCTGTGGACCTACGGCAGCTTTCTCCTGGCACTAGCTATGTCCAACCAGCTCTTTGGAAGAGGATACTAACTTGGGGACATTGCTCTCTTGTGGCTGGGAACCTTGGGGTGCAGATATCTGTAACTCTCATATCTCGTTTCTATTGGTGGTCAAATCTGGTCAAGGATGTTCGAGATTTTCTGCGCTTCCTGTGCCCGTAACAAGTCTTCACATCTCAAATCAGATCTGCTCCGGCCATTGCCGATGCCCAGTTACTCACATAGCCACTTTATTACGGATCTCCCATCTTCTTCTGGTAACACAGCCATCTCAGGGGTAACGGATTGGTTTTCTAAGATGTCCCACTTCATTCCTCGGCATGGTCTACCCTTGTCTCCTCATCTTGGCAGCCTGTTCTTCCTCCGCATCTTTCGGTTTCATGGACTCCACCTGAACATTGTCTTGGACCGTGGTGGTCTAGTTTGTTTCCCAGTTCTGGCAATCCCTGTGCAGTCAACTTCAAGTAAAGCTTGATTTCTCCTCTGCATACCATCTGCAATTCAATGGACAAGTAGAGAGAGTTAACCAGACTCTAGGCTGTTATCTCGATCAATTTATCTCTGCCGTTAGGACGACTGGTCCACTCTGTTGCCATGGACAGAGTTTTCCTGCATTTCCTTGAACTCTGCTTGCTCCCTTCTTCACTATCTATGGACAGCACCCATGCCCTCCTCGATCTTCTCTCTGAGTGATAAAATGTGGCTGTCCTCCAGGTATGTCTGGCGTGAAGCTCCCAGCTCCAAACTGGTCCATGTTCCTGGGCCATTCAAGGTGCTGAGGGTATAAACCCTGTGAGGTATAAGCTCCACCTTCCTCCCACTATGCACATCCCAAATCCTTCCATGTCTCTCTTCTGAAGCCAGTCATCCTGAACTGTTTCCCGGCAAGTGCCTCCTTCTCATGTGGCTGACTCCACCAATGTCTTGAGGTCAAAGAGATCTGGACATGAAGACGGTGAGAGGAAAGTGGTTCTTCCTTGTTGATGGAAGGGGTTCGGGCCTGAGAAGAGGTTCTTGGAGCCTGAGGACAATATCTTGGACCATTGTCTTCTGCGAGGTTCTTAGGACCAAAAAAAGGGAAAGGCCGAAGGGGGGGTACGAGTGCCCCTGCGACGACCCGTGTCTCAGGTCATAGGCGCGACCCATGCATCTGTGATCCCTCCACGCCAGCACTCTGACTACCTTGCCCTCAGATTTATAATGGCCACAGTGCCACTTATTGGACACTGGCCACCGGGGAATTAATAAACAGCCAGCCTCTTCCTTCATACACCCGCTGGATCTTTGTGCCTTAGTGAATAGCTGGTTCCTGTACCTGCGATTGTATGGTGAATACCTATTGTGACCTCCATTCTGTTCCTGATTTTGCTTCTCCACTGTCTGTCCTAACTTTTGCTCTGCCTCGACCTCCTCCATGTGGAGCCAACTGGTGTTACCATGCCTCAGCCAGACCAACCCGCTTTGCGGTGGGCTCTGGTGAAAAAAAAGGATGCCACTTAGACACCGCTTCCAGATATAGGCTTACGTTACTGTCCGGGGTGGTTCAGTAGGTCCACTACCCCTAAATCCTGACACTGGCTCCTGAGGAAATGCTGGCATAGGCTATGACCCTTTCGGTTGCTTTGGAGCTGGGATAGCACAGCCCCTAGGCCCGGTTGTGGATCGGTGTAGAGCATGAAGGCAAGATGTATTTCGGATATCCTAACACCGGAGGCTCCGTCAACTTTTGTTGCTCTGGAACGCAGCTTCTTGTTCTGTCGTCCAGGTCAATGGGCACTTATGACTATGGACGTTTTTAAAGTCCCTTTAAAAGCAGTTGGTCCAACTCAGAATAAACCTTCTTGGCCTTGGATGACAGTAACAAGACTTCTGGCCGCCAAAATGGGTAATTCATTGGATGGTATGGGTTCTACCAAGGTTGTCTGGACTTGGACACCCATACATGCTTGGCACATACCAAATGTCAGGTTGCAGGTGGACGGGGGGTGGGGGTCTTTGATCCGGAATCTGCAAATTTCCAGTGGGGCCGGCAAAACATTGTTGCGTTGCTAGGATTTGCATTGTCTTTTTAATCGCATCTGCAGTCACTGGGTATGGATGGTAGGGAATTCTGGAGAGCCTTGAGCACTTCTGGGTGGAGTGGCGAGGGACATGGTACCCCACACAGGGAGAGTTACAGTCTTCAGGCACTGGGTTTCACTGAAATTGCATTGTCCGTCTGTAATGCTATGTGCCGCAATTCACTAAAATTGTACGGCCGAAATCATGAATTGTGTCACTTTCCCCGCACTGGTCTGAGTGGATGGCCCACTGACCACTTGACGATGACAGTAAGCCAACACCTGGGACCGGAATCTAAGTAGCACCTGTTTTCACCAGAGAGCAAAGGTTGGTTGGTCTTGCTGTGGGCGTGGTACCACCAGGTCACTCCACAGGTACAACTTTGTCTGCAGTGGCAGCCAAGGTGACGAGGCACGCAGACGTTAAGCAGGATCTTAGTCGGGATACAGGCAGGAAGTCAGGATGGTCAGCTCGAGTCATAGTCGGAGACTAAGCAACAGGTCACGGACAGGCGGAAAAGGTTAAAAGTCTAATACAGAAAACGGGGGGGTCACAACAGGAAATCCAACCCAGGCACAAGCAGGGACACAGACGTTCTCAAGTTCATAGCACTAAGATCCGGCAGGGAATGCTGGGAGAGGCGGCTTTTAACAATTTCCCTTTAAACCTTTGCGAGTCGGTGCACGTGCGTGCGTCCTAGAAGTGCAAGCTCTGGTACACAGTCTGGAAGCAGGTGAGTGGCGTGGGCGCTGCAATCGGGAGGCACAAGGGACATGGGTGGAGCCAGGATATTGGTTGTGGGAGCACCCATGACGGTACCCCTCTTCGTTCTCCCTCTTCGTGGCCCAGAGAAATTTTGCAGGAGATCATGGTGCAAAATATTGTTCTCAGGCTCCACGATCTATCCTCAGGCCAAAAGAAGAACTATCAAGAAGAAACCGCTTACCTCTCCACCCTCTCATGTCTAGGATCTCGTTACCTCGAAGACATCATTGTAGTCAGGAGCAGAGGAGAACTTGCCGTGAGAAGCAGTCAGAAGACTTGCTTGAGTATGCGTAAACTGGAATGGTAGTTTGTGATGCGCATGGTGGGAGGAAAACGCAGACTTGTAGCCCACAGGAGCACCTAAAAAAGGACCCAGAATCGTGGACCATGTTTGTAGCCAGGGAAATTTAGCCGGAACATACCTGGAGGACAACTCAGACTGTTGTACCACCTGGAGAGAAGATAGCGGCGTCGGCTCTCGTCTCTGTTAGCCTGAGCTTGTTCGGGCAGAACCTGATATAGGGAAAGGTAGTTCTGCTTCCAGATCGTACCAACTCCTCAACATCAGGGACGTCCGAGGAACTGGCAGAGGAAAGAGATCGGGCATGGATATAGTCCAATAATTGATAAAATGAATGCAGAGCCGTGCGATTCTGAATCCAGGGTTTATAAGAAAACTTCTGCCCATGGCAACAGTGTGACCATCGTCAAATGACGGTGTAAGCCCCCAGTACTGGTTAATCTTCCTCTGACCTATCACCCCTCATTCTTAACCGTCAGGTGGAAAAAGGAAATTTACTTGAAAACTGGTACAGAGGATTGCCGAATTTGAGGAGACAAACTGAACTCTCTGATCAGGCACGACGTTGCCGGGAAGTCCAGTGGAGCCGGAAGATGTTATGGAAGAACTGGCGGCAAAGTTGGCGTAGACCGTCAGACCTGGCAGAGGAACAAATGGAACATTTGGAAAAACCAGTCGTTACCACCCGATTAAGGTATTGCCAGAGGAAGTGCTGCAGGTCGTGATAAAGTCAATAGCCACGTGAGTTCCGGGAAGGCTGGGTATTTGACAATGGCTGAAGAAGACCACAGGTTTGACAAAAGGCTTATTTGGGCACAGGAGCACAAAGTCCCGAACATTCCTTCACCAGATCGCTGATACCCCAGGGTGTCCAGCACACCTGTGCAATGGGTCCCCAAGTCAGCATATTTCTTCGTATAGCGATTCGGACTAGGTCCTTGCCAGGAGAGGGTAGCTGCAAAGGTCCACTGGCGAGCCATAACCATTCGCTTAGGAGGATGACAGGTTCGCGGCATTATTCCAGATGGAAAGGCTCTCTGATTGTCCGAGTGAGAACTGGGACTGAGGGCAAAGGCCAGACTTTAATTTTGCGAAGGGCTTCTTCAAGCCGTGGAGGTCAGATGCGGGCATTGGCCCCATTCTTGTGACGCGCCAATAGCGAGCACAAGAGAGCGAGTAGTCGGGATACCTGCCATAATAGATTCCGCAAAGCCGGAATCTCTGTACATAGTCTCATAGTCCATGAAAACTGCAGGACACACCTTGCAGGAAGACATCTGTTGAGACGCTGTCAGAGGATAGTTGAAGCATGGAAAGGAATATTCTCTCGAGGTGGACCACAGGGAAGTGAGGCCGGGAGACCAGAATTTCCTGCAGAGCCAGAATCCAGGAAGGCAGAAATCTGGAAAAACTGGTCACCTTCTCTGAGTCGAGCAGACGGGCAGAATCAAACATGGATATAAGCTTGTTCTCCTTGTGGACCGTACTAAAGATTTAAAACTAAGTGCAAGCATCTCCCAGACGCCTGAGAGATGAGAGACAATCCTCGAGTAATGTTACCGGCGGGCACATGTGTGTGCAGAGATTCTTGGGCGTGCCTGACAGTTACCTGAGAAGAACCCCGACTCTGTCACCTGCATCGGTTCCCCTGTAGCTGTCACAGAAGGGGCTGAGCGGTGGTCTTTAGAGTAGACAGCAGTGTCATGTGCAGACAGTGCGTCTGTGGTGTGCGTAAATTTGGTCGAAAGTCCCTTTTTATAAGGTCGCCTCAGGATGCTCTGCAATCGTTCCAAGTTGAGCTCAAGGACAGGGACGGAAATGAACTCCATAGTCGCCACAGAAGAGTCCCCTTGCAAAGGTTCAGCACATGCAAGTTCTCAGCTGAAGATGCCTCTGACTGGTTCCTCAAAGACTGAACTGGAAATCAAGAAGAAGGAGGCTGATTTAGCCAGCTAACGGGTCTTTCCTGTCCAGAGAGGAGTAGCCCATGCCAGGGCCTTCCCGGAGAGGAGCTGAGATAAGATATCTTGGACTGTTCCATGACAAACTGAGTCGGCAATAAGCTCAATATGCAGGAGGCACTGGGTGATAAAGACCCTGCACAACTTGGGGTCCCATCACACTAGATGCTGGAGAGTCCTCAGCCTAGTTTCACAAGGCAGGAAAGCTAACGGAGTATCAGGAGGGGCGCATAGGAGATGTTTTTCTGAGTAGCCATCAGTTGCTGCAACATGGCGTTTCTTGACCACTGTTCCACTGCGCCAGCAGGGCAATTGTGACTGCTGGACCACAAGATGTAGATCAGCCAATTTAGGCAACGGGACATTTGTGGGGTCATGGCGGATCTTACTGTTAGGCTCCAGGGGCAGTGGACCCACGACCACCTGGAGATGATGTAAGCTGACACCCATGAACGGAATCTAGTGGCGCACCTGGTTTTGCCCGGCCGCCGCCTAAAGCGTTTGGAATGCGTGCGGCGCGGGTACCACCAGCTCTTCACAGAGTGTGACTTTTTCTGCAGTGGCTGCGAGGCGAGTACACAGACGAAAGCAGGAGTCGTATGGACAGGCAGGAGGTAGGAGTGTAGCCGGGATTGGAGTCAGAGACCAGAACAGGTCAGGATCAGATCAAGTCTAATAAGAGAACGTGAGTCACAACGGGAAATCCAACACCGGACAAGGCAGGGACACAAGCTATCTCAGCGGCATAAGCATGAGAGATCCGGCAGGGAAGCTGGAAGTCCGGTTTTTACAATTTCCTGGAAATGACAGCACCTATCAGCGGTGCGGCTCGCCCTTTAAAATCTTGCAGGCTGGCACACACTGCGCCGGAGGGAACAGAATTGTGGACATGATTTGGCCGTGGGCCTGCGCTGGCTGTGGCCGAGGGGCACGGGGATGAGCCCAATGGTACTCGCGATATGGGTGTCGCCGAGTATGCCCGTGACAAGTGACATCCAAAATATGACGGAGGGCACGCCAAGTCCTGCAGGGAAATCATCATCCGGGTGCTATTGCACATCGAGCTTAGTGTGGTACTACGCAGTTGCAACAGAGTAGGTCTATGTGTGGCATTGTGGCAGCGCATGAAGCCACAGAGGGTCACAAAATACTGGTTAATCACAGTAGGGCCTTAGTCCGAGAATAGCAGAAGTTTGAGACAATCACGTTCAATAAACAACAGTTCTAAGTGCAAGTTTAAGGTACAGAGTAGATTACCGGATTTGACAAACCACTTGCAAAATAACCCACTGGGGACTGACCTTTTTCTTATGGCTGGAGGGGGAACACCCGGGGCCCGCAATACCTGAGTGACTGGTGTGTGCCTTGGGAACATGGTGGTCATGGTGCTGATATACAGGAAACGGAGGCTCGTTCCCTTGATGGGGTATATAGGGATCCCTATTGATGAAGGATAGGGAGCCTGTGATGTGAACAGCCTGATCCAGGGTCACACAGAAGCACTTTGGTGCAGAATAACTTACAATCTTATTGGAACAGTAAACGGCAGACAACGGGCTTAAAGCAAGCAATTCAGATGGAAGAAGATAGCTAGTCAGAGTGCAGGTCCGCATGAGGTGGTTGATCACAGCCTGGATTTACCTCGGCTGCTCGCCGATGCCAGTCAGGCAGCTTGACAGACACCTCTGCTACCTGAGGGAAACTACTCGCAGCACTGGCTAGCTGCAACTAGACTAGATTCTGGAATACTCTTCCAGACTGACCATGTGCTCCCACCCATAGGGGTTTTATAACTCCCCCTTGTGAGGATGAAAGCCTTTGTCAACCGATACATACTTATTTGGTCCTCTGGCTGTGGTTGCTTGAGACTGAAAACTTTAGGTTTGGGCTGATGTTGTCCCAACATCCGCAAGTTAATAGGGAACTGAACTTTGCGGTATCGTTCGCTCTCCCCTCCAGTGCTGTCAACATTTGTGAATGTTTGTCTTTGGAATAGATATACCTGATTTATAGTATTATCCCAAGTCTTATCACCAGGCTTCTTGTGATAAGGCAAGGCTTGATTTTTAGGGGGCTGTTCATTTCAAGATAGATACGAGAAGGCAAGTTTTACTTATCCCCTAGAGAGTATGCATATTTTGTTTATATCACTAAAGACACTGCCCCTTTTTTTATTGTTTTGCTTTCAGGACATGTCTGTGAGCTCACCCACGCATACATGTGAAAATAGAGATATACATGTACTAAACCAATTTCCCAATGAGATCAGCAGTCTTTTTCTGTTGATTGTTCTAGCTGTTTGTAGTTGTCAAATAAATGTGTTTTTTTGGGTTGGGGGTGTGTTGATAAAAAAAAAAGTTTTGTTTTTGAGAATAAAGGAAACATAATGTACAGATATATGGAAAATCATGACTACAATCCAGAGTGTACGACAAGCAGAGTCCCCTGGAGGAACAGAAGTCATAGTGGAGGCCCCAGCGGATCCAGACTCTAGGCTGTTATCTCGATCAATTTATCTCTGCCGTTAGGACGACTGGTCCACTCTGTTGCCATGGGAGAGAGATCTACCGCATATACACACATTATACACACACACTAGCTATACACACATTATACCACACTGCTCGACTTTACACACACAGCTATCGACATAACACACAGCTCTGCTATACACACATTATACACACACACGATCCGCTATACACACACATTATACACACACCACAGCCTATGATATACACACATGTAACACACCACACTCGCTGCAGACTCGTACATCTGAGGTAACGCTGAAACCCTGGTGTAGGAGAATCCTGTCAGACCTGGCCAGTGACCCCATGACTCTCCACACGGGGGCTGGTCACATGACTATGACATCTCACAGGTCCTGTATGTGGAGGCGGTGTGCAGGAGGAGGTGAGGGGTGGTGGCTCTTTATCAGGGTACAGGGATACGGGGGGAGGGGGTGACCCGGGCCCATAAGAAGAGAGCGGCGGCGGCTGTCAACATGTAATGTCTCCAAGTATCATTAAATAAATTACTGGTTGTCACTGGAGGAAGTTTCTGGACTAAGAGCTTCCATAAGTACACTGTGACACCAGCTCCAGGCTCTGGTATATAGAGAAGCATCTTCTCACATCTCTACATCTATGCACTCATCATAATCTGCTCATTCATACAGTTACATTGGTGTATAAAATGTATAAGATACAAAATAACAGCCCCGCTCCCAGACATTTGCATTTCTAAGCACATTGACCAACCTAAACATTGAATGCAGATAATATTTTGTTTTTTCTTGAAAGTATGAGTTATCGGTATTGTGCACACTTCTCTGGTCTTGGTGCAACTCTTGTCCTCGACTAGGTCTTCAGTTGCTGATGAATTTGTCTCATCTTATTTCCATTCAGGTTTCTACATTATAGGATCCTTTACTAATCCCTCAATGGTCCCTCAAGGATGGATAAAGAAGGGACAGATGGAGGAATCTTCCAGCTCACCCTAGAGATTCTTCTATAGTACTGGAGAGGTGAGAAGATTGTGATGAGAGGTCACATGAAATCATTATCTATGGGAATAACAGATGATAGGACTGGGAGGGTGAGAGATTCTGGAATGTATGGAGGGAGATTTATCAATGTGTCTCTCCATAACCAGGATTACACAGTAGTAGTTGAAGAGACCCTAGTGGGCGCTGTCAGGCCCTGTGTATGAAGGACGGGGGGAGATCCCTGAGCCCAATCCTGGCTCCTCCACCTCACACCCCTGATAGATGATGACATCAATGAGCAGAAGATCCTAGAAGTCACCCACAAGGATGATGGAGCTGCTGACTGGAGAGGTGACATGCTGGGATGCTGGGACATTATACAGTAACGCTATGAAGGGATCTGGGTGATGACGGGATCAAGTGGGTGTGTCAGGTGTCATAAGGTGTCAGGATGTGGTGTCTATTTCTCATGGAGGAGTGGGGAGTATTTAGAAGGACACAACGATAGATGTGTACAAGGACGTATGAGGGAGGACCACCAGCCCCTCACATCAGAGGTAATAGACAGGACTAAATCCACCGTCCTTTCATTACTGTATGGAAGAAGGAATTCAGTCTTGGATGTTCCTACAGGAATATGATCCCGGGGCCGTGAAGGAAGAGACGGAGCTGCTAGGTCAGTTGAACATGGTACTAGACTACCTGAAAGCACAAGAGCATGTTTTCTATATTTAACTCTTAAGTGGTGTTTCCCACGAAAGAAATGAAGACATTTTAACCCTTACTTTTACAATTTTTACTTAGTTTTTATTCCTGTTTTACTGTTAATCACCTTTATTTTTGGTGCATCAGTGCAAAAATCTAGGTGTGGGCGGGTCTCAAGCAAAACATTTACTCCATCTAGTCTTTGTTGGGGTGGCAATGTGGTTAGATATCAGGGGTACAAGGGATGTACACTTTCACTGGCTTCTGACATTGTTCTAGTTATCAGAAACATAGAAAGAGATCCTGATGCATAAGATACACAGAGGCGTGACAGATATATATGTGAGCTGGCTCATTCACGAGATATGTGGCCTGCTCCCCACTCTCTCCTCACAATCTTCAAGCAGAAGTATTCAGTGAGTGTCTACTGAGCTCAGTGCAGGGGGACGTTGGCTACAGACAGAAAATCTCAGCTCCAGAATCTCACACAGGAATCAAGATGCGAGTCCGACTCTAAGTCAGAAGTTACAGAGTTGTGTCTAGGGGAAACTGAAAATTTGTGTACAGCAGAATGATAGAGATAGTGGACTTAAATGCTGTGAAATGTTGCATTTTTGTAACACGTGACTCGGAGAATGTGTTATTTTGTTATCCTTAGAACATATAAGAAACTTGTAGTTATAGTGATTGTATTAATTCGGGCGATAAATAATTTGCTGCTATGCGTGGTCGCGAATAGCGGTCAGTGCATCAGGGGAGACGAAACACCCTCCAGTCATGAGGCAAGGATGACAGGTTGTCGGGGGAAAAAGTGCATCCTGCCCCGGATCACTGTGCGCACGGCAGGTCCCATCTGGCCACACTGTTCTATTAACAGTACAGGTCGGGGAAGCGGCCTATACTTGCTTGATCAGTGGGTGTCTCGTGATGAGGCCTACGTTCAGAACGCAAAAAAATCTGTCTAAACCATTGTGGATAGGGACTAACATTTCCTTTGTGGGAAAAACCCTTAATAGTTCGTACTGGAGAGATTGACTTTTTTAAGTTGCTGGGGCCAAATTCCTGGAAACTCCATTAAGGCAGCTGCGAAAGGGGAGTGGGAGCCGATCATGAACAACTGGGTGATTCGTAAGGGCGGCACAGCCAGGTTTTCCATAGCCAGTGACGTTAGGAGGGGGGCAGAGGGCAGCCTTACGGGTGCCATTTTTAATAGGGAAGGGATCTGAGATATTACCATGTATTCCCACTGTGCATAGAACCTGATAAAGTACCTCACTAACTCCCACCAAAAACAGGGACCGTTCTATGTGAGCGAGAGAGGCCAAAAGGAACCCCTTGTGCACACGGTCAGAGGCCTCTCCGCATCTATTGACAGTAAACAAGCTGCTACTCGGTTGATTTTAGCAGGATCACGAGCAAACAGAGTTTTCGTTGGTGCTGTGTGTTCCGAGCCTCCCTCCCTTGAATGAAGCCCATCTTGGTCATTGTGGATATTAGAGGAATCAGAGCCTCAAACTGGTTAGCCATTAACTTAGTGAGCAAGTTTAATATCAAAATTCATGAGAGAGATGGCGGTTGTTCGTGCTTATGATCCTTCTCAGGTTTATGGGATGACAAGTAAAGTTACATGCCTGTAAGTTTGGCAACAGAAGGGGAGAGTATGAAATGGAGTTGATATGCGTGTAGGGGCTAGCCCGGCATTAAAGACCTTATCGAAATGAGTGTGAATCCCATCCGGGCCCGGATATTGCCCGCTTGAGTAGATTAACAGCTCCTGGTTCATAGTGAAAGTGGACCTGTAACGTTCTTGACCTCGTGTGACATACTCGAAGGCCTGACCTGGACAGTATGCTCTCTATTCTTTTATCCCTTGCTTACATAGCGGTAGATTTGACAGGTGCCTTGACATTGTAGATTCGCAGTACTATGTATGCGAGTGTAGTAATAGTAGGTATTGCGTTGGTCAGCTGTTGATCAGTCTTCAGACGTGGGTATATACAGTCGTGGCCAAAAAGTACCCCCTGCATTCCTGTCAGAGAATACTCGTTTTCTTCAGAAACTGACTTGCAATCCAAATTCTTTGGTATTAACTATCTTCATTTATTGGTTGCGCACTGAAAAAATACCAAGAAAGAGAATGAAAAGAAGTCAAATATTTAATAATTTACATAAACTCCAACAATGAAGCGGACAAAAGTATTGGTCGCATCAGCCTATATTGGTAGCACCACCTTTAGCAAAAAAAAATTTGGAAACAACCACTTCCGGTAATATCAAGAGTTTCTACAAGGCTCTGCTAGAAGTTTAGACCATCTTCTTTGGCAAAACGCTCCAGGTCCATGAGATTTGAAAGGCGCTTCTCCAACACCATTGTGAGATCTCTTCACGATTCTATGGATTCCAGGTCTGGAATCATGCTGGTACTTTAAAGTCTCCAGCTCTACTTTTCATCTGACTAGAGAACACTTCTCCCAAAACGTTTTTGGCTTTCTCGGTAAGTAATGGCAAATCCAAGCTGGCTTTTTATGTTTCTGTGAAGAAGTGGGGTCTTCTGGGCATCCTACCCATACACTCCTTTTCATTCAGACGCCGACGGATAGTACGGGTTGTCATGTGTACCGTCGGACTGCAGGCAAGCTTGAACTTGTCGGGGTTCTTTATCCACCAACGCATAATCTTGCGTTGAAAATCTCTCGTCAATTTTTCTTTTCCGTCCACATCTAGGGATGTGCCACGTGCCAGGGGCGTTTTATCTTCTTGATGACCATGCGCACGGTAGGACACAGGAACATTCCGTCTTTGGAGATGGACTTGTAGCCTTGAGATTGCTCAGGCTTCCTCACGAGTTTGATTTTTTCCAGTCAATGAGGTACACACACAAGAAGTTGAGTCCGTTTCCAAATGGCTTGTGTAAGTGTTATTAGTATTGCCACCACTGTAAGGTGCCACCGGTAAGTTGCAGGTGTTGTTAATTACACAAATTGAGAAAGAATACATTGTTTTACACAGTGCCAATACTTTGTCCACCCCATTTTTTATATTGGTGTGGAATTATATCCAATTTGTCTTTTGATAATTCTTTTATGGTTTTCCATTGAAGACAAATATAAATGAAGAATAACAATACCAAAGGAGATATCTTGGTATCACGTCCCATCCCTGAGAAGTCATAGTTTTCAAGGGGAAATCGTAGGGTTCTTGGTATCACGGATCCGGGTGAATCCTTGGATTGCATTGATACCAAACCTGACCTATTTGCTATGGTCTATCCAGAGATAGGATGCTAGAGCCTAATAGACAACTGGAGGGAAATCAGCTCAGTCTTCAGAGACGATGGGGCTGGGGGAAAGTCTTTGAAGCTCGGCACCACCTGAGCCCAGGTAACAATTAGCTAGCTCTTTAGGCTAATGAAGCAGAGGCTGGGGGAAAGTGGGGTGGGTATTTGTAACCCGACAGTCCCCGGGTTACATACAGATAGGGTCTGTAGGCTTGTTCTTAAGTGGAATTTGTATGTAAGTCGAAACTGTATATTTATAATTGTAGATCCAGAAAAAAAAAAATTTTGCCCCAGTGGACAATTGGAGTTCCAAAATTTTTTTGCGTGTAATTGGAGAAAGGATTATGAATAAGCTTCATTACAGACACTTACAGCTGATCATTGCAGTCAGGCTCTACTAAAGCATCCAAGAGAGCTTCACCAGAGGTCACAGTGGGCAGAGGGGTCCATCTTTAACTATGGGTGCTGTAAGTGGGTGTCCTTAGTAGGGGACCGCTGTAAGGCGCTATTATCACAGAGAGGTTGTAAAGGAAATCTACCATTTGTTTTATGCATTGTGAACCAAACATACTTTCAGAATGTGTAGCTACACTGATGCAGAAACACTATCTTGTTGGATCCTAAATTGAGTGGTTTTGCTGAAAAAAAACAATTATAAAATTAGGATAATGAATCTCTGTCGCATCCTGTCGGCTGCTTTGGCACTTCTCCTCTTACCCTTAATATCAAAATATTATAAATGTATGTTTCTTGGCAGAGACTGCAGCAGGAGCTCAGAGGAC
Organism: Engystomops pustulosus; assembly: GCA_019512145.1. Lineage (NCBI taxonomy): Eukaryota > Metazoa > Chordata > Amphibia > Anura > Leptodactylidae > Engystomops > Engystomops pustulosus. The sequence continues at coordinate 3,838,744 of WNYA01000013.1, forward strand.
GGGAGTCTGATATCTTTCATATATAAACCAGAGGAATTTGAAGTCTCAGGAAATACATATAAAAAGAAAGATCCATCAGCACTACACAGCAATGATCTTTCACCTATTTCTTTGCTATTTGACCATCTTTTTCATCCTCACAAATGGGAAAGGAGATGTTATCCACAAATTAGATGGTGAACAACAATTAATCACACAAAAGGAAGCCATTTCCATGTTCAGAAGTGGGAAATGTTTAAGCACTAAACAATTCTTGTAGACATCAAATAATTCACACACGGGGAGAAGCCGTTTCCATGTTTCAGAATGTGGGAAATATTTTAGCCAAAAATCAGGTCTGTTAGTCACGAACAATTCACACAGGGGAGAAGCCATTTTCATGTTCAGAATGTGGAAATGTTATAGGTTGAAATCAGATCTTGTTCAACATCAGAGAATTCACAGCGGGGGAGGAAGCCATTTTCATGTTCAGAAGTGAGAAATGCTTATTGGTTTGAAATCAAATCTTGTTAAACATCAGAGAATTCACACGGGGGAGAAGCCATTTCATTGTTCGGAATGTGGGAAATGTTTTAATCAAATAATCTTGTTAAACATCAGAGATTCACACGGGGAGAAGCCAATTTCATGTTCAGAATGTGGGAAATGTTTATCAAAAGAAGATCTTGTTAAACATCAGAGAATTCACACAGCGGGGAGAAGCCATTTTCATGTTCAATGTGGGAAATGTTTGTAGGTTGTGAAATCAGATCTTGTTAACATCAGAAATTTCACACGGGGAGAAGCCATTTTCTTGTTTAGAATGTGGGAATATTTAGCCAAAAATCAGTCTGTTAGTACGAACAATTCACATGGGGAGAAGCCTTTTCATGTTCAGAATGTGGAAAGTTTATAGGTGAAATCAGATCTTGTTCACATCAGAGAATTCACACAGGGGAGAACATTTTCATGTTCAGAATGTGGGAAATGTTTGTCAGAAAATAGATCTTGTTAAACATCAGAGAATTCACACAGGGGCAGAGGCCATTTTATGTTCAGAATGTGGGAAATGTTTTATTTAAAATATAATCTTGTTAAACATCAGAGGATTCACACTGAGAAGAAGCCATTTTCATGTTCACGAATGTGGGAAATGTTTATCAAAACAGAAAGAGTTGTTGTTAAAACACGAGTATTCACACGGGGAGACAGCATTTTCATGTTCAGAATGTGGGAAATCGTTTATAGGTTGAAATTCAGATTTTGTTAAAATCAGAGAAGTCACACGGGAGAGAAGCCATTTCCTGTTCAGAATGTGGAAATGTTTTAGCCAAAAATCAAATCTTGTTTAACATCAGCGAATTCACACTGGGGAGAAGCCATTTTCCTGTTCAGAATGTGGGAACTGTTTTATCAAAAACAATCTTGTTAAACATCAGAGATTCACATCAGGCTAGACGCCTATTCTCATGTTTAGTATGTGGGGTAAACTACAGTCCAATTCGCTCTTGTTAGAATCAAGAATTTCACTAAGGAGAAACATTTTCATGTCAGAAAGATGGAGGAAATGTTTTACACAAACTCAGATCTCGTTAAACATAGAGAATCACACTGGGGAGAAACCATTTTCATTTCAGAATGTGGTAAATCTTGTAGCAATAATTGACTCTTGTCAGACATCAGAGAATTCACACGGGAAAAGAATTTTTTTAGTGTAGGTTGTTGGGAAATGTCACAGTGATTAATCAATTTTCTTGGCTTGTAATGTGGGAAATATTTGATCTATTCAACCTATTAAGTCCATATAGTCAATGATCAGTGGTCATAGAAACCAAATATTTTCGGAAGGTCAAACATACAGCTATGCACATGGATTTGGACATGCAGTGGTTTTTGCAGTACAAAAGTTGAGCATCAGGGCAGGAAAAAATCACAGCATAAAAAACAAAGAAGCAACCAGATGGTTTCTGCAGGTTATAAATGGTTGTGGAATTGATGTTGGGGGTAATTCTTCCAGTGTGCAGATAGCCTTACTCTCAAGAATCTCACACAAAGACAAAAATCATGCATTCAAGTCTAGAAAATATTGTAGCCACGAAATCACTCTTCTTTATCATCGAGTGAAGTGAGTGACATCTCGCTGGGGCCTCCACTAATGATTCTGTCCTCAAGGGACTCTGACTTGTCGTACACTGCTTGGATATGTAGTCATGGATTTCCATATATCTGTACAGTTAATGTTCCTTTATTCTAAAAAAACAAAAATTTTTATTTTATCAATAAAAAATAGAATGAGAATCACAGAGAAAGACTGCATCTCATTATGAAATTGTTTCAGTACATGCTACTATCTAATATTTTCACATGTATGCGTTGGGTGAGCCACAAGACAGACCTAAGCAAAACAATAAAAAAAGGGGCAGTGTCTTTAGGTGATATAAGACGGAAAATATGCAATACATCTTCTATGATGGGATAAGTAAAACTTTGCCTCAGTATTATCTTGAAAAACAGCCCCCTAAAAATCAAGCCTGCCTTACAAGAAGCCTGGTGATAAGACTTGGGATAATAACTAGTAAATCAGTATATCTATTCCAAAAGGAACCAAATTCACAAATGTTGACAGCACTGTGATGGTGTGAGAGCGAACTGAACCGCAAAGTTCAGGTCCCTATGTAACATTGCGGATTTGGGACACATCAGCCCAAACCTAAAGTTTTCAGTCTCAAGCAACCCAGCCAGTGGACCAAATAAGTAGGTGATCTGGTTGGCACAAAGTGGCTTTCAACCTCACAAGGGGGAGGTTATAAAACCCTTATGGGGGGGGAGCACATGGTCAGTCTGGAGAGAGTATTCCAGAAATCTAGTTCTAGTGCAGCTAGCCAGTGCTGCAGAGTCAGTCTTCCAGATCAGGTAGCAGAGGTTGTCGTGGCAAGCTGCCTGACACATTGGGCAGTCAGGAAACGAAGCCAAGCCTGAAGGTAATATCCAGGCTGTGATCAACCACCTTCATGCGGAACTGCACTCGGACTAGCTATCTTCTCCATCTGAAGATTGGCTGCTTATGAAGCCCGTTGTCTGCCGTTTACTGTTCCAATAAGGATTGTAAGTTATTCGGACACAAGTGCTTCTGTGTGACCCTGGATCAGGCTGTCATCACAGGCTCCCTATCCTTCATAATATGGGATTCCCTATATACACCCACAAGGGAACGAGGCCTCCGTTCCTGTATATCAAGCACCATGACCACCAATTCCCAAGGCCACACCAGCCAGTCACCAGTATTACGGGCCCCGGGTTCCTCCAGCCATAGAGAAAAGGTCAGGCCCCAGTGGGGTTATTTGCAAGTGGTGTCAAATCCGGATATCTACTTCTGTACCTTAAACTTGCACTTAGAACTGTTGTTTATTGAACGGATTTGTCTAAACCTCTGTCTGTATCGGAATAAGGCCCTACTGTGATTGAACAGTTATTTTGTGCCTTTGTCTGTCATGCGCTGCCCACAAATGCCACCATAGACCTCTTGTGGCGAACTGCGTAGTATCAGCTCGATGTGCAAATAGCACCGGATGATGATTTCCACTGCAGGGACTTGGCGTCTCCGTCATATTTGGATGTCATTGTCACGGGTCCATTGCTGCGACCCATATCGCGAGTCATGGGCTCACCGTGCCCCTCGGGACCAAGCCAGCGCAGCGCCCCGCCAATCACTGTCCCAATTCTGTTCCACTCCGCCAGCTGTGGGTGCCAGCCTGCAAGATTTAAAGGGCCAGCGCAGCGCTGATAGGTGCTGTCCATTTCCAGGAAATTGTAAAAAGCCGGACTCTCCAGCATTCCCTGCCGGATCTCCTGCTTATGCCGCTGAGATAGCTTGTGTCCCTGTCTTTGTCCCGGGTTTGGATTTCCGTTGTGACTCCAGTTCTTTATTAGACTTTGATCCGATCCTGACCTGTTGCTGCGTCTCTGACTCCAATCCCAGGGTACACGTCCTTACCTCCTGCCTGTCCGAGATACGAGACCTGCTTACGTGTGTGTACGTCGCCTCGCAGCCAACTGCAGAAAAAGTCACACCTGTAGAATGAGTGTGGGTGGTACCCTGCCGCAGCAATTTACAAACCGCTTTACGGCGGGGCTCCGGCAAAAAGCCAGGTGCCACATAATTCCGTTCATGGGTGTCAGCTTACATCATCGTCCATGGTGGTCCGGTGGTCCACTGCCCCGGAGCCTAACAGTAAGATCCGGCCATGGACCCCGCAAAGGTCCCGATGCCTTAAATTGGCTGATCTTACCATCGTTGTGGTCCAGCAGTTCCCAGCAGATTGCGCGCAGTGTGAACAGCTTGGTCAAGAAACTCCATGTTGCAGCAACTGATGGTACTCAGAAACAGCTCCTGCGGCCCCTCCTATTACTCCGTTAGCTGTCCTGCCTTAAAACTAGGCTGAGACTCTCCACGCAGTCAAAGTGTGATGGGACCCAAGTTGTGCAGGGTCTTATCAACAGTGCTCCCTGCATATTGAGCTTATGCCGACTCAGTTTGTCATGGAACAGTCCAATGAAAGCATTTTATCCTCAGCCTATCTCCGGGAAGGCCCTGGCATGGGCTACTCCTCTCTGGGACAGGAAAGACCCGGTTAGTGCTGAAATCACCTCCTTCTCTTGATTTCCAGTCAGTCTTTGAGGAACCAGCAGAGGAATCTTCAGCTGAGACTGCATGTGCTGAACCTTGCAAGGGGACTCTTCTGTCGGCGACTATGTGATTCATTTCCGTACCTGTCCTCTGAGCTAACTTGGAACGATTGCAGCCCGACTGCGATACCTTAAAAAAGGGACTTTAGGACCAAATTACGCACACGACAGACCACTGTCTGACACATGACCTGCTGTCTACTCTAAAGACCGCTTCAGCCACCTTCTGTGACAGCTACAGGGGAACCGAGCAGGTGACAGAGCTCGGGTTCTTCTCAGGTACACTGTCAGGCGAACGCCAGAGAATCTCTGCACACTACTGTGCCAGCCGGAACATTACCTTCAGGCATTGTCCTCTCCATCCTCAGCGTCTGGGAAATGCTTGCACTTTAGGGTTCTTCGAGGAGGTTGTGGAGGTCCCAAGAGAGGAACAACGCTATCCATGTTTGAATTTGCCCGTTCTGCTCAGCTCAGAGACAGGGTGACCAGTTCCAGATTTCTGCCCTTCCGGATTCTGGCTCTGCAGGAAACTTCTGGTCTCCCGGCCTCACTTGCTGTGGTCCACCTCAAGAAGTATTCCTTTCCATGGCTTCAACTATCTCTGACAGCGGCGTCTACAGATGTCTCCTGCTAAGTGTCTGCAGTTCTCAATGGACTATAGGACTATGTACAGAGATTCCGGCTTTGCGGAATTATTATGGCAGTAGTATCCCGCACTTCTCCTCTCTTGTGCTCCTATTGTGCGCGCAAAAGAAGGGGCCAATGCCCGCTCTGACCTCCACGGCTGAAGAAGCCTTTCAAAATTAAAGTCTGCTTTGCCTCAGGCCCAGTTCTCACTCGGACAAATACAGAGAAGCCTTTCCATCTGGAATTAATGCTCGGCATGTCATCCCTCCTAAGCGACTGGTTATGGCTCGCCAGTGGACCTTTGCAGCTACTCCTGGCAAGGACCAGTCCGAATCGGCTATACGAAAGAATATTCTGACTTGGGGACATTGCACATGTGTGGCTGGACACCCTGGGGTACAGCGATCTGGTGAAGGAATGTTCGGGACTTTGTGGCTCCTGTGCCCAAAATAAGCCTTCTTGTGAAACCATGCTGGTCTTCTTCAGCCATTGCAAATACCCAGCTTCCCGTGAACTCACGTGGCTATGACTTTATCACGACCTGACAGCATTCCTCTGGCAATACCTAATCTGGGTGGTAACCGACTGGTTTTCCAAAATGTTCCATTTGTTCCTCTGCCAGGTTGACGTCTACTCCACACTTTGCCAGCCAGTTCTTCCATAACATCTTCCGGCTCCCTGGACTTCCCCGGCAACTCGTGCCTGATCAGAGAGTTCAGTTTGCTCCAAATTCTGGCAATACCTCTGTAACCAGTTTCAAGAAAATTTCCTTTTTCCACCTGACCGTAGAATGAGGGTGATAGGCAGAGGAAGAGTTAACCAGACTGGGGGCTACACCGTCATTTTGACGATGGTCCACTCTGTTGCCATGGGCAGAGTTTTCTTATAAACTTCCTGGATTCAGAATCGCAGGCTCGCTTCACTTTTATCAATTATGGACTATATCCAGTGCCCACTCTTCCTCTGCCCAGTGTCCTCGGACGTCCCTGCTGTTGAGGAGTTGGTACGGATCTGAAGCAGAATCACCTTTCCCTAGTACAGGCTTCTGCCCGAACCAAGCTGCAAGGCTAACAAGAGACGAAGGCCTCCTCCTTCTTCTCTCCAGGTGGTGAACAAAGTCTGAGTTGTCCTCCAGGTATGTCCGGCTAAATATCCCTGGCTACAAAACATGTCCACGATTCCTGGGTCCTTTTTAGGTGCTCCTGTGGCCTACAAGCTGCGTTTTCCTCCCACCATGCGCATCCAGAACTCCTCCAGTTCTATACTCAAGCAGTCATTCTGAACTGCTTCTCACGGCAAGTTCCTCCTCCTGCTCCTGACTACAATGATGTCTTCGAGGTAAACGAGATCCTAGACATGAAGAGGGTGAGAGGGTAAGCGGTTTCTTCTTGATAGTTCTTTTTGGCCTGAGGATAGATCGTGGGAGTCCTAGAGAACAATTATTTTGCACCATGATCTCCTGCAGAAATTTCTCTGGGCCAAGAAGAGGGGGGAGACCGAAGAGGGGTACCGTCATGGGTGCTACCACAACCATACCCTGGCTCACCCATGTCCCTTGTGCCTCCCGAGTGCAGCGCCACGCCACTCACTGCTTCCAGGGACTGTGTACCAGAGCTTGCGACTTTAGGACGCACGCACGTTGCACCGACTCGCAAAGGTTTTAAAGGGAAATTGTTTAAAAGCGGCTCTCCCAGCATTTCCCTGCGGATCTTAGTGCTTATGACATTGAGAAAGCTTGTGTCCCGCTTGTGCCTGTGTTTGGTCTTCCTGTTGGACCCGGTTCTGTATTAGACTTTTAACCTTTTCCGCCTGTCGTGACCTGTTGCTTAGTCTCCGACTATGATCTCGAGCTGACCATCCTGACTTCGGCCTGTATCCGACTAAGATCCGTTAACGTCTGCGTGCCTCGTCACTGGCTGCCACTGCAGACAAAGTTGTACTGTGGAGTGACCTGGTGGTACCACGCCACAGCAAGACCCAACACCCACCTTTGCGGCTCTGGTTGAAAACAGTGGTGCTACTTAGATTCCGGTCCCAGGTGTTGGCTACGTCATCGTCCAGAGTGGCGTGGGTCAACTCAGACCAGTGCGGGGGGGAGGAAGTGAAACATTCATGATTTCAGGCGTACACTTTAGTTGAATTGCGGCACATGCATTACAGACGGACAATGCAATTCAGGTGAAACCCCGTGCCTGAAGACTGTAACTCCCTGGTGTTGGGTACCATGTCCTCTGCCAACTCCTACCCAGAAGTGCTTCAAGGCTCCAGAATTCCCTACCATCACATACCAGTGTACTGCAGGATGCGATTAAAAAGACAATGCAAATCCTAGCAACGCAACAACATGTTTGCAGGCCCACTGGAGAGAAATGGCAGATTCCGGATCAAAGACCCCCCACCCCGTCCAACTGCAACTGACATGTGGTTATGGTGCCAAGAATGTATGGGTGTCCAAGGTAAGACAACCTTGGTAGAACCCATACCAGCCAATGAAGTTACCCATTTTGGCGGCCAGAAGAGTCGTATGTATCCAAGGCCAAGAGGTTTATTCTGAAGTTTGACCAACTGCTTTTAAAGGGACTTTAAAACGTCCAATAGTCTAAGTGCCCATGACTGAGACAGACAGAACAAGAAGCTGCGTTCCAGGAGCAACAAAAGTTGACGGAGCCTCCGGTGTTAGGATATCGAAATACATCTTGCCTTCATGCTCTACACCGATGCCAGCAAACAGGGCTAGGGGCTGTGCATCCCAGCTCCAAAACAGAACCGAAAGGGGTCATAGCCTATGCCAGCTATTTCCTCAGAGAGCCAGGTGTCAGGATTTAGGGGTAGTGCGACTATGAACCACCCCGGAAGTAACGTAAGCCTATATCTGGAGCAGCGGTGTCTAAGTGGCATCCGTTTTCACAGAGCCCACCGCAAAGCGGGTTGGTCTGGGATGAGGCATGGAACACCAGGTTGGCTCACAGGATGGAGGGGTCAGAGGAGAGCAAAGGTTAGGACAGGACAGTGGAGAAGCAAAATCAGGACAGATGGAGGTCACATAAGGTATTCACCATACAATCGCAGGGTTACAAGGAACCAGCTATTCACTAGGCACAAAGATCAGCGGGGTATGAAGGAAGAGGTGGCTGTTTTAAATTACCAGGTGGCCAGTGTCAATAAGTGGCACTGTGGCCATTAAATCGGAGAGGCAAGTGAGTCAGAGTGCTGGCGTGGAGGGGACACCAGAGGCATGGGTCGCGCCTATAACCTGAGACAGGGTCGCAGGGGCACTCGTACCCCCCCTTCGGCCTTTCCCTTTTTTGGTCCTAAGGAACATCTGCAGAAGACAATGGTCCAAGATATTGTCCTCAGGCTCCAAGACCTCTTCTCAGGCCCGAACCCCTTCCAGTCAACAAGGAAGAACCACTTTCCTCTCACGTCTTATGTCCAGGATCTCTTTGACCTCAAAGACATTGTGGAGTCGCCAAATGAGAAGGAGGCACTTGCGGGAAAAGCAGTTCAGGATGACTGGCTTCAGAAGAGAGACATGGAAGGAGTTTGGGATGTGCATGTTGGGAGGAAGGTGGAGCTTTTACCTCACAGGGTTTATACGCATCAGCACCTTGAATGGGCCCAGGAACATGGACCAAGTTTGGGAGCTGGGAGCTTCAGCCAGACATACCTGGAGGACAGCCACATTTTTATCACTCAGAGAGACGATCGGAGGAGGGCATGGGTGCTGTCCATAGACAGTGAGAAGGGGAGCAAGCAGAGTTCAAGGAAATGCAGGAAAACTCTGCCCATGGCACCAGAGTGGACCAGTGAGTATAGCGGTGCGTGTGGTATATGTGTGTATAGCCGAGCTGTGTGTGTAGTAAGATGTGTATAGAGCGGAGTGTGTGGTGGTATAATGTGTGTTATAGCGGAGCTGTGGTGTGTATAATGTGTGTTAGCAGAGAATTGTGTGTTATAAGGTGTATAGAGAGCTGGTGTGTGTTATAATGTGTGTATAGCGAGCTGTGGAGTGTTTTATAATGTGTGTATAGCGGAGCTGTGTGTGTGATAATGTGGTTTATAGCGGAGCTGTGTGTGTTTATAGCGGGCGTGTGTTGTATAATGTGGTGTATAGCGGAGCTGTGTGTGTGTATAATGTGTGGTATACAGGTGTGTGTGTATAATGTGGGATATAGCGAGCGTGATGTGTATAATGGGTTATAGCGGTAGGCTGTGTGTGTATCATGTGTGTATCGTGTGTGTATCATGTGTGTATAGCGAGGGTTGTGTTGGTATAATGGTGTGTATAGGAGTGCTGCGTGTGGTATAATGTGTGTTAGCGGAGCTGTGTGTGGGTATAATGTGTGTATAGCGGAGCGTGTGTGTGTGTATAATGGTGTAAGCGGAGCGGTGTGTGTGTATAAGGTGTGTATAGCGGAGCTGTGTGTGTGTATAAGTGTGATTGTGTGTATAGCGGAGAAGCGGTGGTTGTGTGTGTATGTATAATGTTTGGTTATAGCTGTGTGAGCGTGTGTGTGTATAATGTGTGTATAGCGGAGTTGTGTGTGTGATAATGTGGGTATAGCGAGCTGTTGTTGTGTGTATAATGTGTGTATAGCGAGCTGTGTGTGTGATAATGTGTGTATAGCGGAGCTGTTTTGGGTGTGAGTGTGTATCGGGACTGTGGTGTGTTTATGTTCTTTGCGAGCGGTGATCATGTGTGTATAGCCGGTGCTGTTGTTGTATAATGTGTGTTATAGTGTGTGTTGTGGTGTATAGTGTGTATAAGGTTGCTGTCTGTGTGTGTGGGTATGTGTGGTATAGAGAGATGGGTGGTAAATGTGTGTATAGCGAGCGGTTTGTGTGTGGTATAATGTGTGTATCGCGGAGCTGTGTTGTGTGTATAATGTGTGTATAGCGGAGCTGTGTGTGTGTTATACATGTGTGTTATAGCGGAGCTGTGTTGTGTGTGTAATGTGTGTTTATAAGAAGCTGGGTTGTGTGATAATGTGTGTATAGCAGGATGTGTGTGTTAAGTGTGTATAGGGAGTTTGGTGTGTAGTGTAGAGTAGCGGAAGCTGTGTGTGTGTTTGTATAATGTGTATAGCGAAGCTGTGTGTGTATAATGTGGTTTATAGCGGAGCGTGTGTGGTATAAGTGTGTGTTGTATATCTGTTGCGTTGCTGTGTGTGTGTATAATGTGTGTATAGCGAGCTGTGTGTGTATAGCGTGTGTGTATAGAGGAGTGTGTGTGTTATAATGGTGGTATAGCGGAGCTGTGTGTGTGTGTATAAGTTGTGTACAGCAGCGCTGTTGTGGGTAAGGTGTATAGTAGGAGTGTGTGTTGTAATGTGTGTATAGCGGAGCTGTGTGTGACCTGTGTGTATAGTGTGTATAGCGGAAGCTGTGTGTGTGTATATTGTGTGTATAGCGGAGCTGTGGGTGTGTATATGTGTGTATAGCGGTGCTTGTGTGTGTGTATATGTGTGTATAGCAGAGCTGTGGGTGTATAATGAGTGTATTGCAGAGCTGTGTGGTATGTGCAAGTGTGTGTTATTAGCGGAGTGTTGTATGGCGTTGTGTGTATAAAGGGCTGGATAGCGGAGCTGTTGTGTGTGTGTATAATGTGTGTATAGCGGAGCTGTGTGTGTGTGTATAATGTGTGTATAGCGGAGCTGTGTGTGTGTGTATAATGTGTGTATAGCGGAGCTGTGTGTGTGTATAATGTGTGTATAGCGGAGCTGTGTGTGTATAATGTGTGTATAGCGGAGCTGTGTGTGTGTAAAGTGTGTATAGCAGAGCTTGTGTGTGTATAATGTGTGTACGGAGTGTTGTGTGTGGGTAACGGAGCTGCTGTGTGGTGTATACAAGCTGTGTGTATAGCGGAGTATGGTGTGTGTGTATAATGTGTGTATAGCGGAGCGTGTGTGTGTATAGCTTGTGTGATAGGTGCTGTGTGTGTATAATGTGTGTATAGCAAAGCTGTGTGTGTATAATGTGTGTATAGCAGAGCTGTGTGGGTATAATGTGTGTATAGCAGGCTGTGTGTGCGTATAATGTGTGTATAGCGGAGCTGTGTGTGTGTATAATGTGTGTATAGCGGAGCTGTCCCTATCTTGTCCCTGGTCCCTATTCTTCTTCAACTCTGTGTTTTTGACCATAATTGGGGAAGAACCCACTCCTAGACTTATTGGTCTTCCTGAACTGCTGGTTGTTGTTGCTCCTGTGGACCTACGGCAGCTTACTCCTGGCAAGAGCTATATCCAACGAGCTCTTTGGAAGAGGATACTAACTTGGGGACATTGTTCTCTTGTTGCTGGGAACGTTGGGGTGCAGATATCTGTTGCTCTCATATATCATTTCTGTTGGTGGTCAAATCTGGTCTGGATGTTCGAGATTTTCTGCGCTTCCTGCGCCCGTAACAAGTCTTCACATCTCATGTCAGCAGGTCTGCTCCTGCCATTGCCGATGCACAGTTATCCATGAACTCACATAGCCACTTTATTACGGATCTCCCATCTTCTTCTGGTAATACAGTCATCTCAGTGGTAGTAACGATGGTTTCTAAGATGTCCCACTTCCTTCTCGGCCTGGTCTAACCCTTGTCTCCTGTCTTTGCAGCCGTTCTTCCTCGCATCTTTCGGCTTCATGGACTCCACTGAAACATTGTCTCGGACTCGGGGGGTCCAGTTTGTTTCCCGTCTTGGCGATCCTGCGCAGTCAACTTCAAGTAAAGCTTGATTTCTCCTCTGCATACCATCTGCAATTCAATGGACAAGTAGAGAGAGTTAACCAGACTCTAGGCTGTTATCTCGATCAATTTATCTCTGCCGTTAGGACGACTGGTCCACTCTGTTGCCATGGACAGAGTTTTCCTGCATTTCCTTGAACTCTGCTTGCTCCCTTCTTCACTGTCTATGGACAGCACCCATGCCCTCCTTTTCCTCTTTCTATGCGCTTCGGATGTTCCTGCTGTGGAAGACTTGGTCGAAGATCTCAAGTCTATCTGGGAGCAGACTTGAATCTCCTTGCTACAGTTGTCTGCTGGAACCAAAACCCAGGCCAACAAAAAACGCAGGCCTCCTCCGATCTTCTCTCTGAGTGCTAAAATGTGGCTGTCCTCCAGGTATGTCTGGCTGAAGATCCCCAGCTGCAAACTTGGTCCACGTTTCCTGGGCCCATTCAAGTTGCTGATGCGTATAAACCCTGTGGCCTATAAGCTCCACCTTCCTCCCACTATGCCCATCCCAAACTCCTTCCATGTCTCTTCTGAAGCCAGTCATCCTGAACTGCTTTTCCTGGCAAGTGCCTCCTTCTCATGTGGCTGACTCCACCAATGTCTTTGAGGTCAAAGAGATCCCGGACATGAAGACGGTGGAAAGGAAGGTGTGGAGTAGACGTCAGACCTGGCAGAGGAACAAAATGGAACATTTTGGAAAACCAGTCGGTTACCACCCAGATTAAGGTATTGCCAGAGGAAGGCTGCAGGTCCGTGATAAAGTCCATAGCCACATGAGTATACAGGCAGCTGGGTATTGGCAATGGCTGAAGAAGACCAGCAGGTTTCAAACAAGATGGCTTATTCCCTGTAGCTGTCACGGAAGGTGGCTGAAGCGGTTTTTAGAGTAGAAAGCAGGTCACGTGGTGATTTCAGCAGTAACCGGGTCTTTCCTGTCCCAGAGAGGAGTAGCCCATGCCAGGGCCTTCCCGGAGAGGACGCTGATGATAAATGCCATCTTGGACTGTTCCATGACGAACTGAGTCGGCATAAGCTCAATATGAGTGGAGCACTGGGTGATAAAGCCCCTGCACAACTTGGGGTCCCATCACAGTTTGACTGCATGCAGAGTCTCAGCCTAGTTTCAGAGGCAGGAAAGCTAACGGGTGTATCAGGAGGGGCCATAGGAGCTTGATGCTGTTTCTGAGTAGCCATCAGTTGCTGCAACACGCTGCGTGGCAATCTGCTGGGACTGCTGGACTACAATGGTGGTAAGATCAGCCAATTTAGGCAGCGAGACCTTTGCGGGGGCCATGGCCGGATCTTACTGTTAGGCTCCAGGGGCAGTGGACCCACTGGACCACCATGGACGATGATGTTAGCTGACACCCGTGATCAGAATCTAAGTGGCACCTGGTTTTCGCCGGAGCCCGCCGTAAAGCAGTTTGGACTTGTTGCGGCAGGGTACCACCAGCTCGTTCCACAGGTATGACTTTTTCTGCAGTGGCTGCGAGGCGAGGTACACAGACGATAAGCAGGATCGTAGTCGGGGACAGGCAGGAGGTCAGGATGGGTAGCCCGGGATTGGAGTCAGAGACACATCAACAGGTCAGGATCAAAGTCTAATAAAGAACTGTAGTCACAACGGGAAATCCAAATGCAGGCACAAGGCAGGGACACAAGCTATCTCAGCGGCATAAGCATGAAGATCCGGCAGGGAATGCTAGGAGAGTCCGGCTTTTTACAATTTCCTGGAAATGGCCAGCACCTATCAGCGGTGCACTGGCCCTTTAAATCTTTGCGGGCTGGCACACAGCCGGGGCCTGTAATACCTGAGTGACTGGCTGGTGCGGCCTTGGGAACTTATCGTCTACAGCGTGGCAGGACTCCAGCAGCAGATTTGTGCAAGAAAGGTCAACCTTGATGGCTATATAGGGATCCCATATGATGAAGGATAAGGGAGCCTGTGATGGTGAACAGCCTGATCCAGAGATCACACAGAAGCACTTTGGTGCAGAATAACTTACAATTCTTTATTGGAACAGTAAACGGCAGACAACGGGCTTAACAGCAGCAAACTTCAGATGGAAGAAGATAGCTAGTCAGAGTGCAGGTCCGCATGAAGGTGGTTGATCACAGCCTGGATATTACCTTCAGCACTGCAGCACTGGCTAAGCTGCACACTAGACTAGATTATGGAATACTCTCTCCAGACTGACCATGTGCTCCCACCCACAAGGGGTTTTATAAGCTCCCCCTTGTGAGGTTGAAAGCACTTTGTCCAACCAGATCACTCCTTAATGTACAGCAATTACAGAGCATACAATTGTGACATTAACACTTTGCCTCCCAGTCAAAATCTCACAGCTGCATCACAAGATTATCCATGCTGGAGACCTCCTAGTGAGGTGCTCAGCTCCTGACATGGAGAGGAACACTTTTGCAACACCTACCTAACCCTTTGCATCTGCAGGGGTTTTGCAGATACACCACAGCTTAACATGGTCCAAAAATACATTAGTCTATGTGATATGATTAGTTAGAAGCAGGGGTGTCAGTAGATCCGTGGCTTGTGTCCTGGATCTTTTGAGTGGAGCCCCGAATGTCTCCAGGTCAGCAGGACACTTGTCCCGTCAGCATCGTTCTCCACTACACATAGCAGGAGACACTGATGCAATCACACTAAGGGCTCCGGGCCACACTTTCGTTGGGTTTCCCGAATTTTTCAGTTTTGCGACAAATTTCGCCAGGATTCCGCACATCGGCACCGGCCTTCACGCGACAGAAATGGGGGGGGGGCGCAAGATCGAGCAAACACATGTACCGAGAAGAACAAGGTGAACTCCGGCGGACCTCGCAGCAGCAGCGACACCTACTGGATATTTGGCGCATGACTTTAGTGAATCCCGGTAGAAACCGAATCCTCGCGAGAGAACGCACCGCGGGATCGCGACTGGACCGGGTAAGTAAATGAGTCCCACTGTGTCTCCTGCTCCAAGTAGACTGGAGTCTACTGCAGTGCACAGCGAGAAGACAGAGTATGAGTGGAGTTTTTTTGTTTAAATTATGCAGTGGGGCTGTGGAGATATTGCTGGGTGCTGTGAAAGCATTAATGGGGGTTGTGGGGACCTTCTTAATGGAAGCTGTGGGGAATATTACTAGGGCATGTTACTGGGGGCTATGGTGGGACAATACAGGCTATGGGGAATATTACTGGGGTGCTGTGGGGGGCATTACCAAGGCTGTGATGACTTTAGGGGGGCTGTGAGGATATTCGGGGCCTGTGGGGACATAACTTACTATGGGGTACATTACACGGTGTGGGTATTATTAGGTGAGGGACTTCTTTAGGTAGATGTGACTTGGAGAGGAATTATTTAGTGTAAAAAGTGGGTCTTATTAGTGCTTCCAATATGTCACCAATATGGTCAATACTGATAACGTCATTATCACCAAAACCATCCCCATCCTTTTCCTGCTAGAAAAAAACACTTTAATCCATGATGTAGGATGCAATGGTGGTGCATGAGGAAGCTGAGAAGGAAGAGGTGTTAGGTCAGTGCACACATGGCTTGCAGGTTGGTTTGCTAACCCAACAGAGGCCAAGTACCCCACTGTCCAGTCAGGGGACAGCATGGAGGAGGAAGAGTTTTCCTCACTGCCTGGTCAAACCCATTTCAGCGCATGTGTGTAAAACAAGTATGGCTAGTTGCATGTGAAAGAGGAGGAGACGCTTCACACCGAGGTCAGCTTGTCCTTGCCTCTAGGCAGTGAGAGGAAGGGCCTGTTTTTTCCCACTGTGCTTTGTACAGCAGTATGAGGAAGGGCCCAGTTTTTTCAAGTGTGTCTTTTCGAGCATGAGAGGAAGGGCCTGGTTTTTTCCATAGTTACCAGTGCAGATTGCAGGGTGAAAACCCTACTGTATCTGCGCTAAAGATAAAATAATATCCACCACTGGAGCTCATGATAGAAAAATGAGAGCGCACAGACACTGAAATTTAGGATAGGCACAGACTATCAGAGATATACATGAGTGAAGTGAAAAAAACATGGATGCAGTAAAAATGGATTCAGCAATTTAGATATATATATATATTGTTGCAGTAGTGCTGCTATTTCTTGATGATTCAGTTAGTTATCTCACTATCACACTGCCCTGAAAAGGGCAATTATTTCTATCTGTCCCTTACAGGCTTCTCTCCCTATCTGCCCTCAAAAGGGCAATTATAAAATTACTCCAGCTCTATTCTCTCCCTCACTGACATTTCAGGTGCAGCTTCTCCCTAGCTGGATGTATTGGTGCTTGACCATATGACACATGATTATTGGTCACATGTTCAGATTGGCCAATCACAGCCATGCTCAATTTGGGCATGGCTGTGGTTGCTTGAGACTGAAAACCGATTGGCTGCTCAGAAATATACCAGCTTTCTGTAGTTTCGTGAACCTAAAGGTCTGTCTGACATTTAGGTTAGGGCTGATGCGTCCCAAATCTGCAATGTTCAGTAGGGATCTGAACATTGCGGTTTGTGTTCACTCATCACCTCACAGTGCTGTTAACATTTGGGAATTTGGTTCCTTTCGGAATAGATATACTGGTTTATTGGTTATTATCCCAAGTCTTATTACCAGGCTTCTTGTAAGGCAGGCTTGATTTTTAGGGGGCTGTTTTTCAAGATAATACTGAGGCAAAGTTTTACTTATCCCATCATAGAAGATGTATATGAATATTTTCGTCTTATATCACCTAAAGACTCTGCCCCATTTTTAATGTTTTGCTTTCAGGTACATGTCTTGTGTGCTCACCCAGCGCATACATGTGAAAATATTAGAGATTATCGTGTACATGAAACAATTTTAATAAATGAGATTGCAGTCTTTCTCTGTGATTCTCATTCTATTTTTTTATTGATAAAAATAAAAAAGTTTTGGTTTTTTGAGAATAAAGGAAACATTAACTGTACAGATATAGGGAAATCCATGACTACATATCCAAGCAGTGTACGACAAGTCAGAGTCCCCTGGAGGACAGAAGCCATTAGTGGAGGCCCCAGCGAGATGTCACTCACTTCACTCGATGATAAAGAAGAAGTGATTCGTGGCTACAATATTTTCTAGACTTGAATGTGAGTGGATTTTGTCTTTGTGTGAGATTCTTTGAAAAGTAAGGCTATCTGCACACATGGAAGAATTTACCCCCAACATCAATTCCACAACCATTTATAACCCTGTAGAAATCATCTGGTTGCTGCTTTGTTTTTATGCTGTGATTTTTCTGCCCTGATGCTCAACTTTTGTACTGCAAAAACCACTGCATGTCCAAAATCCATGTGCAATATGCTGTATGTGTGACCTTCCGAAAATATTTGGTTTCTAAGCGACCACTGATCATTCACTATATGTGACTTAATAGGTCGAATAGATCAAATATTTCCCACATTACAGCCAAGAAAATTGATTAATCACTGTGACATTTCCCACCATCTACACTTAAAAATGTCTTTTCCCGTGTGAATTCTCTGATGTCTGACAAGAGTTGAATTATTGCTGCAAGATTTCCCACATTCTGAACATGTAAATGGCTTCTCCCCTTTGTGAAGTCTCTGATGTTTAAGAAGAGACGAATTACCACTGTATTTTTCTCCACATACTTAACATGAGAATAGCGTCTAGCCAGTGTGAAATTTTTTATGTTTAACAAGACTTGATTTTTTGCTAAAAGATTTCCCACATTTTGAACATGAAAATGGCTTCTCCCCAGTGTGACTTCTCTGATGTTTAACAAGATCTGATTTTTGGATAAAACATTTCCCACATTCTGAACATGAAAACGGCTTCACCCCAGTGTGAAATCTCTGATGTTTAAAAAGATATGATTTTTGTATAAAACAATTCCCACATTGCGAACAACAAAATGGCTTCTCCCCAGTGTGAATTCTTTGATGACCATCAAGACCTGATTTTCGGCTAAAAGTTTTTCCACATTCTGAACATGAAAATGTTTTCTCTCCTTTGTGAAGTCTCTGATGCTTAACAAGAGCCGAATTGTGACTGTATTTTTCTCCACATACTAAACATGAGAAAAGCTTTTCGTCTGTGTGAATTCTCTGATGTTTAACAAGATCTGGTTTTTGGATAAAACATTTCCCACTTTCTGAACATGAAAATGGCTTCTCTCTAGTGTGAATTCTCTGATGTTCAACAAGATCATATTTTCGGACAAAACATTTCCCACATACTGAACATAAAAATGGCTTCTCCCCTGTGTGAATTCTCTGATGTTTAACAAGATCTGATTTTTGGCTAAAACATTTCCCACATTCTGAACATGAAAATGGCTTCATCCCTGTGTGAATTATCTGATGTTTAACAAGACACGATTTTTGGCTAAAACATTTTCCACATTCTGAACAAGAAAATGGCTTCTCCCCCGTGTGAATTCTCTGATGTTTTACAAGATCTGATTTCAACCTATAACATTTCCCACATTCTGAACAAGAAAACGGCTTCTCCCCCGTGTGAATTCTCTGATGTTTAACAAGATCTGATTTCAACATATAACATTTCCCACATTCTGAACATGAAAATGGCTTCTCCCCCGTGTGAATTCTCTGATGTTTAACAAGATCTGATTTCCACCTATAACATTTCCCACATTCTGAACATGAAAATGGCTTCTCCCCTGTGTGAATTGTTTGATGATTAACAAGATATGATTTTTGGATAAAGCATTTCCCACATTCTGAACATGAAAATGGCTTCTCCCCCGTGTGAATTCTCTGATGTTTAACAAGATCTGATTTCAACCTATAACATTTCCCACATTCTGAACATGAAAATGGCTTCTCCCCCGTGTGAATTCTCTGATGTTTAACAAGATCTGATTTCAACCTATAACATTTCCCACATTCTGAACATGAAAATGGCTTCTCCCCTGTGTGAATTGTTTGATGACTAACTAGATCATATTTTTGGCTAAAGCATTTCCCACATTCTGAACATGGAAACGGCTTCTCCCCTGTGTGAATTATTTGATGTCTATCAAGAATTGATTTAGTGCTATAACATTTCCCACATTCTGAACATGGAAATGGCTTCTCTTTTGTGTGAATTAATTGTTGTTCACTATCTAATTTGTGGATTACATCTAGTTTCCCAGCCTTTGATGATGAAAAAGAAGGGCCAAATAACAAAGAAACAGGTGAAAGATCATTGCTGTGTAGTGCTGAGGATGGATCTGTCTCTTTATATGCATTTCCTGACACTCCAAATTCCTCTGGTTTATAATATGAAGATATCAGACGTCCCTCTGAGCTCCTGCTGCAGTCATCTGCCAAGAAAACATAAAATGTTATAATATTTTGATATTAAGGGTAAGAGGAGAAGTGCCAAAGCAGCCGCAGGAGCAACAGAGATTCATTATCATAATGTTATAATTGTTTTTTCAGCAAAACCACTCAATTTAAGGACCAAACAGGATATGTTTCTGCATCAGTGTAGCTACAGCATTCTGAAAGTATGTTTGGTTCACAATGCATAAAAACAAATGGTTCCTTTGCAACCTCTCTGTGATAAATAGGGCCTGGGGGAGGGAGACCTTACATTCAAATACCTCACTTTCCCCCAGCCTCTGCTTAATTAGCCTAAT
Source organism: Engystomops pustulosus (assembly GCA_019512145.1). Classification (NCBI taxonomy): domain Eukaryota; kingdom Metazoa; phylum Chordata; class Amphibia; order Anura; family Leptodactylidae; genus Engystomops; species Engystomops pustulosus. Next base: position 3,858,381 of record WNYA01000013.1, read on the forward strand.
GGAGCTAGCAAAGTGTTACCTGGCTCGGGTGGGTGCCGAGCTTCAAAGAATTTCCCCAGCCCCATCATCTCTGAAGTCTTGAGCTGATTTTCCCTCCAATTTTCAAACAGGAGAAAAAGAGCCATAAAACTCATAAGACCAATATGTTGAATAGGGACAGTTATGGACCATCTCAGCCCAAGGGTAAATACATTTTTGGAACCTGTGTTTCCGTGGTATTATTTTGATTTGTCTATTTAGGCTTTAGCATCCTTGGGTTCAGAAATATAAATATCTCTGGATAGGACCATAGAAAATAGGTCAGGTTTGGTATCAATGCAATCCAAGGATTCACCCGGATCAAGTGATACCAGAACCCTACGACTTCCCCTTGAAAAACTATGACTTCTCCAGGGTTTGGGACGTGATACCAGGTAGGAGGGACCCATGCCCCCTCCTGAGGTGGACAGAGGTGTGTCTGCACCTGATATAAACAGACACCTCTGAGGCCAAATTGTCTTTTTGTCTGGGAACCATTTTAACATCAAGTGCAAAGGAATATCTTAAGGTGTGGACTATCAGGTTCCATTAGGCCCACACACAAGGTAACTAACTTACTGAACTGTTGATACTTTTAGTGCTACCTGTATATTTTGTACTCTGTTTACTGTATATATCCCTACTGTATATATTGTTTTGTCTAGTGTGTCCTTAGGGCAATTAAATATAAAACGTAACCTCTTTTATTTCGATACAAAACCCAAACGTCCATGCTTTGCTCATATACATGCTACCAGGTTGTTTCCTCACCCTATGTAATCCCGTTAGGGACCGGGTTCATATTAAAGGAGAACTGGTGGCAGCTTCATTAGGTTGATAAGATTCTGTTTCACTGACACTAGTGAAAGGGGTCTTATAGCCATTCAAGGCTGTGATTTATTGTTGTGCCATATCTGGAAGTTGTGTGGACAACTTTAAATCACTTCCTGCTCCTTTTAGAACCCCTGCATTCTGGGAGTGTCTGTAAAAGGATAACTGAGTGACCTTGCGTACCCTTCAGGGGTCCGAAACATCACAGTTTCCTTCACACTCTCCTTGGAGCTCTGCGAGATAGGAATATGCAATATTCCTGGGGCTATGCATTCTGCCTCCAAGTACGGCGGGGTGACCACACTTGACCCTCTGTCACCCTGGGGACCTCCCGGGGTTCCTTGCTGAGCTTCGGTTGCAGGGGATTCATATCCATTTGGCCGATATTCCTTCCAATATATATTCCCTTCCAACAACCAATGTTTCGCTGATGTAGAGAACAGAGGCGCTTGCCTGATAGAAGGGATGAGAGAGCTTTGGACCCAAATCACCCAGGATGAACTCTCCAGGTCCCACTGGGACTGAATCCCTCTCATGTCCATTGTGAACCCTGCATTAATTCTCCCCCATTAGGTGAACTCTGAGGCCTCATTAAAATCCCTCATCAATATACACTCACCGGCCACTTTATTAGGTACACCTGTCCAACTGCTCGTTAACACTTAATTTCTAATCAGCCAATCACATGGCGGCAACTCAGTGCATTTAGGCAGGTAGACATGGTCAAGACAATCTCCTGCAGTTCTCCCGAGCATCAGTATGGGGAAGAAAGGTGATTTGAGTGCCTTTGAACGTGGCATGGTTGTTGGTGCCAGAAGGGCTGGTCTGAGTATTTCAGAAACTGCTGATCTACTGGGATTTTCACGCACAACCATCTCTAGGGTTTACAGAGAATGGTCCGAAAAAGAAAAAACATCCAGTGAGCGGCAGTTCTGTGGGCGGAAATGCCTTGTTGATGCCAGAGGTCAGAGGAGAATGGGCAGACTGGTTCGAGCTGATAGAAAGGCAACAGTGACTCAAATCGCCACCCGTTACAACCAAGGTAGGCAGAAGAAGAGTTTTCCTGCATTTCCTTGAACTCTGCTTGCTCCCTTCTTCACTGTCTATGGACAGCACCCATGCCCTCCTCCGATCTTCTCTCTGAGTGATAAAATGTGGCTGTCCTCCAGGTATGTCTGGCTGAAGCTCCCCAGCTCCAAACTTGGTCCATGTTTCCTGGGCCCATTCAAGGTGCTGATGCGTATAAACCCTGTGAGGTATAAGCTCCACCTTCCTCCCACTATGCACATCCCAAACTCCTTCCATGTCTCTCTTCTGAAGCCAGTCATCCTGAACTGCTTTTCCCGGCAAGTGCCTCCTTCTCATGTGGCTGACTCCACCAATGTCTTTGAGGTCAAAGAGATCCTGGACATGAAGACGGTGAGAGGAAAGTGGTTCTTCCTTGTTGACTGGAAGGGGTTCGGGCCTGAGAAGAGGTCTTGGGAGCCTGAGGACAATATCTTGGACCATTGTCTTCTGCAGAGGTTCCTTAGGACCAAAAAAATGGAAAGGCCGAAGGGGGGGTACGAGTGCCCCTGCGACTCGTGTCTCAGGTCATAGGCGCGACCCATGCCTCTGTGTGCCCCTCCACGCCAGCACTCTGACTCACCTTGCCTCTCAGATTTAAATGGCCACAGTGCCACTTATTGACACTGGCCACCTGGTAATTTAATAAACAGCCAGCCTCTTCCTTCATACCCCGCTGGATCTTTGTGCCTTAGTGAATAGCTGGTTCCTTGTACCCTGCGATTGTATGGTGAATACCTATTGTGACCTCCATTCTGTTCCTGATTTTGCTTCTCCACTGTCTGTCCTAACCTTTTGCTCTGCCTCTGACCTCCATCCTGTGGAGCCACCTGGTGTTACCATGCCTCAGCCAGACCAACCCGCTTTGCGGTGGGCTCTGGTGAAAAACGGATGCCACTTAGACACCGCTTCCAGATATAGGCTTACGTTACTGTCCGGGGTGGTTCAGTAGGTCCACTACCCCTAAATCCTGACACTGGCTCTCTGAGGAAATAGCTGGCATAGGCTATGACCCTTTCAGTTCTGTTTTGGAGCTGGGATAGCACAGCCCCTAGGCCCTGTTTGCTGGCATCGGTGTAGAGCATGAAGGCAAGATTGTATTTCGGATATCCTAACACCGGAGGCTCCGTCAACTTTTGCTTGCTCTGGAACGCAGCTTCTTGTTCTGTCGTCCAGTCAATGGGCACTTATGACTATTGGACGTTTTTAAAGTCCCTTTAAAAGCAGTTGGTCAAACTTCAGAATAAACCTTCTTGGCCTTGGGATACAGTAACAAGACTTCTGGCCGCCAAAATGGGTAATCTTCATTGGCTGGTATGGGTTCTACCAAGGTTGTCTTGACCTTGGACACCCATACATGCTTGGCACCATACCAACATGTCAGTTGCAGGTGGACGGGGTGGGGGGTCTTTGATCCGGAATCTGCAAATTTCTCCAGTGGGGCCGGCAAACATTTGTTGCGTTGCTAGGATTTGCATTGTCTTTTTAATCGCATCCTGCAGTCACTGGGTATGGATGGTAGGGAATTCTGGAGAGCCTTGAGCACTTCTGGGTAGGAGTGGCAGAGGACATTGGTACCCAACACCAGGGAGAAGTTACAGTCTTCAGGCACTGGGTTTCACTGAAATTGCATTGTCCGTCTGTAATGCTATGTGCCGCAATTCACTAAAATTGTACGCCTGAAATCATGAATGTGTCACTTCCCCGCACTGGTCTGAGTGGACCCACTGACCACTCTGGACGATGACGTAAGCCAACACCTGGGACCGGAATCTAAGTAGCACCCTGTTTTCACCAGAGCCGCAAAGGTGGGTTGGTCTTGCTGTGGCGTGGTACCACCAGGTCACTCCACAGGTACAACTTTGTCTGCAGTGGCAGCCAAGACGAGGCACGCAGACGTTAAGCAGGATCTTAGTCGGATACAGGCAGGAAGTCAGGATGGTCAGCTCGAGATCATAGTCGGAGACTAAGCAACAGGTCACGACAGGCGGAAAAGGTTAAAAGTCTAATACAGAACCGGGGTCACAACAGGAAATCCAAACACAGGCACAAGCAGGGACACAAGCTTTCTCAATGTCATAAGCACTAAGATCCGGCAGGGAATGCTGGGAGAGGCCGGCTTTTAACAATTTCCCTTTAAACCTTTGCGAGTCGGTGCACGTGCGTGCGTCCTAGAAGTCGCAAGCTCTGGTACACAGTCCTGGAAGCAGGTGAGTGGCGTGGGCGCTGCACTCGGGAGGCACAAGGGACATGGGTGAGCCAGGGATATTGGTTGTGGGAGCACCCATGACGGTACCCCTCTTCGGTCTCCCCCTCTTCTTGGCCCAGAGAAATTTCTGCAGGAGATCATGGTGCAAAATATTGTTCTCAGGCTCCCACGATCTATCCTCAGGCCCAAAGAAGAACTATCAAGAAGAACCGCTTACCTCTCACCCTCTTCATGTCTAGGATCTCGTTTACCTCGAAGACATCAGTGTAGTCAGGAGCAGGAGGAGGAACTTGCCGGGAGAAGCAGTTCAGAATGACTGGCTTGAGTAGAGTAACTTGGAAGGAGTTCTGGATGCGCATGGTGGGAGGAAAACGCAGCTTGTAGGCCACAGGAGCACCTAAAAAGGACCCAGGAATCGTGGACCATGTTTGTAGCCAGGGATATTTAGCCGGACATACCTGGAGGACAACCAGACTTTGTCACCTGGAGAGAAGATAGGAGGAGGCCTTCGTCTCTTGTTAGCCTGGAGCTTGGTTCGGGCAGAAGCCTGTAATAGGGAAAGGTGAGTCTGCTTCAGATCCGTACCAACTCCTCAACAGCAGGGACGTCCGAGGACACTGGCAGAGGAAGAGTAGGGCATGGATATAGTCCATAATTGATGAAAAATGAAGCAGAGCCTGCAGATTCTGAATCCAGGGAGTTATAAGAAAACTCTGCCCATGGCAACAGAGTGGACCAATCGTCAAAATGACGGATGTAGCAGCCCAGTCTGGTTAACTCTTCCTCTGCCTATCACCCTCATTCTACAGGTCAGGTGGAAAAAGTGAAATTTTACTTGAAACTGGTTACAGAGGGATTGCCAGAATTTGGAGACAAACTGAACTCTCTGATCAGGCACGATGTGCCGGGGAAGTCCAGGGAGCCGGAAGATGTTATGGAAGAACTGGCTGGCAAAGTGTGGAGTAGACGTCAGACCTGGCAGAGGAACAAAATGGAACATTTTGGAAAACCAGTCGGTTACCACCCAGATTAAGGTATTGCCAGAGGAAGGCTGCAGGTCCGTGATAAAGTCAATAGCCACGTGAGTTCACGGGAAGCTGGGTATTGGCAATGGCTGAAGAAGACCAGCAGGTTTCAGACAAGAAGGCTTATTTTGGGCACAGGAGCCAACAAAGTCCCGAACATCCTTCACCAGATCGCTGTACCCCAGGGTGTCCAGCCACACGTGCAATGTCCCCAAGTCAGAATATTCTTTCGTAGAGCAGATCGGACTTAGGTCTTGCCAGGAGGTAGCTGCCAAAGGTCCACTGGCGAAGCCATAACCAGTCGCTTAGGAGGGATGACATGCCGAGGCATTAATTCCAGATGGAAAGGCTTCTCTGTATTTGTCCGAGTGAGAACTGGGGCTGAGGCAAAGGCAGACTTTAATTTTGAGAAGGCTTCTTCAGCCGTTGGAGGTCAGAGGCGGGCATTGGCCCCCTTCTTGTTGCGCGACACAATAGGAGACACAAGAGAGGAGAAGTGCGGGATAAACTGCCAGTAATAGTCCGCAAAGCCAGGAATCTCTGTACATAGTCCTAATAGTCCATTGAAGAACTGCAGACAACTTAGCAGGATACATCTGTAGACCGCTGTCAGAGATAGTGAAGCCATGGAAAGGAATACTTCTTGAGGTGGACCACAGGGAAGTGAGGCCGGGAGACCAGAAGTTTCCTGCAGAGCCAGAATCCAGGAAGGCAGAAATCTGGAACTGGTCACCTGTCTCTGAGCTGAGCAGAACGGGCAAATTCAAACATGGATAAGCTTTGTTCTCTCCTTGGGACGCTCCTCCGAAGAACCCTAAGTGCAAGCATTTCCCAGACGCTGAGGATGGAGAGGACAAGCCTGAAGGTAATGTTCCGGGCTGGCACAGTAGTGGCAGAGATTCTCTTGGCGTCGCCTGACATGTTACCTGAGAAGAAACCCGAGCTCTGTCCACCTGCATCGGTTCCCCTGTAGCTGTCACAGAAGGTGGCTGAAGCGGTCTTTAGAGTAGACAGCAGGTCATGTGCAGACAGTGCGTCTGTGTGTGCGTAATTTGACCTGAAAGTCCCTTTTTAAAGGTCGCAGTCAGGGCTGCATCGTTCCAAGTTAGCTCAGAGGCCAGGGTACGGAAATGAATCACATAGTCGCCGACAGAAGAGTCCCCTTGCAAAGGTTCAGCAATGCAGTCTCAGCTGAAGATGCCTCTGCTGGTTCCTCAAAGACTGACTGGAAATCAGAGAAGAAGGAGGTGATTTCAGCAGTAACCGGGTCTTTCCTGTCCCAGAGAGGAGTAGCCCATGCCAGGGCCTTCCCGGAGAGGAGGCTGAGGATAAATGCTATCTTGGACTGTTCCATGACAAACTGAGTCGGCATAAGCTCAATATGCAGGGAGCACTGGGTGATAAAGACCCTGCACAACTTGGGGTCCCATCACACTTTGACTGCGTGGAGAGTCTCAGCCTAGTTTTAAAGGCAGGAAAGCTAACGGGAGTATCAGGAGGGGCCGCAGGAGCTGTTTCTGAGTAGCCATCAGTTGCTGCAACATGGCAGTTTCTTGACCAAGCTGTTCACACTGCGCGGCAATCTGCTGGGACTGCTGGACCACAACGATGGTAAGATCAGCCAATTTAGGCATCGGGACCTTTGCGGGGTCCATGGCCGGATCTTACTGTTAGGCTCCAGGGGCAGTGGACCCACCGGACCACCATGGACGATGATGTAAGCTGACACCCATGAACGGAATCTATGTGGCACCTGGCTTTTGCCGGAGCCCGCCGTAAAGCGGTTTGGAATTGCTGCGGCAGGGTACCACCAGCTCATTCTACAGGTGTGACTTTTTCTGCAGTGGCTGCGAGGCGACGTACACAGACGTAAAGCAGGATCGTAGTCTCGGACAGGCAGGAGGTAAGGACGTGTAGCCCGGGATTGGAGTCAGAGACGCAGCAACAGGTCAGGATCAGGATCAAAGTCTAATAAAGAACTGGAGTCACAACGGGAAATCCAAACACAGGGACAAGACAGGGACACAAGCTATCTCAGCGGCATAAGCATGGAGATCCGGCAGGGAATGCTAGGAGAGTCCGGCTTTTTACAATTTCCTGGAAATGGACAGCACCTATCAGCGGTGCGCTGGCCCTTTAAATCTTTGCAGGCTGGCACACAGCTGCGGGAGTCGGAACAGAATTGGGGACAGGTGATTGGCGTGGGCGCTGCGTTGGCTGGGCACGAGGGGCACGGGTGAGCCCATGACTCGCGATATGGGTCGCAGGAGGACCCGTGACAATGACATCCAAATATGACGGAGACGCCAAGTCCTGCAGGGACATCATCATCCGGTGCTATTTGCACATCGAGCTGATGCCTACGCAGTTCGCCACAGAGAGGTCTATGGTGGCATTTGTGGGCAGCGCATGACAGCACAAGGCAGCACAAAATAACTGTTGAATCACAGTAGGGCCTTATTCCGATAAGCAGAAGGTTTAGACAAATCAGTTCAATAAACAACAGTTCTAAGTGCAAGTTTAAGGTACAGAAGTAGATATCCGGATTGTGACACCACTTGCAAAATACCCCACTGGGGCCTGACTTTTTTCTTATGGCTGGAGGAACCCGGGGCCCGTAATACCTGAGTGACTGGCTGGTGTGGCCTTGGGAACTTGGTGGTCATGGTGCTTGATATACAGGAACGGAGGCCTCGTTCCCTTGATGGGTATATAGGGATCCCATATTATGAAGGATAGGGAGCCTGTGATGGTGAACAGCCTGATCCAGAGATCACACAGAAGCACTTTGGTGCAGAATAACTTACAATCCTTTATTGGAACAGTAAACGGCAGACAACGGGCTTAATAGCAGCAATCTTCAGATGGAAGAAGATAGCTAGTCAGAGTGCAGGTCCGCATGAAGGTGGTTGATCACAGCCTGGATATTACCTTCAGGCTGGGCTTCGTTTCCTGACTGCCCAATGTGTCAGGCAGCTTGCCACAGACACCTCTGCTACCTGATCTGGAAGACTGACTCTGCAGCACTGGCTGAGCTGCACACTAGACTAGATTCTGGAATACTCTCTCCAGACTGACCATGTGCTCCCACCCATAAGGGGTTTTATAACCTCCCCCTTGTGAGGTTGAAAGCACTTTGTCCAACCAGATCACTACTTATTGGTCGCATGGCTGTGGTTGCTTGAGACTGAAAACTTTAGGTTTGGGCTGATGTGTCCCAAATCCGCAATGTTCAATAGGGACCTGAACTTTGCGGTTCATGTTCGCTCATCACCTCACAGTGCTGTCAACATTTGTGAATTTGGTTCCTTTTGGAATAGATATACTGATTTACTAGTTATTATCCCAAGTCTTATCACCAGGCTTCTTGTAAGGCAGGCTTGATTTTTAGGGGGCTGTTTTTCAAGATAATACTGAGGCAAAGTTTTACTTATCCCATCCTAGAAGATGTATTTGCATATTTTCGTCTTATATCACCTAAAGACACTGCCCCATTTTTTATGTTTTGCTTTCAGGTACATGTCTTGTGAGCTCACCCAACTCATACATGTGAAAATATTAGAGATTATCATGTACATGAAACAATTTCCATAAATGAGATCGCAGTCTTTCTCTGTGATTCTCATTCTATTTTTTTATTGATAAAAATAAAAAAGTTTTGTTTTTTTGAGAATAAAGGAAACATTAACTGTACAGATATATGGAAATCCATGACTACATATCCAAGCAGTGTACGACAAGTCAGAGTCCCCTGGAGGACAGAAGTCATTAGTGGAGGCCCCAGCGAGATGTCACTCACTTCACTCGATGATAAAGAAGATGTGATTTGTGGCTACAATATTTTCTAGACTTGAATGTGAGTGGATTTTGTCTTTGTGTGAGATTCTTTGAAGAGTAAGGCTATCTGCACACATGGAAGAATTTACCCCCAACATCAATTCCACAACCATTTATAAACCTGCAGAAATCATCTGGTTGCTGCTTTGTTTTTATGCTGTGATTTTTCTGCCCTGATGCTCAACTTTTGTACTGCAAAAACCACTGCATGTCCAAAATCCATGTGCAATATGCTGTATGTTTGACCTTCCGAAAATATTTGGTTTCTAAGTGACCACTGATCATTGACTATATGTGACTTAATAGGTTGAATAGATCAAATATTTCCCACATTACAGCCAAGAAAATTGATTAATCACTGTGACATTTCCCACAACCTACACTAAAAAATGTCTTTTCCCGTGTGAATTCTCTGATGTCTGACAAGAGTTCAATTATTGCTACAAGATTTACCACATTCTGAATATGAAAATGGTTTCTCCCCAGTGTGACTTCTCTGATGTTTAACGAGATCTGAGTTGTGGTTATAACATTTCCCACATTCTGAACATGAAAATGTTTTTTCTCCTTTGTGAATTCTCTGATGCTTAACAAGAGCCGAATTGTGACTGTAGTTTACCCCACATACTAAACATGAGAATAGCGTCTAGCCGATGTGAATACTCTGATGTTTAACAAGATCTTGTTTTTGGATAAAACATTTCCCACATTCTGAACAGGAAAATGGCTTCTCCCCAGTGTGAATTCGCTGATGTTTAACAAGATTTGATTTTTGGCTAAAACATTTCCCACATTCTGAACAGGAAAATGGCTTCTCCCCTGTGTGACTTCTCTGATGTTTAACAAAATCTGATTTCAACCTATAACATTTCCCACATTCTGAACATGAAAATGGCTTCTCCCCCGTGTGAATACTCTGATGTTTAACAAGATCTTCTTTTTGGATAAAACATTTCCCACATTCTGAACATGAAAATGGCTTCTCCCCAGTGTGAAATCTCTGATGTTTAACAAGATTATATTTTAAATTAAAACATTTCCCACATTCTGAACATGAAAATGGCCTCTGCCCAGTGTGAATTCTCTGATGTTTAACAAGATCTGATTTTCTGACAAAACATTTCCCACATTCTGAACATGAAAATGGATTCTCCCCTGTGTGAATTCTCTGATGTTGAACAAGATCTGATTTCAACCTATAACATTTCCCACATTCTGAACATGAAAATGGCTTCTCCCCAGTGTGAATTGTTCGATGACTAACAAGACTTGATTTTTGGCTAAAATATTTCCCACATTCTAAACATGTAAATGGCTTCTCCCCAGTGTGAATTATTTGATGTCTAACAAGATCTGATTTCAACCTACAACATTTCCCACATTCTGAACATGAAAATGGCTTCTCCCCCGTGTGAATTCTCTGATGTTTAACAAGATCTTCTTTTTGGATAAAACATTTCCCACATTCTGAACATGTAAATGGCTTCTCCCCAGTGTGAAATCTCTGATGTTTAACAAGATTATATTTTGAATTAAAACATTTCCCACATTCCGAACATGAAAATGGCTTCTCCCCCGTGTGAATTATCTGATGTTTAACAAGATTTGATTTCAACCAATAACATTTCTCACATTCTGAACATGAAAATGGCTTCTCCCCCGTGTGAATTCTCTGATGTTGAACAAGATCTGATTTCAACCTATAACATTTCCCACATTCTGAACATGAAAATGGCTTCTCCCCTGTGTGAATTGTTCGGTGACTAACAAGACCTGATTTTTGGCTAAAATATTTCCCACATTCTAAACATGGAAACGGCTTCTCCCCAGTGTGAATTATTTGATGTCTAGCAAGAATTGATTTAGTGCTATAACATTTCCCACATTCTGAACATGAAAATGGCTTCTCTTTTGTGTGAATTAATTGTTGTTCACCATCTAATTTGTGGATTACATCTCCTTTCCCAGTTTGTGATGATGAAAAAGATTGGTCAAATAACAAAGAAACAGGTGAAAGATCATTGCTGTGTAGTGCTGATGGATCTTTCTTTTTATATGTATTTCCTGAGACTTCAAATTCCTCTGGTTTATAATATGAAGATATCAGACGTCCCTCTGAGCTCCTGCTGCAGTCATCTGCCAAGAAAACATAACATTTTATAATATTTTGATATTAAGGGTAAGAGGAGAAGTGCCAAAGCAGCCGCAGGAGTGACAGAGATTCATTATCCTAATTTTATAATTGTTTTTTCAGCAAAACCACTCAATTTAGGGATCAAACAAGATATGTTTCTGCATCAGTGTAGCTACAGCATTCTGAAAGTATGTTTGGTTCACAATGCATAAAAACAAATGGTAGATTTCCTTTACAACCTCTCTGTGATAAATAGCGCCTTACAGGCGGTCCCCTACTTAAGGACACCCAACTTACAGACGACCCATAGTTAAAGATGGACCCCTCTGCCCACTGTGACCTCTGGTGAAGCTCTCTGGATGCTTTAGTATAGAGCCTGACTGCAATGATCAGCTGTAAAGTGTCTGTAATGAAGCTTTATTCATAATCCTTTCTCCAATTACAGCAAAAAAATTTTGGAACTCCAATTGTCACTGGGGCAAAATTTTTTTTTTTCTGGATCTACCATTATAAAATATACAGTTTCGACTTACATACAAATTCAACTTAAGAACAAGCCTACAGACCCTATCTTGTATGTAACCCGGGGACTGTCGGGTTACAAATACCCCACTTTCCCCCAGCCTCTGCTTAATTAGCCTAAAGGAGCTAGCTAAGTGTTACCTGGCTCAGGTGGGTGCCGAGCTTCAAAGACTTTCCCCAGCCCCATCGTCTCTGAAGACTTGAGCTGATTTTCCCTCCAGTTGTCTATTGAGGCTCTAGCATCCTATCTCTGGATAGGACCATAGCAAATAGGTCAGGTTTGGTATCAATGCAATCCAAGGATTCACCCGGATCCAGTGATACCAGAACCCTACGATTTCCCCTTGAAAAACTATGACTTCTCCAGGGTATGGGACGTGATACCAGATATCTCCTTTGGTATTGTTATCTTCATTTAATTTGTCTTCAATGGAAAAACCATAAAAAGAATTATCAAAAAGACAAATTGGATATAATTCCACACCAAATATAAAAAATGGGGTGGACGAAAGTATTGGCACTGTGTAAAAATCATGTGATGCTTCTCTAATTTGTGTAATTAACAGCACCTGCAACTTACCGGTGGCACCTTACAGGTGGTGGCAATAACTAAATCACACTTACAGCCAGTTGAAATGGACTCAACTTCTTGTGTGTGTACCTCATTGAGCATGGAGAATCAAACTTGTGAGGAAGCCTGAGCAATCTCAAGGCTACAAGTCCATCTCCAAAGACCTGAATGTTCCTGTATCTACCATGCACATGTGTCATCAAGAAGTTAAAAAGCCCATGGCACTGTGGCACCTCCCTAGATGTGGACGTTAAAGAAAAATTGACGAGAGATTTCAACGCAAGATTGTGCGGATGGTGGATAAAGAACCTCGACAAGTTCAAGCAGCCCTGCAGTCCGACGGTACAACAGTGACAACCCGTACTATCCGTCGGCGTCTGAATGAAAAGGGAGTGTATGGTAGGATGCCCAGGAAGACCACTTCTTACACAGAAACATAAAAAGCCAGGCTGGAGTTTGCCAAAACTTACCTGAGAAAGCCAAAAACGTTTTGGGAGAATGTTCTCTAGTCAGATGAAAGTAGAGCTGGAGACTTCTAAAGTAGCCAGCAATGAGTCCAGACCTGGATCCCATAGAATCTGTGAAGAGATCTCACAATGGTGGTTTGGAGAAGGCGCTTTCAAATCTCAGGGACCTGGAGCAGTTTGCCAAAGAAGAATGGTCTAAACTTCTAGCAGAGCCTTGTAAGAAACTCTTGGATAGTTACCGGAAGTGGTTGTTCACAGTTTTTTTGTCTAAAGGTTGTGCTACCAAGTATTAGGCTGAGGCTGCCAATACTTTTGTCCGGCTCATTTTTGGAGTTTTATGTAAAATGATTAAATATTTGACTTTCTTTTCATTCTCTTTTGTGATTTTTCATTGCAAGCAAAATAAATGAAGATATTAATACCAAAGAATTTGTGATTGCAATCATTTTCTGGAAGAAAACGAGTATTATCTGACAGAATTGCAGGGGGTACTTTTGGCCACGACTGTATATACCCCACGTCTGAAACTGATCAGAACAGCTGACACACGCAATACACATTACTTTACACAATACGCATACATATTACTGCGAATTATACAATGTCCAAGGACCCTTGTCAGAATCTACCTCTATGTAGAGCAAGGGATAGAATAGAGGCATACGTCCAGGTCACGGCCTTCCGTAGTATGTCAAACGAGGGTCAAGAGACGTTACAGTCCAATTTCACTGAACCAGGAGGCTGTTAAATCTACTCAAGCGGGCAAATATCCGGGCCCGGATGGATTCAGCACTCATTTCGATAAGGTCTTTAATGCCGGGCTAGCCCCTAACACGCATTATCAACTCCATTTCCATATCTGCTCCCCTTCTGTGCCAAACCTTACAGGCAGTAATTACTGTCATCCCTAAACCTGAGAAGGATCATAAGCACGAACAACCAGCCCATCTCTCTCATGAATGTTGATATTAAATTGCTCACTAAGTTAATGGCTAACCAGTTGGAGGCTCTGATTCCCTCTAATATCCACAATGACCAGATGGGCTTCATTCAGGGGAGGGAGGCTCGGAACAGCACCAACAAAACTCTGTTGCTCGTGATCCGGGCTAAAATCAACCGAGTAGCAGCTTGTTTACTGTCAATAGATGCGGAGAAGGCCTCTGACCGTGTGCACAGGGGGTTCCTTTGGGCCTCTCTGTCACTGATCAGGAACGGTCCCTGATTTTTGGGATTAGTGAGGGCACTTTATTCAGGTTCTATGGCACAGGTGGGAATGAATGGTAATATCTCAGATCCCTTCCCTATTAAAAATGGCACCCGTAAAGGCTTCCCTCTGCCCCCCTCCTATACGCACTGACTATGGAAAACCTGGCTGTGGACCTTCAGAATCATCCCAGTGTTCATGAGTCGGCTCCCAACTCCCCTTTCCAGCTGTCCTGAAGGAGTTCAGGAAATTTGGCCCAGCAACTTTAAAGTAAGTCTCTCCAAGTACGAACTATTAAAGGGTTTTTCCCACAAAGGAAAGTTAGTCCCTATCCACGGTTTAGACAGATGTTTTTGCGTTCTGCGGAGGCCTCATCACTGAGACCCCCACTGATCAGCAAGTTAGGCCCTTCCCGACGCTTACTGTAATAGAACAGTGTGGCCAGATGGGACCTGCCGGCACAGTGATCGGGGCAGGATGGCACTTTTCCCGACAACTGTCCATCTTGCCTCATGGACTGGAGGGGTTTCGTCATCCCCTGATTCATGACCGATTCAGACCAACCAATAGCAGCAAATTTATTTATGCCCGAAGTAATACCAATCACTATAATACAAGTTTCTTATATGTTCTCAGGATAACAAAATAACACATTCTCTAAGTCACTGTTAACAAAAATGCAACATTTCACAGATATAAGTCCAATCTATCTCTATCAGTTCTGCTGTACACAATTTCAGTTTCCCCTAGACACAACCCTGTAACTTCTGACTAAGAGTCGGACCGCCATCTTGGATTCCTGTGTGAGATCGTGGAGCTGAGATTTCTGTCTGTAGTCACGTCCCCTGCACTGAGCTCAGAGACACTCACTGAATACTTCCTGCTTGAAGATTGTGAGGAGAGAGGGGGAGGCAGGCACATATTTGTGAGATGTAGCAGAGCTCACAGTATAAAAGTCTGTCAGCCTCTGTGTAATCTCATGCCTCTATGATCTCTTTCTGTGTCAGACACTAGAACAATATCAGAAGCCAGATGAAAGTGCACACCTTGTACCCTGATAATCTAACCACATTGCCACCCCACAAGACTAGATGGATAAAATGTGTTTGCTTAGAGACCCCGCCCACAACCTAGGATTTTGCACTGAGCAACCTAAAGAGTGATTAACAGCTAAAACAGGAATAAAACTAAGTAAAATTGTAAAGTAAGGGGTTAAAATGATCTTCATTATCTTTCGTGGGAAAACCACTTTAAGAAGTTAAATATAGAAAACAATGCTCTTGTGCTTTCAGGAGATCTAGTACATGTTCATACTGACCTAGCAGCTCCGTCTCTTCCTTCACGGCCCCGGGGATCAGTATTCCTGTAGGAAACATCCAGAGACTGAATTCCTTCTTTCCATACAGATAATGAAAGGACGTGTGGATTTAGTCCTGTCTATTACTGCTGAGGAGGGGGCTGGTGGTCCCTCCATATGACTCCTTGTACACATCTTGTGTCCTTCTAAATACTCCCATCTCCCATGGAGAAATAACAGCCACATCTGACACCTATAGGAACCTGACCCACACAATGATCCCGTCATCACCAGATCCCTTCATAGCGTTATGTATAATGTCCCAGCATTCCCAGCAGTGTCACCTCTCCAGTCAGCAGCTCCATCATCTGGGTGACTTCTAGGATCTTCGTCATTGAGTTCATCATGTATCAGGGGGTGAGGTGGAGGAGCCAGGATTGGGCTCAGGGATCTCCCCGTCCTTCATACACAGGGGCTGACAGCGCCCACTAGAGGTCTTCTTCACTACTGTGTAATCCTGGTTATGGAGAGACACATTATAAATCTCCCTCATACATTGTCCAGCAATCTCTCACCTCTCCAGTCCATCATCTTTATTCCCATAGATATGAGTCATGTGACCTCATCACAATCTCTCACCTCTCTCAGTAATATAGAAGAGAATCTCTAGGGTGAGCTGGAAGATCTCTCCATCTTGTCCCTTTCTTTATCCATCCTTGAGGGACCAATTGAGATTAGTAAAGGATCCTATAATGTAGAAACCTGAATGGAAATAAGATGAGACAAATTCTATCAGCAACTGAAGACCAGTCTGAGGACAAGAGTTGCACCAATACCAGGAGAAGTTGCACAATAACCGATAACGATACTTTCAAGAAAAACAAAATATTATCTGCATTCAATGTTTAGGTTGGGGTCAGATGGGGCGTAGAAATGCAAATGTCTGGGAGCGGGGCTGTTATTTTGATCTATACATTTTATTACACCAATGTAAAGGTATGACTGAGCAGATATGTAGTGATATGTAGAGATGTGAGAAGATGGTCTTCTATAACCAGAGCCTGGAGTGGTGTCACAGTGTAACTATATGGAAGTCTTAGTCCAGAAAACTTCTCCCAGTGACAACCAGTAAGTTATTTTAATGATAATTGGAGAACATTACTGGTGACAGCCGCCGCGCTTCTTCCTGTATGGGCCCGGTCACCCCCTCCCGTATCCCTGTAACCCTGATAGAAGAGCACACACCTCACCTCCTCCGCACAGCCGCCTCCACATACGCCTGTTGATGATGTCATAGTCATGTGACCAGCCCCGGTGTGGGAGGAGTCATGGGGTCACATGGCCAGGTCTGACAGATTCTCTACACCGAGGGTTCAGCGTTACTCGGAAGTACAGAGTCTGCAGCAGAGCGGTGTGTGTTAATCGGTGTAGCAGAGCTGTGTGTGTTAGTAATGTGTGTTATAGCGGAGCGTGTGTGTGTATAATGGTGTCTAGCAGGCGTGGATGTGTATAATCGTGTGTGGTATAGGGAGAGCTGTGGGATAATGTGTGTATAGCGAGCGTGTGTGTATATGTGTTGTAAGCGAGGACGTGTGTGTGTATATTGTGTGTATAGCGAGCTTGGTTGTGTAAATGTGTGTATAGCGAGCTGTGTTGTATATAATGTGTGTATAGCAGAGCTGTGTGTGTATATTAATGTGTGTATAGCAGTGCTGTGTGTGTATATGTGTGTATAGCAGTTGTTGTGTATAATGTGTGTATACGGAGCTGTTGTGTATAATTGGGTAGCGAGCTGTGTGTGTATATGCGGTGATGGCAGTGTGTTGTATAATGTGTGTGCTAGCAGAGCTGTGTGTATAATGTGTGTATACGGAGGTTGTGTGTATAAGTGTGTAAGCCGGAGCTGTGTGTGTATAGTTGTGTATAGCAGAGCTGTGTGTGTGTTATATGTGTGTATAGCAGTGCTGTGTGTGTATAATGTGTCGTCATAGCGAGCGTGTAGCTGGTGTTGTGTATAAGGTGTATAGCGGAATGTGTGGTGTAAGCGAGCGTGTGTGATATAATTTGTGTATAGCAGAGCTGTGTGTATAATGTGTGTATAGCGAGCTGTGGTGTATATAATTGTGTATAGCGGAGCTGTGTGGGATATGTGGTGTATAGTACAGAGCTGTGTGTGTGTATATGTGTGTATGCGAGCTGTGTGTGTTAATGTGGTGTAGATAATGTGGATAAGTGGTGCTAACTGGCACTTGTGTATAGCAAGGCTGTGGGTAATTTGTATAATGTGTGTATAGCAGAGCTGGTGTGTGTATAATGTGTGTATAGCAGGCTGTGTGTGTGTATAATGTGTGTATAGCGGAGGTGGTGTGTATAATGTGGTATAGGGCAGCGTGTGTGTGTATAACATGTGCATAGCGAGCTGTGTTGTGTATAATGTGTGATATAGGCGGAGCTGTGTGTGTAGGGTTAATGCGGAGCGTGTGTGTTGTTATAGATGTGTGTATATGTGGATAGCGGGTGGTGTATAGATGTTTATAGCGGAGCGTGTGTGGTTAAATGGTGTATAGAGCTGTGTGTGTATAATGTGTGTATAGCGGAGCTGTGTGTGTTTAATGTGTATATCGGGAGCTGTGTGTGTATAATGTGTGTATAGCGGAGCTGTGTGTGTGTATATGTGTGGTATAGCGAGCTGGTGTGTGTGATAATTGTGTATAGCTGGAGTGTGTGTGTGTATAATGGTGATATAGCGAGCTGTTGTGTGTGTAATGTTGTATAAGCGGAGCTGTGTGTGTATATGGTGTATAGCCGGAGCTGTTGTGTGTATAATGTGGTGTATAGCGTGCAGGGCTGTGTGTGATAATGTGTGTATAGCAGCTGTGGTGTGTACTATGTGTGTATGCGGAGCTGTGTGTTGTATAAGTGTGTGTATAGCGAGCTGTGTGTGTGATATAATGTGTGATATGCGGCCTGTGTGGGTGTATAATGTGTGTATAGCGGAGCTGTGTGTGTATAATGTGTATCAGCGAGCGTGTGTGTGTATAGTGTGGTATATGGCAAGCTGTGTGTGTGTATAATGGTGTTATAGGAGCTGGGCGTATAATGTGTGTATAGCAGAGCTGTGTGTGTATATAATGTGTGTGTATAGCAGAGCTGTGTGTGTATAAAGTGTGTATAGCGGAGCTGTGTGTGTATAAAGTGTGTATAGCGGAGCTGTGTGTGTGTGTATAATGTGTGTATAGCAGAGCTGTGTGTGTATAATGTGTGTATAGCGGAGCTGTGTGTGTATAATGTGTGTATAGCGGAGCTGTGTGTGTATGATCATAGTATCATAGTATCATAGTATATAAGGCTGGAAGGAGACGCAAGTCCATCAAGTCCAACCTTTAAGAATTAAATAAATGTTTTATCCCCATAACCCGTGATATTTTTCCTCTCCAGAAAGGCATCCAGGCCTCTCTTGAACATGTACATAGAGTCCGCCATATCAACCTCCTGCGGCAGAGAGTTCCACAGTCTCACTGCTCTTACAGTAAAGAACCTTTGTCTATGTTGATGGTAGAATCACCTCTCCTCTAGGCGTAGAGGATGCCCCCTTGTCCTGGTCACAGGCCGAGGTATAAAAAGATCTTTGGAGAGATCCTTGTACTGTCCGTTCAGGTATTTGTACATTGTAATGAGGTCTCCCCTCAGCCGTCTTTTTTCTAAACTGAATAATCCCAAATTTTTTAATCTGTCAGTGTATTCTAGTTCCCCCATTCCCCTAATAATCCTGGTTGCTCTCCTCTGCACCCGTTCCAGCTCTACTATGTCCTTTTTATACACTGGTGCCCAAAACTGTACACAATATTCCATGTGTGGTCTGACCAGGGATTTGTATAATGGCAAAACTATGTCTTTATCATGAGAATTCCTCTCTTGATACATCCCATTATTTTATTTGCTTTAGCAGCAGCCGCCTGGCTCTGGTCACTAAAATTAAATTTACCATCCACCAATACCCCCGAGTCCTTTTCAGCTCCAGTTTTACTAAGTAATTGACCGTTTAGAACATAATTATACTTTTTGTTTCCATGGCCCAAGTGCATAACTTTACATTTATCTACATTAAACCTCATCAACCATTTCTCTGCCCATCCCTCAAGCTTCCACAAATCCCTCTGTAATGCTAAACTATCGACCTCAGTATTTATTACTTTACACAGCTTAGTATCATCTGCAAATATTGAAACTTGACTGTGTAAACCCACTACAAGGTCATTAATAAAAATATTAAAAAGGAGTGGCCCCAATACTGACCCCTGTGGCACTCCACTGGTAACATCAACCCAATCTGAGAATGTGCCATTAATGACCACCCTCTGTTTTCTATCACTAAGCCAATTACTTACCCAAATACACAGATTTTCTCCTATTCCCAGCAGTCTCATTTTATATACCAACCTTTTATGTGGCACGGTGTCAAATGCCTTTGAAAAGTCCAAATATACAACATCTACAGCGTCCCCCAGATCCAGTCTTGAACTTACCTCCTCGTAGAAACCAATCAGATTAGTCTGACAGGACCGATCTCTCATAAATCCATGCTGACGCTGGGTTATAAGGTTGTGCACAGTGAGATACTCCAGGATAGCATCTCTAATAAACCCCTCAAATATTTTCCCCACCACAGCAGTTAGACTCACGGGTCTGAAGTTTCCAGGATCACTATTTGATCCTTTTTTGTATATTGGTACCACATTTGCTATGCCCCATTCCTGTGGAACATAACCAGTCCTCAGTGAATCTTCAAATATTAAAAATAACGGTTTGTCTATCACCGTACATAAGTCATGCAGAACCCGGGGGTGTATGCCATCTGGCCCAGGTGATTTATCTATCTTAGTGGTTGCGAGGCGGCGCCGTACCTCTTCCTGGGTTAAACTGTTGACATTATAAAAAGAATTTACATTATTCCTCATTGTGTCTTCCACCAGGGGATTTTCCTGGGTAAAGACAGTTGAGAAGGCGACATTGAGTAGATTGGCCCTTTCCTCATCTCCTTCCACCATGACCCCCATGTTATTTCTAAGGGGACCCACACTCTCTGTTTTTAGTTTCTTATCATTTATATACTTGAAAAATAATTTGGGATTATTTTTGCTCTCCCTGGCAATATTTCTCTCAGTCTCTATTTTTGCGGCCTTTATCTGCTTTTTACAGGATTTATTTTTCTCTCTATAATCCTGTAATGCCTCATCGCTACCCTCACGTTTTAGCACCTTAAACGCTTTATCTTTCTCGCTTATTGCTTTCCTTACAAGACTAGTTAGCCACATAGGCTTTTTCTTGTTCCTTTTATGCTTTTTCCCATAAGGTATGTGTTTCTCACAGGACTTTTTCAGAATATATGAGAAAAAGTCCCATTTTTGGGGGGGGCTTTTGTCTTTGAGAACATTATCCCAGTTTATGCCTTTAAGGTCTTCCCTTAGTTGCTGAAAATTTGCCCTCCTGAAGTTTAGAGTGTTGGTTGCCCCTTCACTAACGCTCTTAGTAAAGCGTAATACAAAATCAATGATATTATGATCACTATTCCCCAGGTTCCCCCCAACCTGTAGTTTTGATACCCTATCAGGTCTGTTGGTAAGGATAAGGTCCAGCAGTGCCCCCCCTCTTGTTGGCTCCAGGACTAGTTGCGACAGGTAATTGTCTTTTGTTGTCAGCCATGTTACACATCACCTAGAGACAGGCGGCCATGTTACACATCGCCTAGAGACAGGCAGCCATGTTACACATCACCTAAAGACAGGCGGCCATGTTACACATCACCTAGAGACAAGCAGCCATGTTACACATCACCTAGAGACACGCGGCCATGTTACACATCACCTAGAGACACGCGGCCATGTTACACATCACCTAGAGACAGGCAGCCATGTTACACATCACCTAGAGACAGGCGGCCATGTTACACATCACCTAGAGACAAGCAGCCATGTTACACATCACCTAGAGACAGGCAGCCATGTTACACATCACCTAGAGACACGCGGCCATGTTACACATCACCTAGAGACAGGCGGCCATGTTACACATCACCTAGAGACAGGCGGCCATGTTACACATCACCTAGAGACAGGCAGCCATGTTACACATCACCTAGAGACAGGCAGCCATGTGACATATCACCTATCACCTACAGACAGGCACCTAGGGACAGACAGTCATGTTACACATTTCGTAGAGACAGGCAGCCATCATCTATAAACAGGTGGCTTAGTTACAGCTAGAGGTAGAGAGCTATGTAGAGTTATAATTTTTGGCCACAGTGAAAGTGCACCATTTTTCCCATGTATTTCTTTGATGCATATGTCATATGTGCACACCAAACGCATGTATATGAAATAAATGTATATCAGAAAGTGATACATTTTCCATTCTATGACAAAAAGAAGAAATATCCCTTTAAGATATAAGAAAATATATGATCCACATGTATTACATCCAGATTCCCCCCAAAAAATACAAATACATAAAAATCACAATTATATTTATTGAGAACAATTCAATAATTATTTGGGAATGGAGGAAACAGCTGACTACATATCCAAGCAGCATACGACAAGTCAGAGTCTCTTGGAGGACAGAAGTCGTAGGATAACAGGAATGACCAGTGGGGGCCCCAGCGAACTGTCACTATAGCTACCAGCATGGCGTTGCCTATGAACTCTGTCTGCCGACCTTTTAAGTTTTTTTTTTTAATGAGAAAAAGTTTAGATCCACAAAATATTTCCCCCATTACAACCAAGAAAGGGGCTTTTCTTTTGTGTGAACTCTCAGATGTCGAAGAAAATTTGATTTATCGCTATAACATTTGCCACATTCTGCACATACGAATGGCTTCTCCCCTGTGTGAGTTCTCTGATGAATAACAAGATCTGATTTCTGATAAAAAGATTTCCCACATTCTGAACATGAAAATGGCTTCTCCCCCGTGTGGATTCTCTGATGTCGTACAAGGCTTGAATTATTGCTACAACACTGCCCACATTCTGAACATGTATATCGGAAATTCATTGTATGTATGTGCTGAGTTTGTTGATGTTTAAAAAGTTCAGATTTATCACTGTATTTTTCCCCACACTCTAAACATGAGAAGGGTTTCTCCCCTGTGTGAAGGATCTGATGGCGAGCAAGAGCCGATTTCAAGCTGTAACATTTCCCACACTCTACACATGAGAATGGTTTCACCCCTGTGTGAATTCTCTGATGTCGAATAAGATTTGCTTTTTGATTAAAATATTTCCCACATTCTAAACATGACACTGGCTTCTCCCCTGTGTGAATTCTCTGATGCCTAACAAGACTTGCATTGGATATAAAACATTTCCCACATTCTGAACATGAAAATGGTTTCATCCCTGTGTGAATTCTCTGATGTCTTACAAGATCAGACTTTTGGTTAAAACTTTTCCCACATTCTGAACAGGAAAATGGCTTCTCCCCCGTGTGACTTCTCTGGTGTAGAACAAGATTTGATTTCTGATAAAAACATTTTCCACATTCTGAACATAAATAACGTTTGTCCCCGGTTAGATTTTCTTGATCCGTAACAAGAGCAATTTTTCCTTCGGAATATGCAAATGGATTCTCCCCTGTGTGAATTCTTTGTTGTTCAACATCTAATTTAGGGGTTAAATTTTGTTTCCCAGTCTCTGATGATTCTGTAGATGGGGCAGATAACACAGGAGTAGATGGTAGATTATCGCTGTGAAGTTTTGGGAATGGATCTTGCTCTGCGTCTGTATCTTGTGTGACTTCACAATCTTCTGTTTTAAAATCTGAAGCGATCAGCCATCCCTCCGAACTACTGGTGCAGTCATCTGCCGAGAAAAAAGATTAGTTTTTAGCATTGTGATATTGATAGCAGCTCACGGCCGCCATAGTGCACAAACACCATGGGGTGAACATATTTATTAAAGGGGTCGTCCACTTTCAGCAAATCGTTGATACTGTTTGTGTAAGGAAAAGTTTTACAATGATCCGATATACTTCCTGTATCAATTCCTCATGGTTTTCTAGATCTCTGCTTGCTGTCCTGCTATACAAAGCCTCTATGTTTACTTCCAGTGGATAGAAATCTGTCCATGGTCATGTGATTTCACACAAGTGCACGGCTCATTATAAGACACAGCTCTAATTACTCTCTGTGTTATAATGAGCCGTGTACCAGGAGCGCTGCGATACTCCAGGGCTTGTAATTTCACCAGTTCTTTAAAGGAAATCTACCATTTGCTTTTATGCATTATGAACCAAACATACCTTGAGACTGTTGTAGCTACACTGATGCAGAAACATATCTTGTTTCATCCCTGAGCTGAGTGGTTTTGCTGAAAAAAAACAATTATAAAATTATGATAATGAGGCTCTGTTACTCCTGTGGCTGCCCCAGTGATTCTCCTCTTACCCTTATTATGTGCTGCTCCAGAGAATGATTTAATCACTGTGTTGTCCCTGACAGGCAGAAGTAATCAATCGCTGAACCATCCCCCAGCTGATGTGTAATAGTCATCCAGCTCAGGTTGATTAGTCTTGTCTGGACAGATCGGGAAGCTCTGTGTGATTCGTTTATGAACGGCAGCCTGAATGCAACCCAGCTTTCCCAAGGTCCTGAATTTTATAATTTGTTTTTTAAACAAAACCGCTGAGATCAGGCATGAAACAAGATATGTTTCTGCATCAGTGTCGCTACAGCATATTCAAGATAGGTTTAATTGACAACGCATAAATACAAATGGAATATTTCCTGTAACAGTCTGTCACCTGCTTACCTGCCCTATACTGCAAAAGAGTAGAATTGCAGAATATGGTAGGGGCAATCAGATCCCCTAGGGTTCAAGTAGCCTATGGGGTCTAAAAAAACCTTTTAAGTAAAATTAATCAAAAACAAATGAAATGCTGAACATGTTAAAATATCCCCATGTCCCAAAAGTCCCAAAAGTCCCCAAAACATGAAATAGCACCCAAATCTCCACTTTTTTGGCCATTTAACACATAAATATGTGATAAAAAGCAATCAAAAGGTTGTACAGTCCCAAAAAAGTAGCAAAGAAAATGTCATCTCGTGCAGCACAAAATGACACCTTAGACAGGTCTGTATACCCGAGGAAACGGTCACACGTTGCGTTTTGGTTTCTTTTACTTTGCATTTTGTAATGAATTCCAACATCTGAGGAGAGGAAATCTGCAGTAATGTAATTAGACAAATCTCCTCTCCTCAGCTGTTGTAATACGTTTCAAAACGCAATGTGTGAACGCGGCCTTAGTATGAAGTTATTGGTCTCAGAATCAACATTTTTTTTATATAAAGGCTTTTCATGTGGATGTGGATAACAATCTTTTCAGGAGATCTCCTATATGTTCATACTGACCTGGCAGCTCTGTCTCTTCCATCACAGCCCCGGGGATCAGTATTCCTGCAGGAGACACAGAGACTGAATTCCTTGTTGTCTTAGGGTGATGGATATATGGAAGGGATAGAGAATTTTTTGGAGTTTGTCAACGTGAGCAAGGCTATTAGAGGAAAGAAGAGGACAGCAAGACAGCGTTGATGGTGGGTTGAAAAGTGCAGCGCAGGGTGGGGATGGAGAAGGGTGGGAAAAGGGAATGGAGTAGAGGGAGTTAGAGGGGGTGGGGGAAACACAAAGGAAAGGAGCAAAGGGAGGGACGGGTTTGGTTTGTGTCTTGTTGTGTTTAGGTTTAATATAGACAGACGTCTAGTCATGTTAATCAATGGAACAATGGGCACAAACCAGGGTTGTGTTTCATTCACATGTGGCACAGATTGGTCTGTGAAAGGGGAAGTATGTGAATTTATGTGAAATTTATAAGCAACGTCGTTCCGATCAACGGATCAAACTAGAATAACAGATAAGTGACACACACACACTCCTACCTCTTAGCTATAGAATTATGTCTTCACCAGAGTTAATGTTGTTTTTAAAATAGTGTCTTAAGAGGTGATCATTCGAACTTGTCGGCGGGGTGCTAATGGTTCCCATGCTGAAGTATCCTACATGTTCTGTATGGGACTGTCCGAACGATTAAACACCTGATTGGGAGGGAAATTATTTATGAAGGATTAGAGGACCAGTTCAATGCTCATTTTCCCGCGAGTCGCCTTACCTTCGGGGGGTTTCTGGGCCTGCTCTACGATTCATCTAAAATAATAGATTAAAAAGTGATTGGCATGACGACCTTCCTCGCTAGTAGATTAGTTACTAGTGGAAACCATGGTTTAGATGAGAAGCCACCTCCTTGAATGAATGGGAGACAATTTAGTTAATTAAACGTATAAAATCCTACGAATGTTGGTCGCGGTGAGAAAACGTTTATAGGAAGGGCAACAGACTTAAAGATATTTGGGACTAAGTTGGCAGTGGATTAGATGGTCTATATGTAATAAAATGTGTTCTTTTTTCGCGTCCATCAAACGTCTCCAGGCATCGGTTAGTTAGTATTAGAGGGTGGGGCGGAGAGGTGGTTTGGGGGGGGACGGGGGAGATATGTGTATTGATATCTGGATAGGTTGTTTTTTGCGATAAGATGGTATCTTGTTTGTCGCCGCACGTGTCTGTACATGTTGTTACGTTAGAATCATGACAGTGTAATGTCTAGCTGCATGTACTATGTGGATTTTAGGTCGCAAAAAATGTCTGTTTGTAAATTATATATGGAAAAGAATATGAAGCTTTACCTTGTAAACGAACCACCCAAAAATTATGTAACTGGGCCTCTGTCACGCCTGGGCTGCCCCTCAGTGCGGATTTTCGTCCTCATCTTACCCGTATAGATGTGCTGATCCGCAGAGAATGAATTAATCACTGTGATGTACATGAGAACAGCCAGGAAGTAATTCAACGCTTGAGACCATCCCCAGCGATGTGTATAGTCATCCAGCACAGGCTTCTCTTGTCCTGGACAGGCCGTGAAGCATACCTGTGTAGCTTCGTTTTGACCGGCAGCCTGAATGCGCCAACTCCCGCATTGAGATCCAAGGCCTGAATGTGGTTAATTGTTATAATTGTGCTAGTTACACACACAACCCGTGCGCTCAGGCCTGCCCCCAGATCTGTTTCCTGCATCAGTGTGTGACGGCCTATCAAGCTAGGTTTCCTTGCCAACGATACAAACAACTGGACTAGTTCCTGTAACAGCTTTCACGGCTTACTGCCCTATACTGCAAAAGAGTAGAATTGAAGAAATGGTAGGGCACTCAGGTCCCCTCGGGTGTTTCCAGTAGCTATGGGTCTACCCAGCCCACCGTTTAAGATCCATTACATACCCACCACACAAAATATAGATTTGACTTCCACTCGATGAGGTCCATATTCAATGTTTAAAATAGACCATCCGATCACGGATCACCAGACGACATCACCTCAAAAACACCTGAAATGAGGCACACCAGACTGTGACTGCGCCAAGCACGTCGCCAAAAGAAACTGGGTCATCGTCGGTTGCACCGCACAGAAATGGACACCTAGACATGTGGGTCTGATATAAACCGAGGGGAGTGGAACGGTACAACACCGGTGGATTTTGTTTCTTTTCCTTGTCATTGTTGTAAGAATTTCCCAACACTGAGGCGGAAAATTATGCAGTAATGTAATTAGAGTCCCAATATTCCCTCCTGGAAGCTGTTTGTAATACGTTTCAAAACCGCCCCCATTGTGTGGAGGACGCAGAGGGGCGCATGAGTCTGAAGTATTGGTCGAGATCAACATTTTTTTTTTATATAAAGGCTTTTATGAGGGAATGTGTGGATAAACAAGACACAAATCTTTCTCGTAAGCGTCACGATCTGTCTGTTCGTCTCTCGTTCTCCTGCTCCTCGCAGTTCGGTCTTTCTTCTCACACCGGCCCCGTCTGGTGTACCACAGAGGGTTCAGAACTAGGAACCACAGAGGTGACTGAGTCAATTCGATTTCCAATCCGATATGAAATCGGAACGGTAGGTGGCTTTAGTCCTGGTCTCCACTGTACATGATGTGTGAGGGACTGGTGGTCCATCAATGCATCTGTTTGAATCTGATCCGTGTACGACATCGTATAGAGTGTCCGTCTAATATTACTCCCTCCTCCGGAGAAATGACAAGCCACTCCTGGTATTCATAACCCTCTTATACGGCAACGTGACCGCAAACAATTGAATACCCGTTATCAACCAGATCCACTCATAGCGGTACTGGTAGATGTACCCCAGCATTCCTGCGGGGTATGTCACCTCCTCCAGTCCGCCGCTCCATATCTTGTGGGTGGACTTCTAGGGATCTTCTGCCTCAGTTGATGTCATCAAGTACCATCGGGCGGTGAGGGAGGAGGAGCCGGGATTTGGGCTCAGGGTTCTCACACACTCCGAATCCTGAATGATCACGCCCTGAAGGTCACCATGCACAGTGTCCCCGCGTGGCACGGATCTCTTCACTACTGTGTATCTGGTATGGAGAGATCGACGCCAGGGTATATCTCCTACACTACATTCTCCAGAATCTCACCTCTCCGGGGTCGTTCCTAGTGTTATTTCCCTCGATAATGCTGTTCCTGTGACTCATCACCCATCTCTCACCTCTCCAGTAATATAGAAGAGAATCTCTAGGGTGAGCTGGAAGATTCTCTCCATCTTGTCCCTTTCTTCATCCATCCTTGAGGGACCAGTCAGTAAAATGTTGTAGATGAGCAGAGGATCCAGTAATGTAGAAACCTGAATAGAAAGAAGATAAACCCTGTAAGAGAATTATGGTCATGGATCGTTATTCCATGAGATGCCCTGGTGAGAAGTGACCCCTGCAGCCAAGAGGTTACTTGGCAACTGTGGTTCTTATAAATTCTTCCAAAAATTTTGTCTCTAAATGTAGTAAAGTAAATGTTTCAGTAATAAGAGATTGTGGTTATGAGTGGGTTAATGACAATTCTACCCCCTCACCTCCTCCTGCACAGCCGCCTACACATACAGGACCTGTGATGATGTCATAGTCATGTGATCAGCCCCGGGTGTGGGAGGAGTCATGGGGTCACATGACCAGGTCTGACAGGATTCTCTGCTCGGAGGGTGCAGTGTTACCTCAGGATGTTCAGGGAAGTATGCAAATATGTTTTCCAAGGTGTTAAACGGAAAACAATGCCTCCTTTTGCTACCTTGAGAGGCCGCCCCCTTAAAACATGATGTGGGATTAAGCCAAACCAGTATATCTATTCCAGAAAGAACAGACTCCTAAATGTAGACAGCACAGTTTCGACCTGGTTGGGTCTCCTTAGTACAGCGTAGGGAACTGGATTGGCTGTGTGAGAGGCTATTGACTAGGGTCAGACAGTAGGTGATCTCCATAAGGAGAGATTGACAGTTAAGGCCACCTTAAAGGTGTGTGGAGACTTAAAGCCATAGATGCTCCACTAGGGAATTCTGGGAAGTATGCAAATACATTTTCTAAGGTGTTACTGGTTTGGCTTAATCCCAAACCATATCTTTAGATTTCTTGTAGGTCATACATGGTGGTAAGGGTAGCAAATGGAAGTATTGTTTTCCATTTAACTCATATTTAAACATATTGCATACTTCCCAGAATTCCCTAGTGGAGCATCTATGACTGTAAGTCTCCACACGCCTTTAAGGTGGCCTTAATTGGCAAACTCTCTGTAAGGAGAACACCTACTGTCTGACTCATGATGTACAGAGAGTCTGCAGCAGTTCTGTGCGTGCCTGCTGTATGTAATCGTCATGTTATGGACATGTTGCATTGCTGGGGTGTGTGAGGTCCCTTTCTCCTCCTCTTGGAAACCTCGGAGGGCTGGACCAGGGCCACCACCAGCAGCAATGGCATCAGGCACACCTACATCAATCAACTGATTGTCTCTGGGAGTGATACACAGCAGGCAGGGCCTAATCAACATTGACGCTCTTATGATGAGCCGGATTGGGTATGTAATTGGGTATGCATGCACATCTACAGGACAAGGCTATCCACCATGCTGAAGTCCTCCCAGGCGTCCGCACGGCCGGAGCAACATGGCGCCTCTTACTCCACAAAGTCTTTTGTTCCAGTTCCTGCATTCATGAATCAGAGACAGGCCCCTGCCTCACCCCATCTCACCTTCCACAAGGTAATTCAGCAGCCATCCAGATGAGTAACTCTTCGCTTACCACCAAAATAGATGAAGTGAAGCTGGACATGGACTTCACCATGATATACAGAATCTGTATGAGCGGGTTTCGAAGAAAGAGACTGGCATCTTCCAGCTAGAAGATACACCGCTCCAGTACCCGCACAGATACAAGCGACGCCATGATATCTTTGCCCACATTAATACCTCTAATCTTTGTCCAATTTTACTCTACCCTGGTATATCACCAGGAGACCCACCTCACTTCACAGATCCCCTACTCTGGCATAAACCATGGATTCAGTGTTTGGTACCTCATATTCCTGTGGGTTGTCAATCCTTGTACAGTGGTCTGTGCAGTGGAATCTACATGTAACGACCCTGAGGAGATATGTATTTATATACAAGTTATCTTGTTAGGTCTTTATGTCCCCTCCGCTGACACCTTGGATATATTGTATGCTGCTTCTCACTTTGCGCCTTCCTACCACTATGCCACGTTAATTTGTATGGGCAAATTTAATAGCTACTGAACCCTTTAATTGAAGTTTCAAGTGGCAAATACCCCTTCTCGGCGTTCACAGCACTCCCCACTAGCTGCTCTCGTGTTTAAAATTACCTGGTCAGACTTATGGCGTATTTGTCATACTAATACCTTAGAATACATTTATATACATGTGCAAAAATCAATTGGTTGGCTTGTGTGGCCTTGGGCGACCTTTGGTCACTGTGCTTGGTATTGGGATCAGAGGACAGGAAGGTCTCCAGCAGGTGGTGTGTGCAAGAAAAGTCGAGGGAGAGGCTGATGAAAGAGGCTTCTCCCTGGGGTATATAGGAATCCCTGGGTGATGAAGCATGAGGAGCTTGTGCTGGTGAAGCAGCCTGATCCAGGGACTGCACGGTGGCACGTTGTGCAAATCAACTCATGGTTCTTTATTATAACTCGAACGGCAGGCAACGGCCTAACATCAGCAGCAGGATTAGCAGGCTTGAAAGCTGATAGGAGATAGCTGATCAGCACGAAGGGTTGCTCACAGCCTGGTAGTAGCTTTAGGCTGGACTGGTAGATGGATCCGAGTCCGGACAGTGGACCTCTGCTCTTGGGCTCAGTCTCTTGACTTGCCCAAGGCGTCAGGCAGTTCGCCCGAGACACCTCTGCTTCCTGGTAGTGTGACACTGGCTTGTGCAGCAGCACTCTCCTCTGCTTCTGCGTAGACTGAAGAACATATGCAAAAGACCACATGCTCCCGCCCCCACAAGGGGTTTTTATACTTCCCTAGTCAGGTGGCAACACTCTAAAATCAGCTTCAAGCTTGCTTAACAATAGTACAAAGGATATCATTGGTTAATAACATTTCACATGTTAACTCTTAACCCTCCCAGGCAGTGATTTCCAGCTGCAATGACTAAGTTCTCCACTTCTGGAGGCCTCATAGCGATGTTATAAGTCTCCCTAGGCAGTTCCTAAGATGGAGAGGGCACTATTCACAACCTACTCCGGGCAGAAACTCAATGTCATGTATTGACTATATGTGTGGAAATACCCTGGCCTGTTCTAATGTCAAGTCTATTAGTCACATCCTGAGGGCCCTCACGGATCCTGGTCTATCCATCAACTTGCGGATATCCATCTGATGTATTTGTCTCCTTCTAGGAACCCCTCCCCACCGTATGTATTTGACTTAGCTAACATTATTTGGAAATTGTCCCAGCAAAGACATCTACAGTTTCTTTATCCAGCAATATAGATAACCCTACTTTCACTTTTCAGGAATAAATTTTCAATTGTGACTCTTGCTACCTTTATTCCCGGTAGAAGTAACCTACTTTAGATGGTGGTCCAGGAATAGCGTCTCTCTATTGAAGCATATATTTACGCCCATTCCTTGCTCCTTCTTTAATTCTCTGGATTTGATGATTACATAATTTCTTTGGGGTCCTTCCAGCTCTAAAACACAATTAGCAAAGTTGCTGCACCCTAAAGACTCAGCGGTAATTCCCAAATATGTTCCTTTACTGGTGGGTCAATTAAAAGTATTTTGGAGATTTGATTGGATCCTCTACCCCTCGTTATCCCGAATATTATTTAGCTTTCCACTTAGACCTGTCCTCCCTCTGTCCAGTTCTTGAGAGTATTGGCCTCTAAAAAGCTAAACTGCTTCCTGCCCACCTTACTGCCTGTAGGATTTGTTGAGCAGCTAAGACGGTGGACCCTGCTGAAAGAATCATATCAGAATCATATGAGACTCTGGATCTTACAATCTAAGTCAAATAACAAAAAATAGGCTGTGCAAACTGCGCTGCTCAAGGACTGGTTACTTTATTTGTAACCTACAGTAGTAGTTGACATCGAGTTTCGGGAGAGGACTACTCCCTTCTTCAGATCCAGTTGGTGTAACATGCGCCTGTCAGTCCTCAAAGTCTAGCCGGTCTGTGTCTTATCGATGTCAGCGAAAGAATTTCGAGGTGGTAAAACAAAGTGCTGGAGGGTATGGAAATGCTTATTGTTGGGATGTCGATTAAGCAATCTGTACGACAAGGAATGGGAGCAATGTATACAGTGACATGGTTGGAGACATTTTTGATTGATATCTTCGGCAGATTCTTGACACATGGTATGGGTGTGCCGCATACTGCATACTCTTTTATCCTTGAGAGACACGTTCCCTTGTCACCCAAGAAATGTCTTTTTCCTCTTCTGGTAAGGAAATCTATAGTACATAGATGGTTCCTAGAACCTCTTCTATTCAGATGTGGAAATTTCTGGTTAATTCTATCATCCCCATGAAAAATTGATTTATAAAACAGGAAATGTCCCTATAAATTTGGAAGGAATTGTGCAGAAGTGCTAAGGGCTCACTCCGAAATTTGGGATCTATCATTTCCAATTAGATTTCCTCCAATGTGGGTCCATATAATTGTATGTTTTTCTGGGAGAGGTACAAGTGCTATTTTGTACTTTCTATAGTTCTTATGTTTTTCTGACTGTGGTGTTTTGATGAGACACTCTATGGGATTGTACAGTATTATTATTACAGTGTTATTGAATTATTATTTTGTATTTGTCTATTCACATCGATATTGGCAAATAATACCATGTACAATTCTACTGTGCTTTATTTTGTTATTTGAAGAAATAAAAAAGTTTAGAAAAAAAATCTCTCTCTCTGGAGATAGATGTCTTTTCTAATGGATAAGAGGGTCAACTTTATTCCTTTCCACCATTAACTCTCATGGACAGGTTCTGTACCACACGACAGGCAAATAGCAAATGTGTTGCCAATATTTTTTTTAAAAAGTCAAAAAGCGATCATGGAAACTACAGACCTGCGAGTCTACCATCGGTTGTTGAGAAAATATTTGAGTGGTTTGTCAGGAATGCTGTCCTGGAGTATCTCGCTGTACATACTGTTATAACACAGCATTAGCATGGGTTTATGAGGGATCGGTCCCGTCAGACTAAACTGATTAGCTTCTATGAGGAGGTAGTTTCAGGGAGTAATTCTGACCGCAAAATGAGAGGTCGGGAAGGTATTTTTTTCCTGCTTTGGGCCAATTGACATCAGGGTTGCTGGGTTTTTGCCTTCTTCTTCTTCTCTTTTGAGTGAATTCTTTGATGTCCGATAAGAGCTGATTGCTGGGTGAAACATTTCCCACATTCTAAGCACGAGAATGGCTTCTCCCCTGTGTGAATTCTCTGATGTCTAACAAGAGCTTGTTTATCGCTTAAACTTTTCCCACATTCTGAACATGAAAACGGCTTCTCCCCTGTGTGACTTCTCTGATGTCTTGCAACATCCGATTTTTGGCAAAAATATTTCCCACATTCTGAACATGAATATGGCTTCTCCCCTGTGTGACTTCTCTGATGTCTCACAACGTCAGATTTTTGATAAAAATACTTGCCACATTCTGAACATGAAAATGGCTTCATGCCCGTGTGAACTCTCTGATGAAGAACAAGATTTGATTTGTGAGAAAAACATCTACCACATTCAGAACACAAAAATGGCTTCACGCCCGAGTGAACTCTCTGATGTAGAAGAAGGTTGGATTTGTGGGAAAAACATTTCCCACATTCGGAACACGAAAATGGTTTCTCCCCTGTGAGAATTATTTGTTCTTCAACAACTAATATGTGAATTAAATTTTTCTCCTCGGTCTGTGATGAAGCAGAAGATGGGACATGTAATACAGGATCAGATGAGAGGTTATTGCCGTCAAGGACTGAGGATACATCGTTCTTTCTCTTGTGCTCTTCATGTGCATCGTCTGTGACTTTACAATCTTCTATTTTAAACTCTGAAGACGTGATACATCTCTCTGAACTCCTGGTCCAGTCATCTGCCAAGAACAAAATTACTATTAGTATAACGATAATGATATTTTAGAGATGTTTTTCCTAGGTTCCTTAATATCTTCCAATCCTTCCTGACCCGAACTTGTTTTACACAAACATCTGTGCAGCCAATCCCTGACTAGTCATCCGCCCCCTTACAACTTCATCAGGGGTAGGCAGTACATATGCAGTATTGCATATGTCTAAGTTATGGATCAGTCTAAATGACAGCCTTGGAGCAGTAACATTGTTCTGCAATGATGCCTCAGGGGCAATGATCCACCCTCAAATGGCAAACGCCGCCAGAATTTAGATGTCACCACTATATTTGCTAGTTATATTTTATGGGTTAATATCAGGTGTTAGCCATTCTTTCTGTTCATTAGGTCAATGGTCAATGCAAGAAATTCCGATATAGGCCTTCAACAGAAAAAAAAACATATAGTATAGTAATTCATCCTTTGTACAACACTAATTTTCTAAGCACTGATCATGCTTAGAAACCTCTAGTGCTACGAGATGCTGTGTGCTGACAATGTGCTTATATTATCAGGGTCCAGGGTTTATATACACTTTCATTTAGCTTTTGAACATTCTACTAGTATCTGACACATAGAAAGAGAGATGAGACAGATCAGAGTCATAAGGTGGATATAAAACACAATGACATTTTCAACTCTGCTCCCTCACCTAATCAATAAAACACACAGCCAGGTATGCTGTGCCTAGGACAAAGACCTGATCTTCTAGCTTGAAGAGTATATCTCTGCATGCTACTGATTCCCGGCAGGAAGTGCCTGTGCCTGAGCTGGTCTTTTGAATATTGTTTGTTACTTTCCAGCAAAAATCTATCTGATTTATTTAGATTTTATATGAATAAATGTTTTTGCTAAACATTTTGAATTAAAATAATGCTTGTTACTCTTCATGAAAAGTATTGTATTGGTATCGAGTATCACAATGCTTTTCTAGTTATCGTATTGCACTCAAAATTCTGGTTTTCCATACAGATAATGAAAGGACGTGTGGATTTAGTCCTGTCTATTGTAGATTCTGACAAGGGTCCTTGGAGGTTGAATAATTCTCAGTAATATGCCTAAAAAGTAATGTGTATTGTGTGTGGATCATGAGTCAGCTGGTCTGATCGGTCTCAGACGTGGGGTATCTACAGTGGTGGCACCCCTGCATTTCTGTCAGATAATACTCGTTTTCTTCCAGAAAATGATTGCAATCCCAAATTCTTTGGTATTAATATCTTCATTTATTTTGCTTGCAATGAAAAAACACAAAAGAGAATGAAAAGAAAGTCAAATCTTCGATCATTTTACATAAAATTCCAAAAATGAGCCAGACAAAAGTATTGGCAGCCTCAGCCTAATACTTGACAGCACAACCTTTAGTCAAAATAACTACGAACAACTGCAACCTGGTTACCATCATTGAGTTTCTTACAAGGCTCTGCTAGAAGTTTAGACCATTCTTCTTTGGCAAACTGCACCAGGTCCATGAGATTTGAAGGCGCCTTCTCCAAACCCCCATTTTGGATCCATATGGGATCCAGGTCTGGACTCATTGCTGGCCACTTTAGAAGTCTCCAGCTCTACTTTCATCTGACTAGAGAACATTCTCCCAAAACGTTTTTGGCTTTCTCGGGTAAGTTTTGGCAAACTCCAGCCTTTATGTTTCTGTGTAAGAAGTGGTCTTCCTGGGCATCCTACCATACATTCCCTTTTCATTCAGACGCCGACGGATAGTACGGGTTGTCACTATTGTACCGTCGGACTGCAGGGCTGCTTGAACTTGTTTGGATGTTTGTCGTGGTTCTTTATCCACCATCCGCACAATCTTGCATTGAAATCTCTCGTCAATTTTTCTTTTCCGTCCACATCTAGGGAGGTTAGCCACAGTGCCATGGGCTTTTTAACTTCTTGATGACACTGTGCATGGTAGATACAGGAACATTCAGGTCTTTGGAGATGGACTTGTAGCCTTGAGATTGCTCAGGCTTCCGCACAAGTTTGATTCTCAAGTCCTCAATTCTTTGGTCTTCTTTTTTTTTTCCATGCTCCATGTGGGACAAAAAAGCACACAGGACAGAGGTTGAGTCAACTTTAATCCATTTCAACTGGCTGCAAGTGTGATTTAGTTATTGCCACCACCTGTTCGGTGCCACCGGTAAGTTACAGGTGCTGTTTATTACACAAATTAGAGAAGCATCACATGATTTTTTAAACAGTGCCAATACTTTTGTCCACCCCATTTTTTAGATTTGGTGTGGAATTATATCCAATTTGGCTTTTGGGCAATTCTTTTTATGGTTTTCCATTGAAGACAAATTAAATTAAGATGATA
This sequence comes from Engystomops pustulosus, assembly GCA_019512145.1. Taxonomy (NCBI): domain Eukaryota; kingdom Metazoa; phylum Chordata; class Amphibia; order Anura; family Leptodactylidae; genus Engystomops; species Engystomops pustulosus. The sequence continues at coordinate 3,894,388 of WNYA01000013.1, forward strand.
ATACCAAAGAATTTCTGATTGCAATAATTTGTTGGAAAAAACTGAGTATTATCTAACAAAATTGCAGGGGTGCCAATACTTTTAACCACCACTGTAAGTAGCGGTCGAGCAAGGGAGGAGGTATCTAGCAAGAGGATTTTAGATAAAAGTGTCATGGTCTTGGCCGATCTCTCCTGCTTTAAATGAGCTCCATATTTGGTCAATATTAATTGGAGCATACCCTTCAGGCGTAGACAACAATTAGGGAAGATTCACATAATAAGGCAACAACACAAACAGCGGCTCAAAAAACACAGAGGGCCTCAAGTGGTTAAGGATCAAATAGTGCAGATAACAGCAATGTGGAGCCTAGTGGGGACAAGGTGTACCACGAACAGTACAGTTGAACATGGAGTCCTGTGAGGGAACAGAGTCCGCCACAGAGTTGTTGCAAGTAAAAAGAAACTAGTAGAACATAATGCCTAACAAAGCAGTAACAGCACTGAAAAAGAAAAGTGGGAAGAAGAGGAATCCAACATTTTTAGTTTGCTGCAGCTATAACATATACACTCACCGGCCACTTTATTAGATACACCATGCTAGTAACGGGTTGGACCCCCTTTTGTCTTCAGAACTGCCTAAATTCTTCGTGGTATAGATTCAACAAGGTGCTGGAAGCATTCCTCAGAGATTTTGGTCCTTATTGACATGATGGCATCACACAGTTGCCGCAGATTTGTCGGCTGCACATCCATGATGCGAATCTCCCGTTCCACCACATCCCAAAGATGCTCTATTGGATTGAGATCTGGTGACTGTGGAGGCCATTTGTGTCCAGTGACCTCATTGTCATGTTCAAGAAACCAGTCTGAGATGATTCCAGCTTTATGACATGGCTGAAAGTAGCCATCAGATGTTGGGTACATTGTGGTCATAAAGGGATGGACATGGTCAGGAACAATACTCAGGTAGGCTGTGGCATTGCAACGATGCTCAATTGGTACCAAGGGGCCCAAAGAGTGCCAAGAAAATATTCCCCACACCATGACACCACCACCACCAGCCTGAACCATTGATACAAGGCAGACTGGATCCATGCTTTCATGTTGTTGACGCCAAATTCTGACCCTACCATCCGAATGTTGCAGCAGAAATCGAGACTCATCAGACCAGGCAACATTTTTCCAATCTTCTACTGTCCAATTTCGATGAGCTTGTGCAAATTGTAGCCTCAGTTTCCTGTTCTTAGCTGAAAGGAGTGGCACCCGGTGTGGTCTCCTGCTGCTGTAGCCCATCTGCCTCAAAGTTCGACGTACTGTGCGTTCAGAGATGCTCTTCTGCCTACCTTGGTTGTAACGGGTGGCGATTTGAGTCACTGTTGAATTCACACAGGAGAGAAGCCATTTTCATGTTCAGAATGTGGGAAATGTTTTGTCCGAAAATCAGATCTTGTTAAACATCAGAGAATTCACACTGGGGAGAAACCATTTCCATGTTCAGAGTGTGGGAAATCTTTTAGCCGAAAATCATATCTTGTTAGTCATCAAAGAATTCACACTGGGGAGAAGCCATTTTCATGTTCAGAGTGTGGGAAATCTTTTAGCCAAATATCAGATCTTGTTAAACATCAGAGAATTCACACTGGGGAGAAGCCATTTTCATGTTCAGAATGTGGGAAATGTTTTTTCCTAAAATCAAATCTTGTTAAACATCAGAGAATTCACACTGGGGAGAAGCCATTTTCATGTTCAGAATGTGGAAAATGTTTTTTCCTAAAATCAGGTCTTGTTAAACATCAGAGAATTCACACTGGGGAGAAACCATTTCCATGTTCAGAGTGTGGGAAATCTTTTAGCCAAATATCAGATCTTATTAAACATCAGAGAATTCACACTGGGGAGAAACCATTTCCATGTTCAGAGTGTGGGAAATCTTTTAGCCAAATATCAGATCTTGTTAAACATCAGAGAATTCACACTGGGGAGAACAAAAATCAGATCTTGTTAAACATCAGAGAATTCACACTGGGGAGAAACCATTTCCATGTTCAGAGTGTGGGAAATCTTTTAGCCAAATATCAGATCTTGTTAAACATCAGAGAATTCACACTGGGGAGAAGCCATTTTCATGTTCAGAATGTGGGAAATGTTTTGTCCAAAAATCAGATCTTGTTAAACATCAAAGAATTCACACAGGAGAGAAACCATTTACTGGGGAGAAGCCATTTTCATGTTCAGAATGTGGGAAATGTTTTGTCCAAAAATCAGATCTTGTTAAACATCAAAGAATTCACACAGGAGAGAAACCATTTCCATGTTCAGAGTGTGGGAAATCATTTAGCAGAAAATCAAATCTTGTTAGTCATCAAAGAATTCACACTGGGGAGAAGCCATTTTCATGTTCAGAATGTGGGAAATGTTATAATGGTAAATCAAATCTTGTTAAACATCAGAGAATTCATGACGGAGAAAAACAATTTTCATGTTCAGAATGTGGGAAATGTTTTATCCAAAAAAAAAACAATTTTCATGTTCAGAATGTGGGAAATGTTTTATCCAAAAATCAGATCTTGTTAAACATCAGAGAATTCACTGCGGTTAGATACTATTCTCATGGATTTTGGACACGCAGTGGATTTTGTGGTATGTTTTTTTTGTTGTTGTCTGTCGGTTCTCCCGACCCCAGATCTTGCTAAACATACCGCGCATTCCCGTACTGGGACGCAGCCCTTTGGTCCTGATTACAGCTGTGGGACCTGTTTTTTCCACAACAAGAGTTAATGCTTGTTACACCCAATCGTGCCCATTCACACTGGGGATCGCGCCGATGTTCCCGTTCCGGACTGTGGACCGTTTTTCCTACAACGCATCTCTGCTGTCCCCCTCCAGCGACTCACACTGGGGAGAGCCAACTTTCATGTTCAGAATGGGGGCCCTGTTTTTCCCTACAATCCGGTCTTGTTGCACTCAGCGACGATCCCACTGTGGGAGGCGGCCGTTTTTCTGTTCCGGATGGGAACTGTTTTTCCGAAAATCAGGTCTGTTGGCCACAGCAGCGGTATTCACACTGGGGAGCAGCCATTTCTTTCGTATGTGGGCCTGTTTTATCCGACAATATGCTCTTGTTCACATCGGATAATCACACTGGGGAGAGCACAGCCGTTTTTCTGTTCAGAAGTGGGCAACTGTTTTTCTGAAAACTATGATCTGTTGTTAAACATCTAGCTTTCCCATTCGGGTGCGAAGCGTGTTCCCTGTTCGAAGTCGTGCGGCAATCTGGTTTTGTCCGAAAAATCCGGTCTTGTTGCGCTGCCTGGCTTAATTCCACACGGGGTGAGAAGCAATTTTTATGTTCCGGGCTGTGGGAAATGTTTTTGTCGATAATATGTCTTGTTAAACATCAGAGAAGTCTACACAAGGGGAAGCCGGTTTTCATGTGTTTTTTTTTTTCTCAAAGCATGTGGGAACTGTTTTCTCCCCCCACCCTCTTTGTTCCACTCCGCGATTCCACCTGGGCGCCCCCCCTCCCCGTGTTCTGAATGTGGGCCTGTTTTCCTCCCCACTGTCTCTTGTTACACAGTCCGAGCCCTTCGCCCCGGGGAGACCCGCCCCCCATCCCGGTTCCGCTGGGGCAATTTTTCCACCACCTCCGTTCTGTTCCACCATAGACGAATGCCCCCTGGCGCCGACGCCCTCTTCCTGTTCCGCCGGGGGACCTGTTTTCCCCCAACCATGGTCTTGTTGCCCCTCCAGCATCACCCCTGGGCGCGCGGCCCCTTTTTTGTTCCGTTGGGCGCCCTGTTGTCCCCCTGCCATTTCGTTGTGTAACCTCTGAGCATTACCCTGGGGACGGACGCCATTGTTTGTGATGTGTTCGCCGTGGACCCTGTTTTCATCCCACCCCTCCGATCCTTGTTCCCCCTCTAGCGGCCTTCACCATCGGCCCGCCGCCTCTTGGCTCGCTGTTCGTTCCAGGCGGCACCCAAAACCCACTGATCATAAGCTCTTTTGTTCCGTCTCCGCGACTTACCCCGGGGAGCCCCCCTTATATGTTCCGCCTGTGGGACATGTTTTACCACAAAAAATTAGCTCTTGTTCAGCATCAGGATTCCTCCTGGGAGCGCCGCATTTTGTTCCGACGTGGGACCTTGTTTTACCCAAAAATCCGTTCCTTGTTAAAAATCCGGACTGCCCGGGGAGAAGCCCTTTTCATTGTGCAGCTGTGGGCCTTGTCGCGATCCAAAACAGTCAGACTCGTGTAACCTCAGGACTTCCCCTCGGCCAGAGAAGCCCTTCCCTGTTTAGGTAGTTCTTATGGGGCCCAATCCACTGAATACTTCCGCTCTTGTTAGATAGAGGCCTACCACAGGGGAGAACCCAATTACATGGTCAGCCGTGGACAGTTTTCCCAAAAATCATCTTCTTTGTAAGCATAGAGAATTCCAACACTGGGGGGAGAATGCCATTTCATGCTGCAGTATGCTGGGAGATGTTGTGCCCAACACTTCTAGTTCTTGTAAACATCAGCGAATTCACACTGGGAGAAGCCATGTTCCTGTTCGAATGTGGGCATATGTTTTATCCAAAAATCAGATCTTGTTAAACATCCAGCGAATTCACGTGGATAGACGCTCTTCTCATGGCTTTTGCAGTACAGAAGGTGAGCATCAGGCAGAAAAATCGCTGCATATACAAACCAGATGATTTCTGCAGGTTTCTAAATGATTGTGGAATGGATGTTGGGGGTAAAGTCTTCCAGTGGCCAGATAGCCTTACTCTTCAAAGCATATACAAAGGAAAGACAAAATCCACTCACATTCAAGTCTAGAAAATATTGCAGCCACAAATCACATCTTCTTTATCATCGAGTGAAGCAGCCATTTTGTTGTTGTAGTGACATCTCGCTGGGGCCTCCACTGGTCATTCCCAGGAGAATCTGACTTGTCTTACACTGCTTGGATATGTAGTCATGGAATTTCATATATTTGTACGGTAAATGTTTCCTTCATTCTCAAAAAACAAAAACTTTTTCATTTTATTTTTAATCAATAAAAAAATTGAAAAAGAATCACAGAGAAAAACTGTAACCTCATTTATGAAAATCGTTTCATGTACACGATAAACTCAAATATTTTCACACATATGAGCAGGGTGAGCACACAAGACATGTCCATGAAAGAAAAACATAAAAATGGCGAAGTCTCTGGGGGACTGGAATGCCAGTCAGGCTGTTTGGTGGTAAGTTATCCTGTATCCACCACTGCCTCTCCATTGTCCTCCAAGCCTCTGGTGGGCCTCCCCGTTCCATATATATGAACTTTGCAGATGTCTTTTCGGAGAAGTAAGCAGAGACCTCACTGGACCACGGCCACGGGGTCGGGTGTATAATCTGTCAGTACTTGAAACCATGGCCATATCGGCCTATGTGAAGAAGAATCTGCAGAAGTGGTTCATATGTAAGTCCTCTTCTCCAAGGCCAAGAAGGATGCTTCTCTCTTCCCGTGTATTGACTATTGCGGTCTTAATAAAGTTACGGTGAAGAACACCTACCTCAGATCACAGAACTCTTTGACCGCCTTCGTGGAGCCAAGTCTTTACCAAATTGGACCTATGAGAGAGTTAATCAGACTCTGGGCTGCTACCTATGCCATTGTGTCTCCGACCAAATGAACCACTGGTCCACCCTGTTGCCTTGGGCGGAATTTTCCTACAATTCTCTGGACTCTGAATCTGCCAATGCAGTTCCTTCTTTATTGTCTATGGACAACATCCACGCCCACCTCTCCCTCGGTCTGTTCCTTCTGATGTTCCCATGGTGGAAGAATTGGTTCAAGATCTTAAGTCCATCTGGAAGCAAACAGGTCACTCTACTTTGGGCGACCGCCCGCACCAAAACCCAGGCTGCGAAGAAGTTCCCTTCAGTCTTCTAGGTACATCTAGCTTCTTGGGTCCATTTTAGGCGCAGAAACTCATTAATCCTGTCGTGTGTAAGCTTCGTCTTCCTTCCACCATGCACATCCCAAACCCCTTCCATGTCTCTCAACTGAAGCCAGTCATCCTGTACCGCTTCTCCCGGCATAGTCTGCTCCTGAGGCTGATTCCACCAATATCTTTCAGATAAGGAGAATTATTCTCAACGTTAATTTTTTTTTTTTAATTTTCTTTATTAAAATTTTCCATAGATATTACAAAAAACATTAATCAAAAGCGAGGGATATCACAAGACATCAACACAGTGTTAAATAACCTTTTAGTACATTAGAAATATGCTATACGTCTCCAATAATCCACTTTATATTATTGATATCTGAACATCTCAATAATCAGAAATAACCATAACACTTTCACTTATACAGCTCGTTTATAATCACCTTAACTACAACCCCTCCCAGTCAGCGGAAAAAAATGTAATTTTTTCAAAAATTTTTATTTTATCCAGTCTCTTATGCCATTCTGCCATAGATGGTCTTTTAGAGGTTATCCAATTATAAATCAGTATACAGAGAGCCACCTGTAGTGCCATTCCCAACCATCTAACCTGATGTGAGGTTAGCGATTTCACACATATTTCCCAGCACAAAGACATCTGGTGTCTTAGGAACCGTCAGTCCTGATACATGTCCTACCTCTATATGTATATCCTTCCAGAATTCAAGTACCACAATACAGTTCCACATCATGTGGAGGAAATCTGCATTTTGTTCCTGGCACTTCGGGCATTTTACGTTCTTTGTTCTCTTAAACCGATCTGATCATAGCCGGAGCATAGTACAATCTATATATTATTTTGAACTTAATCAGACTGATTGCTTCTGAGCATACAATGTTCATATTTTGGAAGATGTTGTCCGAAGTGCTTATCACTCGATAAACACTACCAATTAATCTCTTTCCCACTTGGTCTTTAGTCATATGTGGTAGTGGTTCCCTTATAATATTATAATAAATTTATAATTTGGAACTCTAATTCCACCCCCCTCAGAACTTTCCCTAAAAAAAATCGATGTCTGTGATGTAACCCTCAGCCTCTGTGAAACCTTGCTATATCTCATCTACTCCTTATTCTGAGGTGCTCATTGATACATAAATTAAAAATAGTTTGTATCATCCAATATTATATAATTCTTTCAGTTGTGCAAAGGGCCCAATGAACTTCATTACAAACATCTGCTGAAATAAAATTGGATTGCTTATGTTCCCAAAACAGTCCCTCCGTTTAAAATTCGTCAATTCCTTTAATTTTAAGTGACTTTTATCCATATAGCATTTTGTTTGCTCACCGTTGTATTACATAAAGGACCACAAGATGTATCTATGTACAATGGGTTTCTTTGGTAGTTTTATGCCGAGATATATTCTATAAATTCTACTCTCGCTAAAAACATTATTTCATTGTGTCAATCACTTTAAAGTCACCAAAAGAGATATGTGTGATTTTGAGCAGTTGATCTCAAATCCGAATTCCATAAAGCTGCGGATGGTATCCATAATCGCCCGAACTGATTTCCGTCTGATTGACTTGATTGAAAACAAACGATCATCAGCATGTAAGATTTTCTGTCTTCGAGCTCATCCACCCCATCAACGATATCTGATTACTTCCTACACCTAATTGCCAGTGGCTCCAAAAATTCATAACAACAACAAAGATGGGGATACTGGGCCCATCCCTGCCTTCGTCCTTGTTTTTTAATCTCATCGACAATCCCCGAGCATTGCCTTTCTAATCCTGGACCGTAGGTTCGATACAATACATGGATGCTAACTTAGTAACTTCGCTGTCCAACCAAACTTTATCACACTATGCGACCCAGAGGAAGCCCCACTCCACCCGGTCGAACTCCTGCAAAGATCTAGTCGACATCCGGCTGAGAGCGGTTGCTTCCCCTTTAATCTTTTCAGTATCTGTTTTATAAAGTCTGTCCCTTCTGTTAGGTTCTGTTGCTTTGGGGAAGGCCTTGAACTACTCTAACATAACTTCTAATTTTCTTTGTCTACGAGTATTTGGGACGGAATATAAATCTGAAAGAATAATCCACTCATTCACCTTGTAATCTCCCTGGGTCATTAATTTAAAATTTGGCACTTTTACTTCGATTGTCTTATCCCCGCTGTTTTACGGTTCTATGATCTTTTGATAACCTGCTAACGTCTTGCAGTTTTCCACCTTCATGAATCTTATCCTGAAATTACATATCTGTTTTATCTCCTGTATGGATTTTCACCGTAATTTGGTTTCCATCTTGTCCACCATGACGGGCCCACTGGAGTGACCCGATGTAGCCGTGAGCCAAAGATCAGGCCTCTGCTCAGTGAGGTAATAGTACAGCAGTAGGCTTCTGGCCCACCCCGCTATTGTTGTTACTAGTGCTACCAAATAACAATCGCCAACTTTACAGCCTTAGCGATGTCAAGCCATTCGGGTGGAGCTCATTATGGGCACAGCTAGGCAACTTCTGATCTTAGGACTTCATTAGAGTGGGAAACAATGCCTCGTGATATGGAACGACACTAAAGTGTGAGAATTAATTCATCCTTCAATAGCGTCCCCCATGACGGCACCCAACCTGAGATGTACTCAGATAACCAAATAGGGGGGGGGCAACGCTTTGTAACGCCTTCCTCCGAAGGACCTGGTCTCTAGAACCGTTGAACCCTTTACCGCCTCACTGTTGGCAAAAGTTGAGCTGACTACGTACCGTGTAGATGCATCTACATATATCTCTAGTGAGGCACCACGTTCTCGCCACAGAGGCTGCCCACTCCTTCTGGTTGAGTGGGCCCCTAACAGATCCCGGAACTGGTCAGTGTTGGCGCTCAAAGCTTCTTTGATGACAGTTTCGGATGCATCCTCGCAACGGACGTTGGCATTGAAGCTTTTTTGCCCTTGTTTCTCCCTTTGAATTGGTGAGAGCTTGCAGTATTTTCTCCAAGACACTTGGTATTCCGATAATGTAGAAGGTATCTTGATGCGTCCCAATGTCTGCACCCTCTTGTTCTCTGGCAGTCTTGGGTTCGTGACCACACAAGGACGGTAAAACTACATTTCTTGGGTCCAGGGGTGTGTGACCCGGATGAGTGGTGTGAAGGTTTTTCTACACCTAGCAGATTGACCTGTCCTCTCTGACATCTTTCCCCGAAGGGGGGCTCTTTAGAACTTGCATAGGTCTGGACATTTTTTCCCAACGTTCCGTATGTGTTTATAGTATAAGGAGATGCGTTTTTTTATCGTCAGTCTCCTAATCTTAACCGTCTTGGGTTTTCAACTGGTACGTTCGTGGGTGTATCACGTAGCGCTGAGATGATCCAATTTTGGTATTTTGTTTTTATGTGGCATTAGGTCTAGCGGTAGCTTTGGACAAACCTTTGAATCCACTGTTTCTGCTAGTGAGGTTTCGAAGATGCCGTTTTTTTGGATGGCGCTGAAACGTTGGACTTCTTAAAGAACTTGTGCTTAGGCCCTTGTCGACATCTGCTTGGGCAGGCAGTCCAGCGCACTGTGAATGTAGGGACAGTTGTGAGGGCTCGTTGCACCAAAAGGATCCCAAATTTGACCCTAAATCCTGGAAAATTTGTGAGTTACTGTGCTTGCTAGCGGTGAAGGAACATTACCTTACTAGATATACCTGGCTTAGCAACATCCTTCAGGATCCAGTCTAGACGAGCTGGAGAGCCTGTGGATGTTTGCGATGAGTAACTGGACGAGTGGCACAGAAGGTCGTTTAGGGTTCCCAGCATGATAGGTCTTCCAACGCCATCTTCCTAACCCGCGGAAAATTGCTGGTTGTCCCATCTTTGTGTGAGAGTGCAAAGATGTTCTCCGTTCGACACCATTATTTTGGTCTATGACCTCGCGAGAGAAGTCCGCTATCAGATTCCTTCCCCCCTTAGGGGGGTGGATCTGAGAGGGAAGATGTTGATTTCCGACCCACCGCAATATCGTTCGCTGAAGTGAGAGAGCGAGCTCGGGGGTATTGAGGGTACCCCCTGATGCACCGAAGAAAGCACGTGTGGTATTGGTCAAGTATATCCTTACATGTTCCCCTTAATATTTTAGAGTGCTGGCTATTTAAGTCTCTACAATGCTCATCATTTCGGTAATTTGAGGATCGGGATTTGATCAGTTTGACCGTGGCATGTCCGCTGCTGTGGGGAGGACTGTACACCTCTGGATCCCAGCCTGACCTGATCGATCCGATTGAATATGTTACCTGGAAGGGATGCTCAGTGATATTCTTTTTAGATTGAAGTGTTCTGTCGCACCAAGTACAAGAGATCGCCTTGCTACATTCCGGTTATCTGTATTTTTTATTCGATATTGGGGAATTTTTGTATCAGGGGCCCTACACCCTACCCAAACATCTGAAGGGGGTCTGTGTGACTCTGGCTCACTGTACAACGTGTCATGCTGATGTCATAATCCCAAGGATTCTTGGTTCTCTTACATGTGCACTGACTTCTTTTCTGAAATTGTATAATCTGCTGATCGTTTGTTGCCTTTCGTGGGGTAAGAAGGAATTTGCTGAATTGAATCCAACACTGTTCTAAAAAGACTACCTTCGTATTGGAGTTAGTTGGTATTCTCCAAAAATTGGACCATCCATCTAATTGTTTTGGCAAGGTTTTATCAATGACAATCCTGTGAGTATAGTTCTTGTCTTGACTGGCCACCACTAAAGATCGTCCAGAATAGTGGATGACTTAATCCATACTTTTTCTGAGGATGATTCTATACGACCATAATTTTTGGAACGTCCTTGGGGCTGAGATATCCAAAAGGCAGGCCTTGTACTGAAAATGGGACTTAATCTCCTCTGGGCGATATACCTGCGAACCTGAGGAATTTTGTGAGGGAATGTATTGGACGTGGTAGACGCATCCTAGATCACGTACACATGAATGTTCCCTGGTGGATCAGGAACGCGTCTGAGTTTAATGTTTTTCCCGCTCACCCCCCCCCCCCCCCCCCCCCCCACCCCGTCCTATTGAATTTTCCGCGTAGGGACACTACATATTAGTTTAGGTAGTTTTTAGATTGCAAATCATCTGAATGTGCCTTTGGTGTTTTTTTATCCAAGAAGGGTGGCGCGCTAGTGTCCGGTCCCTTGTATGTTCCTGAGCCACGGGACGTGCTCGGTCTAACTGGATCATTTTTGTCTCTCTGCCCATAGTAGGACTAGGAATTTCGGAGGGTGGTTCTGTACGACCAACTTCTGGGAGGAAGCGGGGTTCGCTCTCTACAGGTAATTTTTTGGAAGACTACTTACTATCCAGGGATTCGATGTAAACTTGATCCCATGTGCATGGAATTTTAACAATCTTCGTCCCACTGTGCGTTAATTGGTGTTTGTATGCTTTGTGTATGTGTATGGGGCATGTAATTACTGGCTACTTAAAGGAGGAACCCTCTTCGTCTCCTCCTTTGAGGGTGCTCACCTGCCCTGCTCCTTTCCCTCTGTAGGGACTGCTAAGACTTGGGGTCCGCAAGAGGAGCTGTTTCTTGTTGATACTTCTTGATGTGGAAAGCCTTTTTTCTATCCGCCGCTTTTGCTCGAAGCGTGTCTAATTCAGATTGATATCTATTCTCCTTCGAAGGGACCTACACCTCGTTTTGACTGGTCTGAACTCTCCCGCCATTGGCGAAAGGGCAAAAAGTGCACCTCTGCCTGAATTAGATGTGCACTCAGTGGGCTAATATCTACTATTTTGCTGAGGCGTCTGCGATGAAAAGCTGTAAGCGCTCTCAATGTGCGGAAGGACTTAACAGCATTTTCCTAGGAGTGCCATTTGACATGATTCTCAATTCGGTTCTCAGTGGAGCCCGCCGCGTACGAGCCCGGAATGTTGTGAATATGGATTGTTTAAATTTAACATGGAGCACACTCCCATGTCTTTTTTTAGAAAACTGTCCGCTTCTCCATCTAAGGATCCTTAGTTGGATTGCGTCATCGATGGTAGGTTCCGTTTTTTGGTCATTTTAGTGTGAACTGCGGATGTTACTGTAGGGTGAATCCCAAATTTTGGTTTAGATTCGTCAAATCTAATTCCAAATCTACATTCTAGAAATGGAGACCTGTTTTCTGGCTCTCTCATCTTCCAGTTAATACTGAGGGTGTTGTTGATTGGAGAAACATCACGTCTCTTTTGACTTAAGAAGTCGAATAGTCATCTGCATAGTCTGTCTCTCTACTGCTTCTATATGAGGGTAGCCCGCATAGCTTCAAAAGTTGTTTAGATCTTCGGTTGCAGTAGATATCTGGCATTCATCTTACTTGCTGAATATGAAGGGCCTGGATTCTATCTAAGGATCCTTAGTTCCAGTCCTCTGAGTCTGATGCTGACATCTGACTGGAGTCTATAATCCTTTGTCTGTTAATGTGGAGGTTCTTGAGGTTATTAATGCTTGGCTATGGCATATTGTACTGACAGTTTTAACTTCTGTCTCTAGATCAAGTACCATTTCATATACGACAAACAGGTTCTTTCCTCTCTGAATTAATTATCCACATAAACTAGAATCGTTTTTGTAATCAGTAAGGTGAGTTTTCTAGACACATATTGCCATCTTTGTGATGGCTTCTTTGTGCTCGATTGATCTTTGTCCTTAGAGTCTCTTATCCTATCCTCTTCCTGGGTCCTACCAAGGACGCAAGGAGGAGTAGTTAGTCCTTAATCGGACACCTCATGTGATGATATGGGGATATGTGGGTGACCCACCACCCTATCCCTAAATGACCCCACTTACAGGGTTCAAGGATATCAGGTCCAGGCCCAAAGCCTCCATGCCATGTGCCTCCATATTCCCAATCTTGGGACTACTGGTATCAGCAAGCCTAAACCTTAACAAAAATGCATGATAGCCTCCGACATCAATACAATATGGTGTATAAGTGAAAGAGTACCTTGATGTAGCTTGAGCAAGGGATACACTGCACAAGATTCTAAAGGAAACATACACATGGATATAGATATATATCGTATATGGCACAATTGATCCAAACATACAGCATATGACCGACCTTAACGGCTGGAAAATGCCTAGAATAGAGTCTGATCTCGGAAGCACCTGGGACAGGGCTGACATAGGATCATTAGACCTCAGATCAACGTGATACCTCGCTTTTTGAATCTTACCGCTCTACGCTCCTGCTTCTGGGTCGCGCCATCGTGACGTCACATCCGGCTCCGTCATTTCCGGCGGTTGTCATCACCAGAGTCAGACGGCAGCTGGCCCACGTGACCTCCGCGATGGACGTGCTCTGGGTGTCCTTAGCTTCACTGAGCTGCGGGCAGAGCTGGAGGAATGCAGTCTCTTCGCGGCAGAGGAAAGGGCCGGAGTCCGATCGAGGCCGAGACTGCTTGGGGTCCCTGCGCCTCCTATGATCCCCCCTTACCGTCCCAACTACTGGGGATGAGGAGAGAACTTCTCTCTACTCCCTGCCTCTGTGTAGAGACAGGAAGCCACTGGAGTACGGATGCGGGGTGGGGTATTTAACCTCTCTGCTTCCTGTCCCTACAGAGGTCAAGGGTCATCCTCCAGTTTGGGCTGTCATGGGGGACGCTATGGAAAAAGGAGGTTCTGGATATGAAGACGGGTAGAGAGAAGTGGTTCCTCCTTATCGACTGGAAGTGGTTCATCCCAGGATGAAAGATCCTGGGAGCCCGAAGACAACATCCAGAGATTTTTCCAGACCAAGAAGAAGGGGAGGCCTGGGGGGTGGGGTACAATAACGGGTGCTCCTGCGACCCACACCTCCCAGTCCCTCAGCATAGCCTCGGCAGGCTGTGTTACCTGATCGCGTTCCAGTGATGTCTCCCTCTGTCTGGCAGAAGCGTCCCCATCTCCTAGAGCTTGCGCACACCAGCTCCTTGTGATTTAAAGGGCCAGTGCGCCACTGATTGGCGCTGATCCTCACTTGAGGAAAGCCATTGAGAAAGCGTTCCCTGACTGTGTATTACTGGTTCTCTGCCGCCTGTCCCGACCTTCTGTTACATTCCCGACTCCAATCCTGTGCTGCCTGTCCTGACCTTCCGCTACATTCCTGACTCCGATTTTGGCTGCTGACTCTGTACCCCGCCTTGGCATAAAACGCTAGCAAATTGCACCTGTGGAGCAACCTGGTAATATCCCGCCACAGCAAGTCCAACCCGCTTTGGAATGGGCTCTGGTGAAAATCCCATACTTTATGACAAACCCGACAATTACTGCCCCACCACAGTATATGACCCAATTCTTTACATTACAACCCCCTAATTGTGCCACCCACCTATTAATGTTCCCTAAACGTGGATTAACAAGTAAGAATGTAATCTGGACTTAAAACCTGTGGCACCTCCGTTAGATATTGTTTCGTATCCAGTGGTCCAGTTTGTCTCCCGCTCCTGGCGATCCCTGTGTAATCAGCTGCAGGTGAAATTGTACTTCTCTGATCTTGTTAAACATCAGAGAATTCACACAGGAGAGAAACCATTTACATGTTCAGAGTGTGGGAAATCTTTTAGCCGAAAATCAAATCTTGTTAGTCATCAAAGAATTCACACTGGGGAGAAGCCATTTTCATGTTCAGAATGTGGGAAATGTTATAATGGTAAATCAAATCTTGTTAAACATCAGAGAATTCATGAAGGAGAAAAACAATTTTCATGTTCAGAATGTGGGAAATGTTTTATCCAAAAACTAGATCTTGTTAAACATCAGAGAATTCACACAGGGGAGAAGCCATTTTTCCGTTAGATATTGTTTCGTATCCAGTGGTCCAGTTTGTCTCCCGCTCCTGGCGATCCCTGTGTAATCAGCTGCAGGTGAAATTGTACTTCTCTGATCTTGTTAAACATCAGAGAATTCACACAGGAGAGAAACCATTTACATGTTCAGAGTGTGGGAAATCTTTTAGCAGAAAATCAAATCTTGTTAGTCATCAAAGAATTCACACTGGGGAGAAGCCATTTTCATGTTCAGAATGTGGGAAATGTTATAATGGTAAATCAAATCTTGTTAAACATCAGAGAATTCATGAAGGAGAAAAACAATTTTCATGTTCAGAATGTGGGAAATGTTTTATCCAAAAATCAGATCTTGTTAAACATCAGAGAATTCACACAGGGGAGAAGCCATTTT